>CM043019.1:133593425-133900451 GCA_023690525.1 Holotrichia oblita | reverse complement strand
ATACTTCTTGCAGCCTTGTATAGAAGAATTTCGGGCAGAATTTCCAAAATTTCCAACGTGAACATAAATATGACAGTTTGAGGCTAATTAATTCCAGAGTCAGTGGTTAAATTCCGTGAAACATGGTTTGTGATCCCGAAAACCAGGTGCTGGTAGACCAAACTAAAAATAAGTTAACTTACCTTATAGTACCAACTTAAGTTTAAAAAAGAAAAATGTCATTCCGCCTTCTAGCCTATATTCCACACTCTGAACTGAACGAGCTCCTTTTATTTGAATTGTCACCGACTAAGCTACTCTATGTTGTGGATTCTAGCCCCTTGTTGGGCACCAGAATTTCTTATTATAGTTAATATTGCTGGAAGTTTCAACTCGGCACATCTAGACATGTAATTCCGGTATCATTTTGATGCCCAACGTGAGGCCAGAACTAACGTTTCCTAAAATTAAGAATCTCAGCGACTAAGCTACTCTATGTTGTGGATTCTAGCCCCTTGTTGGGCACCAAATTTCTTATTATAGTTAACATTGCTGGAAGTTTTTATTCGGCACATCTAGACATGTAATTCCGGCATTATTTTGATGCCCAAACGTGAGGCCAGAACTAACGTCCCTAAAATTAAGAATCTCAGTGAGTAAAATACTCTACAGCTTGTGTGTTCCTGGCCCCACGTTGGGCGCTATATTTTTTTATACAGTGTGAGTCTGTAATCTGGAATAAATTTAGTAAAGCGGAAATATGCTCGAACACGTCGATTAGTAGTTTAAATTGCCCACTTTTTCATCTGACAAAATTTTATACAGCGTGTCCCAAATTTCAGATATGACGTCATCGACAATTTTTTAAAAGGCAGTCCTAATTTTTTAATAAATTCTTAAAGGGTATATATTCTTACCAAAAATTCCTTGTCATTAAAAGGTAACTATCGAAGAAATCTGATTCAATTTAGTTTTTATGAAGTTAAAATATCAAATTGCACTAATGGCGTACCAAATTATTTATTTCTTGAGCAAGGACCAAAATCATTAAAAAGATATTTAACTGATGATTGGCTACGGAGATAGAACAAGAATACAAAATGAAGTTACTCATATCTCAAAGTATCGTAAGCAAGATTGAAAGACAGTTTCGGGAAAACGGGCATTTAAGGAAAACAAATAATCATCGTCAGAGTGCGCTCAATGAAGAAGTAAAACTTAATGTACTTCTTTTTCTATTTAAGAAAATCCTAATATCTCCACTAGGCTGATAGGCAAGGAACTCGAAATTAGCCAGTCTTCGGTGTCAAGAACTCTTAAAGCGTAAAAATTTTATCCCTATAAATTGACAATCCTCCAGGAACTCACCGAAGATGGTCCGGATCGAAGACTTCAGTTTTGCGAACAAATGATGGATGTACTAAACAGAAATGTTGTAAACATAGAGAACGTTCTATTTTCTGACGAATCAACGTTTATATTAAACAGTGAGAGGTAAATCGTCAAAACTATCGTTATTGGGCAGACAACAATCCACGATGGATGAGGGAAGGCTACACTCACCATCCAGAAAGTAAATGTTTCCAAGGAAATCTCAATGGAGCGAGATATTTAGAATTCTTGCAGGAAGAACTAGTTCAGAATTTGACTACTCTATTCCCAGATCCGCTTGAAGCTGATGTCTAGAATAGAAATATCTGATAATCGAATGTAGGCTTTCACGGCGACTGTTCCATAAAGATGTATCTTTCGGGTATTGCCGTGGTTGTTGTAACAAACTTGACGTTTCACTGATCATACTGTCAGCTTCTTCAGAAGTTCTCTAAAGACTGATGTTGATGTCTTCTGCTGCTCGTTGGGACTGGGTATATGGGTACAACAACCACGGCAATACCCGAAAGATACATCTTTATAGAAATATCTGGTCTCCTCATTTTGCAAGACCTGTCCGTGAGTATCTAGATGATGTGTTTCAAGGCAGATGGATTGATGAAAAGGACCGTTTGAATGGCCACCCAGGTCTCCGGATTTAACACAAATGGACTATTTCTTACGGGGGTAATTGAAAGGCAACGTTTTTAAAACCCAACCGGAAAATATTGAGGTGTTGAAAGAACGAATAAGACAGGAGTGAATCAGATTTCTTCATTTTTCGAATTAGTTATTGTTAAATATCTTTTTAATGACGAGGAATAAAAACTTGAAATTTGGTAAGCATGTCCAATTTGATATACCCTTTAAGAACAGGGCTGCCACTAAAAAATCGTCGATGACGTCATATCTTAAATTTGGAACACACTGTATAAAATTTTGTCAGATGAAAAACCGGGCAATTTAAAATACTAATCGACGTGTCCGAGCATATTTCCGGAGAAAAGACTGTCTTAGAGTTACAGATCTGCAGCGTATTAGATAAAAGGTTTTTTTTTTACTCGTAATTTCTTTATTTATGATTGCATTTTAATAAATTAGAAAATAAAAGAAAAATAATTGTTTTTCAAATATTGAAAAATGCTGTTCGGCGGTCAAAAATGTCATTTTAGCATTTCTTGGTATACAGAGTGCCTCGTAAAGGTCTACCACAGATTTCTTCAGATCCAACCCATCTTATTTTAGTTCAAACGTTTTTTTTTTTTGTAATTCTTTCCGAACTAACTCTGTAATATTTGTACAAAACTTGGTATTAAGTGTTCTCGAGATGAAACATGAAATCTTTACGAGCTATTACGAGTTGAAAAGGAGAAATCCAGCGTCAAGTGTGTCAGGCGATTCAATCTCCAAGATTACGAATTTCATCGTTTTATCTGCTGAGTTGATCGAAATAGCGAGATCGAACCCCACCACGTTGGGATCCACAATGTTTTTTGTAGCTGGATAACGTATTGTTGATTCCATTTTGACACCTAAATCACCATCCTTGAGATTAATCTCATGCTCTACGGCCTGAGCTAGTTAAAGTCGTGGGGTGGCCCCAAATTTTGGGCGCCATATTTTGTTCTACAAGGTGATGCAGTTTGGTATTCGCCCACCTACAAACCATATATATTCGTAAATCCGATGACAATAAAGTTTGAGGTATCATTATAATAATACCCACGATTTGTTTCAAAACAATTATTAGGAAAGGCTAGATTAATTTTTGTAGTACTCTGAGTAAACTTATTTTCCGACTTTCGAAACAGAATATCTCGAAAACTGATGGGTTTTAGTGTAGAATATGTTAATTAAAATTACCTTATATTACATCAAGGAATCCAAAAAATGCAATAATATATAGGGTGTTCCATTTAAAAAACAAAGTAATCTATCGTACAGACAAAACTGAACACACTGTAGAGAACTTCATTCCAGACATATTTTACTCAGAACATTTTTCGATAAAATAAATATCCCAAGTCACAATCGGCCGATCCCAGGAAGATGCCACACCCTGTATATGGTTTTTGTCTATACTTTTTTGTAAAGGTAAAAAAGTTACAGGTGGGCGAATACCAAACTGAATCACCTGGTATAGTTAGAAACATCCCCGGTATAGATTAGAATTTATTAGTTAATTTTGGCGCCCAACATGGGGAACACAGTTTCTAACCTTCCTATAATAAATACAATTCGGTTGATTTTATTGGAAATTTTTTTTTCTACGGATCCAGGGATTTTGGCACAAACATCGAAACGGTTCTATTCACCTGAAAACGCTCTACTTTTCTCCCCATTCATTTCTACGCGAGTTGGAGCGATTCGATGCATGCCGACGGCTGAGTACCAGTTAGTCACCTTAACGTGTGTCTCAGCGTCTCTGCCAAAATCACGTACTAAATCTGTTTCGAGAGTAGCTTAATCGGGCGAAATTCGCGTGTGTTCGCGGATCGAATTACTTTCGATTTTTGTGTGAATTTAATTTTTTCTCTTTCAGAATATACGAGAACGGCAAGGAGACCGTGATGTCCTACGAAAACGACGTCCTAAAATCAAAGACTGTGAACGGCGTTCCTCAGAGTTTAACTTACAGTTAAGCTTTAGATTAAACAAAAAAAAATGAAAGAAACGAAAGAAGAAAACTTGGTTTCATCGTATCTACGCCCCCCCCTTACCCCTACCCCACTTTTATATAAAATAAATAAATATGATGTACGGATTATTAATTATAATACTTGATTGTCTAGACAAAATTGAATTTATATTATCTATACACTACAAATGGAAATTTTTTTAATTTTTCGGGATTAATTTAAGATATTTTTCTTGAGCTTGGCTTAAATTCAATTTTGTTTGTTTAGGGTGTAATTTTTCGATTGTTTTTTTTTTAAATTAGACGATTAACTCGTTCGAAGATTTCTACATGTTAAACGAGGAAATTGAGATTAAAAAAAACTGCAAAATTTAGCGGACGTTTTCTTTAATTTATGTATGTGGTAGAATTAAAAAATATTTTTATTTTTTTTTTTTGATAGAAGGAGAGAGGCCAGTAGCCAAAAAAAATTAAATTAAATTAAAAGTTTAATGTGTCGATATGCAAGACTTATATAATAGTGTACCCCTCCCTAATAACCTCCAAACTAGCGTTATATAGACGAGATATACAGCTTAAAATACCGAGCAGGCCAGGGATAAACTGATTTGGTTTTGTTTTTTTTTTTGTTCTTACAACGTTTCGGTTTTCTCATCTTCAATATTTGTCTGGGCACACAAAGAGATAGATGGAGAAGCTCATTTTTAAGTGATAGAAACATTTCTAATTCTGTTTTCAGAATTCGTTTAGTATCTTTATTAATAAGAACTTGATTTTTATTTTGTTCGGGATATCTTATTAGTTTAGTTTTTTTTCTTTTTTTTATATAAATATATAATTAATTTGATTGGTGAATTTATAGGAATGGTATATGCCTTTTGCGGCAGCTGAAGTCCCATCTTTTAATTTCTTAATTTTTAATCGTATTTAAGTATAATTTGAGGTTATATTTTGGAAAGCAATTAATTTCATTAATTTAATAATAATAATCACTTAATAAAAATATTGGGAGTCTTTTCTGTAACATTCCTAACAAGCGGTTTTTAATTATTATAATACATGATTTGCTTTCCGAAATTTTTTAAATTAAACAAACAAAAATAATAACGAAGGAATTGACGATAAAAAATATGCGACAGCTCTTCGTATATTCTCTACCACTTTAATGGAAGTTGAAGGAAATGCAAGTTATTTTTTTTAATTATTATTTGGGAAAATAAAGGATAAATATGCAAGACTGCTAATAAGGCTTAACAGAATCTAATTTTTCGCGAACAAAAATCACTTTTAATGATTGGATAAAATAGAAAAACACGTAAAAAGGATAATCGAGGCTCAATATAATTTTTTTTTTTAGTATTAAATAATAATCATTAATTATCGTGTACATATAATTATTAAAATATTTTTTTATATGTTAAGGACTTTTATTTAATTTCATTCAATTTGACAATTTTTTTTTTAACGATCTTTCTTGTAATAAATATTTTGTGTAGAAGTATTCTGATTATGATGTGTTATATTAGATGATTACGTGCACCTAAATCGGGTGCGAATTAGATGGTTATCTACGAGGAGATGAGGGAAATATCTATAGATTTTAAATTTTATCTCAAATGGATGTAGTCGTTGTAAAATTTTACAATTATGTTATGATTTTTAATGAGATGCACACTTAAGATGTATATGTTGATGCTGAAATTATTATGTGTGTGCTTTGAAAACAAAAATTATTATATATAAATATATAAAAATACTTAATTATTAAAATTATTACTATTAAAGAATGTACAGTTAGTTAAATGTTAAAAAACTGAAAATATATAAATAAAAATGATTATTGTTTTTTTTTAATTATCCTGTTATAGAAGAAATGATTTTTTTTTCAGGTAAGTAAGAGTTGAAGAATTAATTTTTGTTTTCTGGTTTCAACCTCATCCATTTTTTGCTTCCGAATAAAAAAATGAGTGACGTCATCAAGTGTCAAAATGTAGTGACATTTGTCATTTTTGTTATTATTTATACTAGTCATTATTCATACTGGTCATTATCCATATTGGTCATTATTCATACTGGCCATTATCTATACAAGTTATTATTCATACAGGTCGAATATACAGTGATTGTTCGATTTTATTTGTCCCATGTCAACGCATGAGCAGTTATACAACCAAAATTACTTCTATATATTATTGGTTTCTACATAAACATCTGGTAGTATGACACGATGCATTTTTCTATACATAATTCCATACCTTTTTATGTACAGCTCCTTCCACGAAAAGGTTAACTGATTTCTCTTTATCTGCAAAATACGCCGAAACTGCCTCCTTGACTTCATCATCGGCAGTAAATTTTTTACCCCGCAGCTCTTTTTTCATTTTCGGAAACAGGTAATAATCACTCGGGGCCAGGTCTGGGCTGTAGGGTGGGTGATTCACAATTTCGAAACCCACCTTATGCAGGGCAGCTAACGCAACGCGGCTCTTGTGGACGGGGGCGTTGTCGTGCAAAAGCAGCACACCTTTCGTCAATTTTCCCCGTCTTTTTTCTCTTTAATGGCTTCTTTTAGTCGCTCTAATATTGAAGCGTAATATTCTCCGGTTATAGAAACACCTTTATCTTTATAATCAATCAACAATATTCCTTCCGAGTCCCAAAATACCGTTGCCATGAGTTTCCCAGCTGATCGTGACACATTAAATTTCTTGGGAGGTGCTGTGCCCTTTTTATGCCACTGCATGGAGTCTTGTTTGGACTCAGGTTCATAATGATGAACCCAAGTTTCGTCTCCAGTAACAATTCGACTCAATACACCATCCTTGTCTTCATTACAGAGGTCAAAAAATGCACGCGAACACGCGATTTGTTCCATATTTCACTTTTCACTCCTGATTATGTTACCGAAATTATGTTACTAAAATCGAGATTCAGATTGTTAACCTTTTTGTGGAAGGAGATGTACCTACATAAAAATGTATGGAATTATGTACAGACAAATGTATCGTGTCATAATACCCTTGTCGATAGCTGTCACAGTCGTGACAAGATGGAAAAATTTAAATTTTAAATTGGTATCAAGTCGCAAACAGAGCAGTTTGATGCAAAATATCCCGACAGACCAATACATTAATACTCTTCTTATTTTTTTTTATTCACTGTTTGATGAGATCTTTTAATTTTATTTGACAAACAGAAGGTGATTTATTTACGAGGTTATGTTTATTACGTAATGTCAGTAGTATCAAGGAGGTTACTATGTATGTATACGCCCTCTGTTAGTCAAGTATTCAACATATAAAACTGTATGTTTGCGATAGGAGTAATGTTGGTTGCATAACAGCCCATGCGTTGACATGGGACAAATAAAATCGAAAATAGGGGCTATGTACGGTGTTATAAAAACCTCACTGTATATACAGGGTGTCCCAGCTGACGCTTTCAAATAAAAGTTGTCCCTATTTACACAAGCATTGCATAGCTAGAAAATATTTTCTAATATACAAGGTGTCCCAATTATAGAAAAAGCGTGTGTAATTTTATTATTTTAAATGGATCACCCTATATATTATATTTTTTTTAGATTCTACATGATATTTTAAGTAACTTTTATTCAGACCTTCCTAGATCTATGTACTTTCGTTTTCGAGAAAATAAATATTTTATCAAAAATTTTGCAATTGCAGCGCTCTCGTTAATGAGCTCTAGGATCAAAATTAAAAAAGGTAGAAAATTTTGGTTTGCGCAAATTGATACGTCTTGAATTGCTTTACTATTTCCAATATTAACATGTACGGATACTTTTGTTGACATGCAGTAACTGGCGCCAACATTTGGAAACATTTAAATGGCAATAACTGTTTTTTTTAATGGGACAGCCCTATATCTGTTTAGAGGGTTGGATGTAAAATTAAATTCTCTTTTCTTTTGATATCAGAATGTACCAATTTATCTTCAACCGTTTTAGAGAAAAATGTATATTTCTTCTGCTACTGTCAAAACAGACCACTTCAATTTGCACAAAGTAGGCTTGGGTGTTCGGATATCTTTGAAGGTCACTGTACATACAAGGCACAATCAAAAATTTCAAGTTTGGGATTCTGCTTGTTATTTCACTGCGATTCACAGTGATACAGCACTAAATTTAATTAGTTTTGGTTGGAGTACTAACTTAAAAGGTTCCCGAATTTGATTGAATTGAAGAACGAGTTTTAGCTTCTGAATATACAATGGAATTTAAACTATTTTTTACGAATACTGAATTAGATTTTTTAATTCAAGTTAATGCTTGTCTTGTTCTCGCAAAAATTATTAAGAAGGAAGTCTTAGATTTTAATTCCTAAAATATCATTTAAAAGACCAAAGTCCAGATTTTATTATGATTATTAGAAAGTAGGTAATAATAGCTTTGTTTTGGTTCGGAATTCAGAATGGTTCTAGAGTTGTTGCGCACGCGCATTTACAGTTTAGCGTTTTGGTTATTTAAGAACGCGAACCGAATTTTTAGTCCGATGTTTTGGTTACTGACAGAATCGATTCAGAATGATTCTGGAACCGTTCAAACAGTTCTTGCACTTCCATGAGTACCGATTCTGATAGCGTTTTCCACTCGGACATTTAGAGTGCACTAACTCAGTGTTGGCTGTTCCACTGGTCTTAGCACTCGCTGCAAGCAAAAATTATACGTGTTCCACTGGTAAATTTCGTGCTGCCTACGTAGAAGTGACGACATGTGAGCGTCACTATATTTGACCTTGAGTGCAAAAACTGGACCTCTCAAAATTGACGGGGCCACTTATAGTGCAATCTGAAGTTATTACAAGTTATTCAGTTTATTGTACTTTCGATAAGCATACAATGGGCAAATGGGTATATAAATATATACAATCAATATTTCATCGGGTAATCGTTATGGTCGAAAATATTCTGCAAATTACTGTTAAATTTGGAAACACTACTTTATGTTATTCTGAGATACAGATAATGATACGAATTGTTCATAATCATCATCTATGAAATACGTTTTTGCGTATTTTATACAAAATATCTTGTCCACTAAAAGACCATTTTCAGAAATGAATAATAATTAAACAATCATTGTACGTAATAGTTTCTGGTGTAATTCTTCATCTACTTTTACTTCATACGTATTCTATTTACTTTTATAAAGATTTTCATTTTGAGCAGTTCATCCCGAGAAAGCATTAAAGCACTAACACCAGTTTTATCGACATATCTATATTACACGTATTCTACTAGCTCTGAGCGAGGGCAGAATCAGTGATTACGTCATATGACGCTACTCTAGGGCAGTGCCGGTGCAACACGAGTTCCCCCAGTGGAAAACGCTATGAATTATTAGTTCGAAATTACGTCATCGGTGCATGTGTTCAGAAATTCGAGTTATTTCGATACGTTCGTCATCAATGACATTGATATTTACGTTGTCTTTTAAAGTTTGAGATTTTTTTCCGTTTGTATTTGATTTTTTTTTGTGAATTACTGTCCTGGGAATAAAATTTATGGAAAGTGAGTGGTATTCTAAGACAGAGACAGGATTTGAAAGATTTTAGCGCAGAATATTCGCTATTGATATTTTGTTGGTGTGTATCTAAAAGATGGCACTAACAGGCTCCTAAAATGTGTTTTGGTTATTAAAAGTTCGGAACCATTCTGGAATTATAATGTTGTGCGCTTACGTTCTGCGCAGTTCTGTTACTAATCCTGAATTCCGAACCAAAACAAAGCTAATGAAAAATGAATCTGAATCATTTATTATTACAGGCTGCCTTTTGAGGGTCTCTTCTCGGCCCGGAGTTGTTCCTGGTTTTTATGTCTGACATACCAAAGGCGGCAGGTACCAAGTTGGCCATATATGCGGACGACACGGCGATTTACACGTCGTCGAGATCGGATGCCCTGATCTGCACTAGGTTGCAGGGTGCTATCGACGACCTTCTTTCCTGGTCTACGAAATGGCGATTAGCCATAAACCATGAAAAATGCGTAGCCATTCGATTCTCGAGGAAAAGAACTGCCCCTCCAGAAAAAATCTTTATCGAGGATGTCCGCCTACCATGGAGCTCCACCGTTAAATACCTTGGTATGACGCTGGACTCCAGGCTTACCCTAAAGCACCATTTTACAAATACCGTGGCTAAATTTATAGCAGCGAGGTCCGCTATATCTCAGTTTCTGTAGTAAACTAAAAGTAAAACTTTTAGTTTACACAACTTTTTTGAGGCCAATTCTAACGTACGGCTCCTTAGTTTGGTCCAGTGCTGCAATTACTCATCGTAAGAGATTCAATGTCCTACAAAACAAGATCCTCAGATATATCATTGGCGCGCCTTGGTATGTCAGAAATGTACAAATCCACCAGGACTTAAAGATTCCAACTCTTCTCCAACACGCCGCTCTAATGGCCGAGAAAAACCTTTACAAGGGTATCTCGATCCGACAACCCCTTGGTTAGGGAATTGGCTCACCTCGATCCCGACAGGCCTCCCCCTCGGGTGAGGGTGCCCTTGGTATCTACCACCACCGAGGCTTAGCCCGATTTGCTTTTTCAGGCTGTTTCGGCTGGATCTGCTGTCTTGGCTTTTTTTTTTTTTTTCTTGTCTGTGTGAGGTCCCATTTACACTTTTGCCATGCTTGTTTTTATCTTTACATTATTAAACTCGTTTTATTTCTACACTGATTGTTTTCTATTGTCTGATCGATTTTGCCCTCCTGGCTCTCTCGCTAGCCCCAAATTTAGTTTTTTTTTCTTTTTTTGCCTCTACTGACGACATTTCAGCATAATTTGTTAAAATCAACGGGGGATGGTCCCGTACTAAGTAGATGACAAAAGGGTTTAAGGGCTAACGTCCAACCCTAGCAATGAGCTGGAAGACCTTCGTCGCTGCCTTTTGATATAACCCTAGGACTCGTTTTATTGATACAAGAACAACTCTCTAGATGGCAGTCAAAATCAATTTGGAAGTAATTTTAGGCGCCGAAATTTAAAATAATCAAACTGATAATCTCGAAAAGTTTTTTTTGTCAAAATTAAATTATTAATTAAATTTAAATACGCGTCAAATAGTCGCGGCAATATAATTTTGAACGCAATTGTATATTATACCGAATAAATTTCTTTTTTCCTCTTACATTAAAAAAAAAAAGCGAAAAACAAAAAATTATATACGTTTTTCAAGTGCAATTTATAAGAGATTGTAATGCAAGGTTTCACACAAGATATGCAGAATTATGGACACAATAAATTTCAATTTAAACGTATCAAAAATAGTAAGTACATCGAATTTAAAATTAACTTTATTTAACCGTATACCTAAACGTTTAGAAAAGGCCATTCGCCGGTGATAGATTTATTCCGCACAGGGCAAAAGAAAACTTTGAAAATGCTTATTACGATTTTGCAATCGATGTGTTCGAAATGGAAGATGTCTGGCCACCGAAATCTAGAGTTCATGTCAATTATGCCAGGAAGTTTTTCACGAGGCAATGCTACGTTGAAAGGTAAGATATGAAAACATAAAATATTATCGATTTTGATTATACTCTCTTAGATTAATGGGTTTATTCGAGTTTAAACATCGACATAAAATATTAAGTTTTTCCGAAAATACTTCGTTCGACGAGGAGAACTTGAGCGAATTTAAAGTTTGGCCGGTTATAAAAAGGAAGTTACCTCTTATTAAACATCCGGAAACGATCCTGGATACACCTGCTTTGAATACAAATTTATGTAAGTATTTAGGTGGGAATTTTAAATAATTTCCTCTTAATTATCTCCAATTTTATTTTATTTTGTTTTGAACAGATCATAATGTAATTGATTGGGGTAAACAACAGATAGCAGTCGTACACGATAAACAAATATTTGTATGGTGTGGCGAGAAAGAGAAATCGATCTCTTTGGATCTTAAAGGTATCAAAGGATGTTTGAAATTTAACAACGATGGTAGCAAATTAGCTGTCGCCCTTAAACATTCGCGAATTGGGGTCGTCGATATGAAAACGAATAAGATTTGTTATAAAGCGACATGTTGCCGAGATAAACACTGTTGCGTTAGCAGTTTTACTTGGACTAAGGATAACGTTCTTATATCAGGTTGTACGAATGGGAATTTGAGTTATTGTTTCACACCTAATCGTATAAAATGGGGATTGTATTGCGCTCACACAGCAGGAATTATCAGGATTAATTTATCTTGTAACGAGAATTATTTAGCGACTTCAGGATTAGATAATGCCGTTAATTTTTGGACGTATCCAGAATTCGAACGTTTATGCACCATTTTTTCTAATACACCCGTTAAAGTTAGTTGATTTAGATGTCTTTACGTTTTATACACCGAATTAAATCGTAGGCATTGACGTGGCATCCCTGGGAAGAACCTATATTCGTGTGTTCTATTAATGAGGCCGGCGAGTATCAGTGTTTGGAATATACGTTCTTGCAAGCAATTGTGTAAAACTGTACCGTGCAATGATGCATCAATAGATTGTATGACGTTCAATAAAAGAAGCGGTGAACTAGTGGTTAGTTTTTTTTTTCTAATATTAAGCGGGGTAATAATTTAATTCTAAGTTATTACATTTCAGGTCAGCTTTTATAAATTATCTTCGACGAAGAGTTTCATCGCTGTTATTCCGAATCTGTCTACGTTAAGCGATGGTATTATATGGCATATTGGGCGGGTACCTTATGTTCTATGGAATCACGATTCTACTAAACTATGTAATAGATTTGCACGAACGATATCAACAACGATTTTCTAAAATTTCGGTTCTTTTTTTTTCGTTTTAGTAACTGCTGGATCGGACGAATATGTTTGTATTTGGAATTTTTTTGGAAATAGCGAAGAATCTGTTCCGAAAATGAAGCGTAATAAGAATGAAAATCTCTTAAAAAGTGTTTTAAACGAGTTAACTAAACTTTTACAGAAATAATGTTGTGGGTGTGATTATTTAATTTAGTCTATTGTTTGTGATGTATTAAGTACTTTTTCTATATTTTTAATCCTATCTTAATCTATTAAATATATATATTTCTAACCGATTTTACGTATTTATTTGAAAAGTTGACGTGACCTTGAGTATTTAGCAGTAATTTCCTGAATTATCGACAATCAAAACTTCTTTTTTAGTGCTGCCATCAAACGATCAATCTCAGAACTTAACTGGGACTTATTTAACTTTAACTTCATTATTTGGTTAGTTGTTATCTAATTAAAGATGATTAAGATTAAAGAAGTAAATGTGAAATGTATATATTATATAATAAATATCGTATGGCAACGATTGGTAGGAGTTAAAAAATAATTTAAACCTGTGCAACTTACAAAAATAAAAGTAACTAACACGAATTTTTGTGTTACCAACCTGGTTCACTTGCAATGTATACAAGGTGGTCATAAAAAGCTCATGCTGTTTGGATCCTTGCCCAAATTACATTATATAATTTGGAAAATAAATTTTATGTGACATTCTTTGATAAGTAAAGTAAAAGAGAACTAATTTACACCGAAAAATAGATAAAGTAAGTAAAGCAATGTCAAAAAGTTTGACAATGAACAGAAGTAACAGAACGTTGCATAACGTGATTTTACCTTGCTTGGTGCTAAGGGCTTCTGTTTGCTCCAAGGCTGGACATAGTGTCCTTTAGCCTTCTAGGCTCTTTGAACGCGGCTCCGCATCTAACCGCCGTCGCGGAAATTATAACCTCAGCAGATGGACGGCCAAATCGCGGCCGGACATCAACTCCTCATCTCCAGGATCCTGCGCGTTAGGACACGAGGTGGCGGCCTGTCGGGATCTAACTCCCCCAAGTGCCGGATCAGTGGATTCTCCGACCTAGAGGCCCTCTGAAGAGTTCAGATCACGATGTATCTGTGCATTCGTAACAAACCAGGGTGCTGCGACTATGATACGCTGCACTCGCTTCTGTAGGATGTTAAGTCTTTTAACTTGAGATTTGCTGGCACTGGACCAGGTCAGGACACCATAAGCTAGAATAGGTCGGAGAAACACCTAGTAAATTAGTAGTTTAATACTTAAGCTGAGCGAGCTTTTCCGGCACAAAAGAGGAGCCAGGGCCGCACGCGCACACAGGAATTTCGAGGCAACGGTTGAAAAATGTTGTCTGAACGTTAGTCTCGTGTCGAGGGTCAGACCGAGGTATTTGACGGTACTTTCCCAAGGTAGCCTCTGACGATTACGCTTCCTGGAGAAACGGATAGCCACACAGTTATCAGCGTTTATCGTCAACCGCCATCTGGACGCCTACTCGCAGACTTCGTCAACGGATCTTTGGAGACGTCGACAGACCAAAGCATCGTCTCTGGAGGATGAATAAATAGCGGTGTCATCGGCGTACACCGCCAGACTTGTGGAGACAGACCTGGGTATATCGCTAATATACAGAATAAAAAGTTCTGGTCCTAGTAGCGATCCTTGCGGGACACCGGCGTGAATATATCTCCGGTCGGAAAGCTCGCCTCCCATTTTTATAGAAAAGGTCCTGCCGGAAAGGTAAGACCGAATGAGAACTATCACGTTTGCATTAATACCAAAACTGCACATTTTGAAAAGTAGACATCGTGCCACACCGAGTCAAACGCATGGGCAAAATCAAGGAACACAGCGCCTGTGGAATGCCTCTGCTCCAGCGAGTTACGGATCTCCTCCGTAAGTCGGCCGACAAGCCCTCCCGGAACCCAAATTGCCTTGCATTCAGCCAATAAGAAACAACTGTCATTTGGGTCTGTTCAGAATTTTATCTCTCTCTTTTTGAAATAAGGTATAGTGTTTGATTATCACAATTAAACAAGTGTGGTTATCAATTCCCTACAATCATACCTTTCTTCACTGGAAATCGATGTTTATCATTCATTTATACATTTAATTCATTAAAATATACAGCAATATTTTCAAATTACCGACATACTTTACATAGGCGAAGCGCGATATCTGTATAACCAGCGTCAGAACACTTCGTTTTATAAGATAAAAACGCCTTTTTTTGTGTGTAATGTTAAAATAATATGCAATACAAAAATGACAGAAGACAATAGAGAAAATACCTTGAACCTAAAGTTGTGAAACTGATAAAATAAGCGCGAAAATTAAATTTAAATTATTCTAATTTCGAAGAATACTGTGCTATATTACCTTTTACATAGATACTTAAATGTCTTTGTTTTTAAATTTCTCAATATATATGCCAAGAGTAGGGTGAATGTGCCAGTTGGCCGACCGGCCCCTGTTCTCGACCATTTACCCATAAAATGCTTTAAAATAAGAAAATCCCTGAACACAATACTTATCCAATATGAGCCCCACTCTCGACCACCTTCTGCGCACGACCTGTAAAGTTCCCGCCATTTTCCACTTTAATTTAGTCCGCCATTAGATATACTGAAAGTTGGGTGTTCGTGTGATTCGAAGGTTTTTAAAAAAGATCTAGTGATACCGAGAGGAGAGATACCGAGCTAGATCATGCAGTTTTTAATTTAGTTTAAGTTTTCCACGGTAAGGTAGCTAGTTTAAATAAAAATTTTACCAAAAAGTAAAGTGGTCGCCTAACTGAGTTTCAAAATTAATGATTTTCCAATTCTCGACCGGAGGGGGAAGGGGAGTCGAGAACTGAAATGGAATTTAGATATGCTCCTTTTCATTCTAAGAAACAATTTGAATTATAAATATGAAAGTCCGGCCAGTCGTCGACCAGTTGGTGGTCGAGAGATGGCTTAAATAAATTATTACTATGGACCACTAGTTTTATTCTTTTCTAGCAATCTGTTTCTGTGTGTAATACCTAAATAGAGTACCAAATACTACCTATTCCTATTCTATTTCTTGTTGATGCCACCAACAAAAAAAGTTCAAAAACAAGTAAATAATGAAAAGCTTCCGAGAAAGGCAAAAAGAAAGAACGAAAATTGTTTCAGTATGCTCCAGAACAATTAGAGAGGGCACTGGAAGAAATAAAAGAAAACCGAATGGGAATTATGGAGGCTATAGTAGACAATTTAGCGTCCCTAAAACGATAATAATTGATAGCGTCAAGGGTAGAGTGCTAATAGTGGCTCGAAGAAAGACTGGACCAGAACCTATTCTAGCAGTCGAGATTGTTGAGTGAATAATTAAAATCGCCAAGTGCGGTTTTCCTCTGAAAAAAAAAAAAAAAAACAGATCTCCTTAACACAGTGCAAAAAATTGCAGAGGAAACTGGTAAAGCAACATTTTTTAAAGATGGGCGACCAGGACAAAAATGGTACACACAATTTACGAATAGACATCCGGAGTTGTCCTTTAGGGAATACATTCCAGTTTGATTCAATGAACTGGAAAAATTTTTGACACAAAATGGCATCCTCGAAATTCTAAATGACCCGAATCGAGTTTTCAATGGCGATGAAACGTTCCATGTGTCCAAAATCAGGGAAAGTGCTAGCTCCAAAAGGCTGGAAGAACTTGTACCAAATTAAATTAGGAAGCGATAAAGAGAATTCAACGGCCTTAATTGTGTTTTCTGCGACTGGGATTATATGTCCTTCCCTAGTCGTTTTCCCTTACATTCGTCCTCCACGGGTAGTTATTGACAGTATGCCACCAAATTATACTGTATTTTTGATAAATATTTTTTATATCATCTATACCATTTGTCGCTATTTTTTATTTGATTTTAATGATCTGTGGTTGGGAAATAAAGTTTTCTGAGTGGTAGGTAGTCGAAATAGAAATCCACAAAACCAATATTCTCGACCTCCGGCCGAAAACCGGTACTTCGGTCTCGGATTTTTACTGTAATCTGGTTAGTAATAAAGCCGATGTTACCATTTCACAACACATTGTTGTATGTATTATATATATTTTCTTAGTTTTGTAGGGAATATTGAGGCAAGTCATTACTCATTTTCTAAATATTTCAATAATCATATTATATTTCTTTCGGTCACAGTTTACTTCGAGTTTTAAGTTCCTTTCAGATTGCTATTCTAAACGTATAAGGTCATATTATTATCGAAAGGCCTATTGTAAACTTTTATTACTGCTTTAGTCCCTTTCCTTAGAAAGTGTGTACTTACCAACAATTTTCGGAGGATTATTTTAAATGTCTGAATTGTTAAACTAGCAAATTACTCAAGATTTATAATATAATGCCTTTCTATGAATCATTTTGTAAATTGTTATTTGTACGTTAAATATTTTAATACTATTCATTACAAACATATTATAAAACTATATTGTAAACTATCTTTACCAACTAAATAAATACTGTAAGAAATCGAATGTGCAATTATTATTCGTTCGACTTTAGACAAGAACTGTTGTTATTTTACTTGCTCATCGTGATAAAAACAATCACAATTTTTGTGCTTAAAAAAACTATGGAAAAATACGAAAGGTACAGAAGATATAAATTTAGTAAGGTTTTCGACAGCATAATGAATACCATTACCTTTGACGATTTACATATTAGTTTTAACGGTGGTGTTATTGAAAATGTACAGATAGTACGCCACCGAACAGGTAACTATCTGCTTGTAAATAGGTATAACCCAGCAATAGTGGGTTCAGTTATCTACCTCAACAACATGACGATTAATTCCCAAGAAATAGGGGAAGTATTGCTAACTGGTAGTATAGGTGAGGTACGAATCATTTTCAAAACTCAAGAACAAAAATTATTTTTTTTAAATGAAATAGAAAGGTATGTATTAATAAATAATTATTACATTGATGCTTAATATAATGTAACCTGTTACAGCGATAGTTCTTCGAGCGGTGACTCCCAATCGACGGACTCCGGAACTGATTCCCACGTATAATATTAGTTTTTATTTTATTTTTAATTTATATATTAGTATAAAGAATTAATTTTAATCATGTTCATTCTTGTAGAATAAATATTTATTTTAAAAAATTCTTATAATTTTGTTGTTATAAATGAGTTTTACAATTAAAAAAGGCTCATCGATTTGAAGGAGGTGAAATAAATGCTGGTTTTATAAATCTTTAATTCCTATACTAGCTGCAGCAGCTGGACCAGTATTAGCAAATATTTTGAATAAAGTTGTTGACAAGGTAAGTGGGTAAGTCATTATTAACATTAGAAATTCCTAATCAGCCGCCAATTACTTTAAAGAAAGTATTATCTCAAAAAAAAAGACACGATAGAAAAAAATATTAGAGCACACATGAATATGAACAATAAGGAGGATTCAGATTGTGACGACCTTTAACATCTGCACGTCTTAAGCCCCCTCTCCCCTCATTTGGAATTGTTGCTAATTGCAATTCATGTCATCACATGTTCTTCGTCCCAAGTCTCGTATCTTCGGTAATAGTAGCCCACAATTTAAGCATCAGAAACCGTTAGTGTTTCAGAAATGTTCTTCTTTTTGTTATTTGCTTTTCATCATTTTTATTACATTTTGGTCAATTGATTGAATCAGAGGCGTACAATTAGCAGGCAGAAAATGGTTTTTATAGAGCCATCTCTAGATGATAATTATCCAGGGCAAGAAAAGTTTTTTGGGGTAAATTTCGCGACTTTAGTTTCACGTCGAAATCATGATGAAACCAATCGTAAAACAATTCCTTGGTTACCCAGGCCTTATTTTGACTCTTATAAATAATTGTAAGAGATTGATACTCTTGAACGGCCTACGATTTTTAGACTTTCGTATAACTAAAAGCTTCAACTTGTGACTGCCACTTGCATTGGAACAAGCCATAACAGTCATATGCTCCTTGGATATTTTTCTGCCTCGAGAAGACGCTTCATCTCCTATGAACATATGTTTTACATGGTAAAAGTCGCCAAAATTGACACATCACCAGTTATCGATGTGTGACGTCGACACTCCTGCAAAAACTACTCCTCATTGTTTGAGGTTTTCCTATTCCCAGACTATGCTTTAGTGACGTAATTTTCAATTTTATTTTAGTTAACCTCCCAATATAAAAGTGATTTGCTATGTCTATAAAAGGCACATCACTATCCACTTTACTTGAGCTTTCCATCTTTTGCATTAAAGTTACCGTTTCATGCTTTTGTTTATTGGACTACGTGGACGACGACGACGCCATTTTGAAAAGCTGTTTACTTCGCAAAAACGCAGTCTACGACCCTTTTGACTTTAGTTGTCGGAGGCGGATTAAAGAATAAGGAAGTTGTTGCTTATGATTGTCTGGCAAAATATAGAAAGAACTGTAAGAGAGGGAGGATGGCGGATCAACGAGCTGAAAATTTGCAATGATGGTGGATTGCAGAGTGTGATTGTAGGAGTTGTCGGATAGCGAGAGAGTACTATATTTGGTTAGTTATCTAATTAAAGATGATTAAGATTAAAGAAGTAAATGTGAAGGTGAAATGTGTATACAGAACATTTAGAGCGACTGAGGTCAGCTAGAAAAGAAATAGATGCAGAGAGCGCCACATTTTAAAGGCGAGACCAGTCTCCAATTGTGGATCTAACGCTAGTAACGAATGACCATAATTACATTCTATTTGATATACACGTAGGTTCAGCTCACAATGCACCATAGGCAGCGTATCCCTCTCTTCGCGTTATAGCTTTGTGTCTAGCGAGACACACGCATCCACAATTCAGTTGAATTTAAACCGAGCGAGGATGCAGTCGTTGGCATATTCGTTCTGTGCGAATCGACGATCGAACTTGTGACTAGCGCGTTGCCACATCGCACTGCGTTCCATACGTATATTGTAACTTCCTATGGTGCATTGCGAGCTGAACCTACGTGTAGAGCAAAACGGTAGAGATGTCGGCTGCAGACTAGAAAGGAAGGGCTGGCAAACTAGCAAATTAAATACAATGGAGCTTAACAGAGCAATTAGAGAGGTTAAATACGAGAAATCCGAAACGCCAGGGAAAGATTTCTCTAGAGAATTGATAAGAATATGCAACAAAACCATGCCGGAAAAGGAAACAAATCACAAGGAGGAAGTCGGTATACTGGTGGTCCGAAGAAATAGCCGATGCTCGAAGATAGTGCATTCATAGAAGATTCTATACTAGAAGTAGAAGGAGAGAACAATCACCATGCCTACAGAAATGCCGGGAAAAATACAAAGAGTCAGCGCAAGATGAAAGCCAAAATCAAGGCAGCTAAGAGAGCAAAGTGGAAAACGCTATGTGATGCAGTTGATAGTGATGTTTGGGGAGACGGTTAAAAAATAGTAAGGAAAAGAATGCTCGGATTTCTGCCAAAAGTTTGCCTAACAATGTCAAAGACGGTGGAAGTCGCGAACTATTTATTTCCTATTCACGATACAGTGTCGTTTGTGTGCGCAACAGGAATCAAGTTTTGTGGAGTTCACGACTGCCGAACTGCGATTGTGGAAATGTCCCAGCGGAAGTGATCAAACAGGTGGTAGCATATGTCTACTAGATGTGGAGGGAAAGTTATACGAACAGTTACTGCTAGCTGATCCTCCAGGAGCTAAGAGCTAGCTATGTTAACGAAGGACTGATTAGTATTATAGCGTCGTACTTCGCTGAAAGAGAAATAGTGTTGCAAGCAGAGGGAATAGAGAAAACCCTGCAAGTAAATAGTGGAGTTTCACAAGGTTCCATCCTTTAGAACGTATTGTATAATGAACTGTTAGATATGACACTACCCGATGGCGTTAAAATCGTAGGTTTTGCTGAGGAGATTGCCCTCGTAGTGGTGGCGAAAGGGGAACAGAATTTGATGGATGTAGCTGATACTTCGATTCTAAGAATACCTAACCACATGGATGACAAGGAAGGGACTGCAGATTGCCCTTGAAAAGATGGAATCTGTGCTTCTTACAACAAAAAGGAAGATCGGACGCATTGAATTTGAGGTACAGGACCACAAAATACCCACCCGTCACGAAGTCAAATATCTGGGAGTCTGGCTGGTGGCTAGGTGCTCTCTCTGGTCTATTGCCCAACATCGCTGGTCCAGCAGCATCAAAAAGAAGGCTAATTGGCAGTGTCATAAACTCCATAGTGCTATACGCGGCGCCAGTTTAGTACAAAGCGGTAAGGAACAAAAAACTATGTGGAAAACTAACAAGGATGCAAAGACTTACTAATATCAGAATTGCAAGTGCATATAGAACCATGTCGGCAGAAGGAGTTGAATTAATCGCGGGAGTACCACCGATTGAACTTCTAGTCGAGGAAAGAAGAGTGGGCAAAACTGCCGCTAATAGAGAAGCACTTTGCGAAAGATGGCAGGACAAGTGGAGAAATGGCAGATATGCAGCGTGTACAAGAAGGCTGATTCCAGAAGTCCGAAAATTAGTTGAAAAGTCATGTGATGAAACAGACTATTACCTTACCCGACCTCTGTCGAGTCACGGCTGCTTCCGTAAATATCTGCATGATAGGCAAAGAGCCAATTCCGACCAGTGTGATTACTGTGGTGCCATGGATGATATAGAACACACAAGGTGGGAGTTCGCCCGAGAAGTATATATCCGAGAGTCGGGAGGTTTCAATGAGACGATGATAAGAATCCTAATGGCGTCAGAAGAACAATTGTACCTGGCGTATAGAACAATACGATCGATCATACAGACCAAAGAACAAGAACAAAGATAGAAGGGACGGCATCACACCGAAGAAATGCGAGAGCGAGTCTTGCATAAGACTACCATGCAAGATTTTCCTCTCCTACATAAAAAAGAAGAAACAATTTAAACCTGTACAACCTACAAAAATAAAAGTAACTAGCAGGAACTTTTGTGTCACCAACCTTGTTCACCTGCAATGTATACAAGCTGGTCATAGAAAGCTGATGGTGTTTGGATCTATTCAGTGATTATTATTAAATATGAAGCTATGCTTTTCATCAACGTTGAAATAAAACGCTTGTTTTGAACTTAATATTTTAATTGATTTAAATACATTATTTTTGTTTTAACACAGACGTGAATGTATCGTTTATGACATTTAATCACTTACTTATTAATATCAATTGGAATGTTACTTTATAACGGGTGATCAAGAAACGATGTCTAATTAATCCGCTATCGAAGCCTATTTTGAGGTAAACGTGTGTAAACATTTCCGCTTCAATCGCCCATTATCGGAAGATTTCAAGTGAAACTAATATTTAAACAATAGCGACTAAACCGGGAACTCTTTCGTCCTTAAACATTGTTAATACTTCAAATCTTTTTTTTTAATATATCA
This sequence comes from Holotrichia oblita, assembly GCA_023690525.1. Lineage (NCBI taxonomy): Eukaryota > Metazoa > Arthropoda > Insecta > Coleoptera > Scarabaeidae > Holotrichia > Holotrichia oblita. Next base: position 133,878,257 of record CM043019.1, on the reverse strand, counting down.
CAGAAAGGAATAATTCGAACTCGATTAAATAATTAAAAAAGAAAGCCATTAATGCTTACAGTTTGAAGTGTTAACGAAATAACGAACCTAATTAATTCCTCCGTCAGTGTAGAACAGGTTAAAAAAATAATTAGAACAATTCCTTCCTACTTAGGAGTTACCAGGCTCATCGTCCCTGAAACATATCAAAAAACTTCGAAATAATTTCCAAAATTAAATATTTAAAAAATAAAATTCATATCTAAAATATTTTAATCGTCAATAATTACTTTTCATCCTCATCATCTTTCTCGGGAGTTTTGAGATCGTTAAATTGAGATCGTTTAACAGCAGTGGCCTTCGTCAATTTCCTCTGATTATGCGACAGTAACGATGGCGTCCAACTAAACGGTGAAGTGTTCGAACCTAATGTCGAATCTGGGGAAGGCAACAAATTTATTTCATTTTAATTTTTGTCAATTGAGACAAAAAAAAAAACTAACCTGAAGTTGAGGTAGACGGTTGTAGAATCGATCCGGCTAATTCGCTCATAGGTGGCGCTGTCGGCGTTCGCGGGAAATGCAGTAGAGGTTTGGCAAAATTAGTAGCACTCTTCGACGTCGGTTTTTTCGCGTCTTTATCCGCGATCTTCACGTCTTTCCGCTCCTTACGTTTCTGATCTTGTTCCGGGTAGCAATTGATCGAACGTAGAAACGATTCTAGCGGACCCATTACGGATTCCTGCAAATTCCTAATACAATTTCGTCTCGCGTGTAGATAATCGCGTTAATATAACCTTAGTCGTGGGTGTTAGGGGTATGGTTTCGCTCCATGTAGCGCCTGCGCTATTGGAAGAGGATCTAATCGTATTCAAACCGCTCTTTCTTTTATAACGGATCGGTTTTTGGGTTTGTAGTTGCCATCGTGGAAAGTAGGTGACATCTCTATTTTTTTAAAAATTACTATTGAGATAATCTTTAATAATCATATCGGTTAGAGCTTACCACTGTTCCTATTTTGACGTAGCACTGATCCAAACGTTGAATTCAAGTTGCAATCTGGTTGAGGAAAATCGATCAGTGTTAGGTTTGAAGAGTTAGTCTCACAGCTTACTAAAATAATAATAATAATAACAAGAAGAATTACGTTTACACTCAAACTGCATTAAATTGAATGAAATAAAGTAAGGTACCGGTTACAGGGTGTCCAAAAAAGATGTGTACGCTGATGTCAAAACTGACAGCTATAAAATTGTAAACATCAATTATCTTCTTATTGCAATCGTGAGATTCGTAACAATTCTCTAAAAAGAAAAGCATTAAAATGTTTTTGACAGCTGTCAAATGGTACAAAACAAAATTTTAAACTGACATTTGACAGCTTTACTATAGTAAAATCAATTATTTTTTTTTAATAATATCCGGCACATCTTAAAAACAATATTATTCCACATTTGACCAATTGACAGTTGCCAAAATTGATGTTTGACACCTTTAAAATTGTAAAATCAATACTTTTTCCTTTCATTTTAAGTTTTGTAGCAATATCCGGCACTTGCCAAATCTTAAAAACAATATTATTCCAAATTTGGGCGATTGACAGCTGTCAAAATTGACATTTGACAGCTTTAAAATGGTAAAATCACTTTGTTCTTTCAATTTCGAGTTTCGGAACAATATCCGGCACCTACCGAATCTTAAAGACAATATTTTTTCAGATTTAACTAATTGACAGCTGTGAAAGTTGACAGCTTTAAAATTGTAAAATCATTTTTTTTTCTTTTAATTTCGAGTTTCGTAACAATAGCCGCCACCTACCGAATCTTAAAGACAATTGAAATTCACGTTTGACAGCTGAATTTTGGCAGCTGTCAATTGGTTAAATTTGGAAAAATTTTGTCTTTGCAATTCGCCAGGTGCCGAATATTGTTACTAAACTTAAAATTACAAGAAAAAGTATTGATTTTACAATTGTGAAGCTGTCAAATGTCAATTTTGACAGCTGTCAATTGGTTAAATTTGGAAAAAAAAAATGTTTTTTTTAGATTGGGTAGGTGCCGGATATTGTTACGAAACTCGAAATTAGAAGAAAACAAGTTTTTTGACAATTTTAAAGCTGTCAAATGTCAATTTTCACAGCTGTCAATTGGTTAAATTTGAAAAATATTGTAAAGCCAATTTTTTTTCATCCAATTTTGAGTTGTGTTCGGCACGTATCGAATCTTTAAAATAATATTCCAAAGTTGACCAATTGACAGCTGCCAAAATTGACGTTCGACACGTTTAAAATTATAAAATCAATCTTTTTCTTCTAATTTTAAGTTTCGTAACAATAACCGGCACATACCGAATCTTAAAGACAATATTTTTTCAAATTTAACCAATTGACAGCTGTCAAAATTGATATTTGACAGTTTCAAAATTGTCAAATCACTTTTTTTTCTTCTCATTTTGAGTTTCGTAATAATATCCGGCACCTACCCCATCTGAAAGACAATATTTTTTAAAATTTAACCAATCGATAGCTAGCAAAATTGACGTTTGACACCTTTAAAATTGTAAAATCAATAATTTTTCTTCTAATTTCGAGTTTCGTAACAATATCAGGCACCTGCCGAATCTTAAAGCCAATATTTTTTTGAATTTAACCAATTGACAGCTTTAAAATTGTCAAATCACTTTCTTCTTCTAATTCTGAGTTTCGTAACAATATCCGCCAGCTACCCAATCTTCAAGACAATATTTTGTCCAAATTTGACCAATTTTAGCTGTCAAAATTAACATTTGACAGCTTTATAATTATGAAAACGTGGAATGCGTATACTTACAATAATTTTGACTGGTATGAGCTGCACTTGCATCGCCAAAACTACTATTACTATTCATATTCTCCCGATCGAACAAATGATACAGCATGATCTTCTCTTCGATGGTACTACCAGGGAGCGAATTCGTAGGCGTGGTCACAGCAGGACTAGGTTCCCTCGGCATTATACCTTGAGCCATCGAAAATTCCGCGTATTCCACGTCGTTTTCACCTGCAAATCGCCACGTATAAGAAATCGCAAACTACAACGGTCTCGAGCAAGAACCTTGCGGCACACCTATTACACGCAATTCAATATAGACATTTTAAATTTGATTTAAAACCGATTTATTAATGAATTTTTACGTATATGTATATATGTATGTATATAAAAAATAAAACGGATAGGAGAAGGAGGAAAAAAATCTGTTTTAGTTCTAGGTTTCGAAGAAGGAATAAAGATAAAAGGGATATCTAAGAGGGTGGCGGGGATGTTATAAATTTTGCTAGGGCCTTTCCGGTGAAGGTGACTGGTGATCCTTCTCCGCTACTTCGTTCCCGTGCTCCGGCAGATCATTTGAAGCTGAACAACACGGTTCACAACACATCTCACCAGCGCCTTAAAATTTACCAAGAGAGATCGTGTTATTAATTCGATTTATTGAATATTATGGTCCCACACACGAAAAATTAATTAAAAGAAAAAACCTTACCTGACATGATCTCATCGTCCACGTCGTTTTCGTCGTTGGAATTCTCCTCGACCATTATCAACGTTGTCTCGTGGTGGTCGTCCTCTAGGAAGTTCTCGGGTTCGCTCAGATCCTAATTACGTATAAATGAAGTTAAAGTTCAGGTTAAAAAAATTAACTTACGTCAGTTTCGCTGCTGTTACTGCTTATGGTTAAGGTAGCTGTCGTGTTCAGTAGATTCGGTGTGCTTAACGAGACGCCCAAACCTAATAATCTGGGAGTTTCCGATAAACAATCTCCGGATTGCATCCCTCCGGTTTCATCGGTAGCGATCGTTTTTCCAGTATCGATCTGGGTTTGGATCGAAGATGCTGATGAAGCGCTACTGCAGCTGCCGTCGTGAGTTGCGGATTTTTGAACGTTGCTGCCTGAGGAGGTGCCGTCACCGATGCTGCTACAATCATTAATTGATCTACAATAGCATCAAAACGAAAGTATATTAATGATGATAATGAAAACTGTGACAATATAATGTCATTCAGATTTTTTTACTGTCAAGTCAAGGTTATATTATTTTCCATTTTGAATTTGTAATTCTATTATATTAAGAATACTTTTAGCCTTGGCTGCAAAAGAGGATCTGGAGATTTCAAGGTTTGATGTTAACACTGCTTTCTTGAATGATGACCTAGAGGAAGAAATATATATGGAACAACCACCAGGTCCTATAGTGGATAAGAATCAACAAAATCTCGTTTGCAAACTGCAAGGCAGTTTATATGGCCTTAAGCAAAGTCCAAGATGATGGAATCCCAAATTTGTACATTTTTTGAAGTTATATAAACTTGATCCTATTACAAATGAGAACTAATAACTAACTAAATATATCTCAGTCAGAATAAAAAATACACTACCAACTTGCTAATTTAAACAACTTAATAGCTGCAATAAAAAGGTCAGCAATGGTGAACCATTAAATTTGGACACCCTGTATACATCAAAACAAATTAGAAATGTAATCACCACGGTTAAGAGAAAATTGCTCACCTTGGGGTAGATCCTGGAGTCAGCAACGTCTTACTGATCAGATATTTAGTCGGGATTCCCATGAGCTTCTTCGGTGATACATTCTGCGAACTCGAAGCGGATCGCAGCTCGAGAGGTTCCATAGGCGTAGGTAAGGGTATGGTGGGTATATTATATAAACTCTTGACGCCAGCTATAGTACTGGTATCGGTCATTTGGCTCGACGTACCTAAAGATGCGGCTACCGCATTTCTCGAGATTTCTGCGGCTAAACGCTACGAAACACAGGTAATAAATAAATAAATAAATATTAAAAAAAATGAATGAAACCGTGTAATACCTCCTTAGATTCGTTAATTTGAGATATATATTGATTCTGTAGTGCTTGCAATTGATTAATGTACCACTGTTGATCCCTGCAACGCTGATAAAACGTTGGAGCACGAACTTGGAAGCTAAACCATATTTTTAAAATTAATTTTGTCCCCTTAAAGCCCGCTAAGACTTACCGCAGCACCAAAGTGTCTAAAGTTACGTTTAAATAACCTTCGCTAGCTAATAAATCCAACCGGAAGAACCTGTTGTAACCCCAGCATTCACCAACTTCGAAATCTGAAGCGAACTCCCTGACAATATTCTTTGAACTATCACGGCTAGCTTGATGGATCATTTCGACTCTATACTCGTATTTCGAGGTTTCTGGATATCCAGCACTCAACTCTAAGAACACGGATAGGTAATTTCCCCGAACGACTCCATTCCCATCCGGATAAACTTTTAATCTCCAGCACAAACCGTTGCAATGTAATGGTGTTGAATATACAGGATCGGCTTTCCGTTGCAACTGAGAGAATCCGTGCATGACGAAAGTGCTACTATCATAGCTTGGCACAATTTCACTAAATTAATTCGAATTTTAAATTAGTCGATACGATCGATTAATAAAAACAAATCTAACCTATGGAAATCAGCAGGTACGGGAGCTGTAACGAAACTAGTCATCGGTTTCTTACGGATAGCATGTATCATCCTCGATAATTCACCACTCTTCGAAATTAACTCCGAACGTGTACACGTATGCAATTGATGCTCGATCTCGTGCAATAAATGCTCTAACTGTTCCGTTTCCTGCGTTAACGAATCCTTCTGCCCCATTAACGTTAACAACTTTGTCTTTAATTGAGAATCTAACCTCGCTATCATTAATTCTACAGCATTTCTTATCTCTCTCACTCGCTCGTCTTTAGCGGACCTCACCGATTCAACATTCCTCTCCTGCGATACATTTACGGGAACATAAAATTTAATTTAATCAAATCTATAGCGGTACTTACTACTTCCTGTACGATACTAATCAATTCCATTAAGCGACGGCGTAATTGAGCAACTTCATCTTTGATTTGCGTAATATGTTGCTCGTATACTTCTTCAAGCGGTTTAAACGTGTGTCCAGAATGGGTGCCACCCCATAAAGCGCACTGGTGACAGATACAGCAGCGACAAGTCCAACAATACACCGACAACTTCTCGAAATGCGTCATACACCTAGAAATTAAATCGTTAACGTTTTGAAATATTACCGTACGAGATTGGAAATACTTGTCTCTATCACTTTCATCGGTGCGATTCCCGAATGATTCACAGCCTGTAACGAATCGAGTTGTTGCGTAACCTCCTCGACCCATCGACAATTCACTAATTCGTGTAAATGCAGAGAAGCCCGGCAATGCGGACATTGGGATCTCTGTTCCGTTAACCATCTTCGAATGCAAACGTAACAGCATAATTTGGAGCAATGCGGACATAGATGGGCATCGCGCAATTTTTCCATACAAATAAAACAGCGGAAAACATCTGCCAACGTCTGAAATAGATCCCAGTCTTAAGTTAAGCTTTTTAAATTCTAATCTAGTAGGGGTTGTTTAAATCGATGCTATTCCGTTTAATTGTATCGGGGTTAATCGGAAATTAACTTACTGATTCGGATGGGTTATTCCAACATTCCATTTTTGAAATGTTGTACGATTAAGTTTAATTTGATTCTAACAAGAATACTTCAAATTTTGACGTATTTAAGGGTTCATTTATTTTTTTGCGGTGTGAGGAAAACATCCAAGTAAGCTTTGAGATTTTTTTCAAAATTAGGCGGTAAATTATTTATAATTAATACTATTAAATAATTAAATACTTACTTCGACACTATGATCATCGTTTTTACCATTGGATCTGGAAGATGCCATAATTTTAAAATACACGACGATTTCGACAAGACCAAAAATTACATTCAGAGTTCAACGCATTGCTTGTGTTTTTATATTCGTGTGAGGTGAACGAACATGTTTTTGTACACCTACGTCCTTTTGTCAATACAAAAGAATTTTTTCTCAAGAAAGACGGCCCACCATTTGATTCCCTTGAAAATATTTTTTTTGAGCTGCAATCTTTGACAATCGGACCTGTCAAATCAATCTAATTTAAATTTTCGCGCCTTAATATTTCGAGATAAGATTAAAATTACTTTTATCAGTTAAATTGATAAGATTAAAATTAAAATTTGAAATTTAATTGGATAATATATTATTTATATTTATTTAAATATTGATTTTTGTTCGGGTGGCAGCTCCTTTTATTTACATTGAAATTTGCATGTTATTTGAATTTAATATGATGGTTATTAGCGTTTATGAATCGTTAATTTATGTATTTATTATCTCGTTTATATCATGTATATCGATCAAACTTATAATTGGAATTAGGATGAGCCTCGATGAGCCCAAAAATCTATTTTAGTAATTAGGTTAAATTTAAAATAGGAAATTGGGTCTAAATCTAATTAAGTTATGATTACTATTATTAATAAATTTATCAACTAATATATTTAAAATATTACTATTTAATTATTTATAAAAAAATAAATAAAATTTGTATAAGCGCCATCTCTCAATGAGTAGTCAAAATTTCTCAACTGTCAATACTGGTGTAGAAAAAGTTGCCTACATCGCAGGTTGTTAATTAATTTTAATTACGAAATAAATTTAAATAAACAAGTCGAACCTAAACAATATTTCATCGATTTATATCTTGATAATAGAAATTTATTTTTAAGAGATAGAATCACCCTTTAAAGGAGGAAAAAATCTAAATTTTTACGTTAGAATGCTTCCGATTTAACAAGGGAGTTTCTTCATTCCACTTGATTTGTCGATCAACCCCTCGAAAAAAGATCGCTTTTTTATATTATATAGGTCGTAATATTTGCGTAATTTTAGAAAAATATCACCACACTCTTCATATTTTTTTCCCCTATTTTTTTATATGCGATGAAAGGAATGGTTTATTTCAATCGATTTTCTGTCTATTTTCGGATGTGCATGTCCTAATAGAATGACACGGGTTTCGTCCTTTTTAACACCTCTTTATAACGTATAGATGTTAAATATTTATACGGAAGATTAACTGAAATTGATGACGGATTCGGTTCTCCTTTATTTAAATAAAACTAAACACGATAGACTGCTTTTGTAACAGGCTAATTTATATCGATTATATTTTAGTGAAACTTATCGTGTTGATAGCGGATCCAAGGTCCCCTCTGCTTAATATTAACAGCGAAAATTGGGGCAAAAATTCCTGTAAGCCGGCCAAATAAATTTGAACGGAATTGGAACGATTAATATCTTAATATTTCATCAATATGTGACTGCCGGATGAATATTTCTTTCGAAAATGTATACAGATAAAGGAGATTTATATTGTTGATTTGTGCCTGGATGTTTTGTTAAGTTTAGCAAGTGCGTGTTTAACCGTCTGAAATAATAATAAACAAAAAAAATAGGTCACCTAATATATTTTCTGAAAAATTTGACTGAAAATATTCGTAGGAATCTTCATATAAAAATTGGGATTGATAAAACAGTTTGTGAAAACTCTTTATAAGGATGAATCATTTGTCCTTGGTTGTGAGAAACTTTTTAAACGATAACTTTGTTGAAATAGTTAACGATATGCATAATAAATTGATAAACATTAAAGAGGATGGGAAAGGTCATAAGAACAGACGGTTTATTTACAGATATTAGTTTTACGAACGTCAGATTTACATAACAATGCCTATTACAGGCATTTTTGTTTGGTTTTTTTACATTGTGGCATTTTCTGAGGTTTTCATATTTTACGTCATGGTAAACCGTACATGGAATCACCATTAGACTACTTAACATATCAAGACATCTACATAGCTGGAATGACAATCCACGAATTGTCCGAGCTTGCTCCGGTATCTGCTGTACCGAGTTGTGTTGACTTTGTCCACTAGAGGGCATGAGGTTGGAATTAGTCAATTATCGGAGGTATTATACAATTAAAGTTGAGGTGAGAAATATGAGAAAAATACGCAGGCTATCGCCTTTAGCTGCTGACGACAATTCTCGCCCCCGAAATATCACCGTTCTATGGACGGAGAAGACCGAACACCTTAGAATGATCCTCGATAGGAAGTTCATTTTCGCCGAGAACATCTTCGATATCACACCCCAGCTAGATGCTATCCTAGGTAATCACAAACAACAAAGGTTTGGGAATAGGAATGCCGGATGAATGAGTCTGTGCCGTTTCTCCTTCAATACAGCTAATAATACTTTTGTTGAACTAATAAAGTTCAACAAAAGTAGGTATTTCGAAAATATAATCAATGCAATCACAAGGGTAATTCTAAAGCGATGTGGACAAACCTTAAAGAATTAATTAATAGTAACAATAGTAGAAGGCTCGAAAGTGTTGAGTTTCCTTCTGGAAGAGAGTCGCAAAACGTATGTATAGCAGAACAATTTAATAATTACTTCATTGACAGTTTCACTAAAATACATAACAGCATTGACGTTGCTCAAGATAATCTGGATTTTAATATGGTTAATACTGGAAACCAAATCTTACTTAACAAATTTGAACGACTGACATTATTTGCATTGAAACGTATAGTTACTTCTATGCAAAAGAAATCCAGTACCGATGGTATTGATCCCACTATTGTTGGAGATGTTATCGGTGAAACATTGCTGCATATAATTAATGAGTCTTTTAGAACGGAGGTCGTTCCGAGAAAGGTAATAATGCTAGGAACTGTGATGATTTCCGACCTATCAATATGATGCCCTCTATGGCAAAGATCATTGAACAGGCTGCTAAAGAATTTATCTAAAGAATTAAAATTCTAGCAGACTATCAGTATGGATTTAGTCAAGGTCATTTATATGAAACATCATTAAATTTAGTACTTGCAAATTGGAAGGAAGAAATAGAAAATAATAACAAAGTGGTATCAGTTTTTCTTGATCTAAAAAGGGTCTTTGAAACTATTGATCGAAACTGATTAATAAGAAAATTTCACAACTATGGAATACGAGGGGTAGCCCTTAAATGGTTAGAAGACTATTTAACAGGAAGATCGCAAGTAATTAAATACGAAGATGGAACAACTCAGAGAAATTTCTCTGGGGGTCCTGCAGGGTACGATTTTGGGTCTACTATTGTTTATTTTGTGTATTAACGACCTGGGTACGGTTTCACAGGATTGTAATATCAACCTTTTTGCGAATGATACACTCGTGAGTGTGTATGATAGTGATATTGAGAGGGCTGTTAGGAAAATGAGTCGTGAAATAAAAAATACTTCAAAATTGCTGAAAATGAATAAACTTAAGCTCAATACTTCAAAGACTAAAGCTATGGTAATTGAGATTAGGGTTACTGATAGGACTAGTGTGATAGATTGTGGTATTTCTATTGATTACGTACTTATCGACTTTGTGAAAGAGATTAAATACTTAATAGTAAATAGTAATAGATAATAGTTTATCATTCAACAGGTTTATTTAGGTTTTTTGTCACTACAATTCGATGAATCCATCGATGTGACGGACATTGCTGAATTGTGCATTTTCGTGCGTCTAGTTTTTGAAGATATGACGTCAAAAGAAGAATTATTGACGATGATTCCATTGAAGGGGCAAACAAGAGGTGAGGAAAAAACTGAGTTTCGGATTCACAAAATAGTTACTATTACGACAGATGGAGCATCCGCAATGCTGGGACAAACAGTTTGATTTATTTCATTGTGTAAAAATGATGACAACATTCCAAGTTTCACCAACTATCACTGCATCATACACCAGTAAGTTTTGTGCTCTAAAATTCTTGACTCGGATATTATCATGAAAATTGCCTTTAAAATAGTTAATTCTATTCGAGCTAGAAGTTTGCAAAGGCGTCAATTTCGAGCTTTACTTGAAAAGACTGAAGCCGAACACTCGGATCTTTTGCTACATACAGATGTTAGGTGGCTTAGCCGTGGTGCTGAAGAGTGCTTGAAGAGGTTTCGCCAATTACTGCCAGAAATCAAAACATTCATCCATTCGAAAGAAGAAAATGTACCTGAGCTTGAAGATGAAAAATGGCTCATGAAGCCTCGCCTTTCTTTGTGACATAACGGAGAAACTCAATCAGCTGAACTTAAATCTTCAAGGAAAAGACAGGAATGTGATTGATATGACAACTTTGATTAAAACATTTAAAAGTCATGCATCTCAATTAAGACGAGGTGAATTAAGAAACTATAAAAACATGGAAGAAGAATGCACGCACAACTCAAATCGGTACTTTGAAACTTTCGCCAGACAGTTGGAGAACTTGCACCTGGAGTTCGAAAGAAGGTTCTTGGATTTCTTCGCTCTCGAAGAAGTGCTAAGTTTCATAACATTCCCTTTTAATGAAAGCAATGACCTTCACATCTTGACTGCAAAAATCGGCAAGTTAACTGATTCTGAATCTGTTGTGGTGGAAGAACAAATAATTAAAATGAGCTTTTGGCAGTAATACTGATTTTTGGAAACTGATTTGCAAAGAGTCGCCCGCAAGAAACATTTTTGAACACAATTAGACCTCAGAGGTCAAAAGTTTGGCCACCTCTGGTATAAGACAAAGAGTTTATCTTGACAGTTTAGTTTTAATTTATAAAATAGTAAATATTATTATTATTATATTGGATTGCATTGAATCCTGGCCAGTTTACTCTCGCGTGAGCAAAAGCGGTACCTATCGCGCTGAAAGCGTTTTTATGCCCAAAATTTCGTGCAGGATATGGCTAACGCGTTCCTCTGAGATGCCTGTTGTCTCTGCTATCTCTTTCTAACACGACATCATAAATCTTGTCGACCATTTCATCGTTCGTAGCGCGTGTGGCCACGCTTGAACTCGCTCACCCAGAAGCTGATGGTCGAAAATGATGGAGTAGATCCGCCGTGAACCTCTAGCAAAATATTTCGAATTTCCGTGGCCCTTTTCCCGGCCATCCAGAAGTGTTCTATGACTGCACGAAATTTGATTTTGTCCATTTGCTTGCTACAAAAAATACACTCTTAAACAACTATTGACAGTATAGAACAGCTATAGAAAAAGTTGCGCTTGCCGACCAATGAATCCACTTCAATCTTCGTGCACCATCTTTCTTGCTGATTCAACATTTCAGGTCACCCTCGTATGCAGAACATTTAGAGCAACTAAGGCCAGTTAGAAAAGAGATAGATCTAGAAATCTAGGGCGGTTGTAGCGGTTTCTAGCTGGTCTCAGTCGCTCTAAATGCTCTGTATAACAATTTGTTCTGAAATCTTTGACAAAATCACGATAACAACACCAAATCTTTTATAGTCATGTCTTTGCCTAACTTATCACCTAATGATAGGCAATAATGAGGCATTTGAAAGGCATCTTTTCGAGATCCGGACTTTTGAGAGGGCCCAACATAGTGATGACGATTTCGACCTATTGCAGATACTATTGCACAATTTCTGCAATGTGGGGCCTCAGTGTTATATAAATTTTCTCTAATAAACGGTGCAAATGGCACAATATGATCTTCTAAGACGAGAGAAGAATGTAATTTACCTTTTTCCTGTAAGCCACCCTCTTTCTATCCAAAGTAATCCCATCCCTCACCCTCACCGATCCGATTACACTGAGCGTATCGTTCTGTCGGTCCTCAAATAAGGTGACTTGCATCGAACGTCTTGCTTTAATTGAATCTAGCACCTCGTTTGCCGGTACTATTAACCTTACATGGTTCCAATTCCCTGTAGATGACCAACCTCTTTTTTGAGCTTCGTCGCAGTTTTTTTTCAGAAATTTATTTGACATTAAATCACGCTAAAGATTACGAAAAGAAGACTGGCTTCTGGATAGTATGTAGTTAGAAGAAAATCGATTTTATCTTAATATATTTTTCTATAAATCTGTTTTAGACAGTTTCACATCATCGAGATAGAAACAATTCCTATTAACGAAAGCATCAAAAACGAATCGTACATCGCCGCTTTACGAAAGCAAACGCTAATTACATCTAAATCTTTAATAAACGTAGAAAACTCCTTCAGCCGTCGTAACACCGGTCAACTAACGGGCGACGCTCGGCGTCGGAATTTCGAGCGCCCTTACCGATCCGATACGAATTCGCACGAATGACAGGTGGTTACTGGTATTGGGTTATGTGTAGCAAAAGGTAGAATTTCCGTAGAGATTCTCAGTTCTGGGCAATACTTGTGGCGAAGCAGATCTCATGTACGAGGGACAGTCTTGTTAGTAGTAGGCTGGTGTGTGTGTGTATGTGATATCTGAACGTATTTCGTAGCTAGATTACTTTTAAAAAATATTTATCCGGGCGGTTTTAGTATTATTTTAAAAATAAAGGAGATAAAGAGACTTTATTTTTGATAATATTTTAAAAATGTAGGAATTAAATTATCAAAAAATAATTTTTGTAAACAATTTAGCCCAGAAAATTAAAAAATAAAAATAAGAAAAAATGGAAATAAACAGTGTGGTCGAGAACACTTGGAAATTCAACAATAAAGACTTGAATAACGGTTTCCTCAAGAACGACAGTAAAATTCAAGAATCAGTTGATTCTTTACTGACGAATTCGACTCCTGTGGCTACTATGGTTCAAGTTTCCGGCTCCGGTACCCAAACAGTTGTCCATCACCCTAGGAAATCCAGGTCTTCACGGGAGAGACTACTTCTCGGGGTAGTTTTTATACTCATCATGGTTAGTTCGATATCTTTAGTGATGTTAATTAATGCCAGCGCGAAATGCAACAAAAATGGTAAGTTTTCTTTTTTAATTCTATTTAATTCGAATTTATTTTGAAACCAACCCCAAAATCAAACCAAAAAAAAAAAAATAAATCCAAAATAAATCGTGTTTCAGATTCGAGATTATACCGGTGTGTTGTGTGTATGTTTTGTTTTTGTTTTCGTTTCTAAAATTGAGGAGGCGGTTGTGGATGGTGGAATTTGATGCGTGGGCGTTTGTTTGAGTTACCGGAGGTCAAGGATGACTCGATGTCGGGCGTCGGGCGTAAATGTGTGTGGGTGTTTCTAGTAAAAGTAGTAGTAATGATAGTAAACACATGGTTTTCGGGTTAATGCCCTTTCACGTCTTGCTGTATCACCCTGTATATCCGGATTTATTTTAAATTTAATTTTAGCATCCTTAAATACATTCTTCGTAATAATTTAACATTGGAATTTAATTCTGATTTATTGCAAATGGTTGATATTGAAGGCGTCGCTTAAAGAGTTTGATTCTTTCTGTGCCAAACAATGATATCACACCTAACTGAAGCATTACTTGATGTTCTAAGCGATTAAAGTCTAGTTTCACTTTTTAAATTTATTATTAACGGTGCAAATCTAATTTATCGCCCTGCAAAATCTAGTTTACCTCCCGCGGGCGGTAAAATAATCCGTCGGCGAGGATGTGACGCTTTCCACAGGCCAAAATGATTCATAAAACTTACTTTACAGCTCGGAAGTGCATGGAAGATATTCAATATTATCGATAGAATCCTATAAAATGCTAATAAACTTGTTTTTACTCGGAGGTGAATTTAAATTGTAACCATTACACCAATTGATCGACAGCTGTCAAAAAACGCAATTTTAGACCAGGAAAAAAAACTTCGCGTAATAGATCACTGGGAAAATTACGGAGAATGCAAATATTTTTCAACACCACAGGTAATCTATACGCTTCATTCTGTCGGCGGCAATTAGTAACATGAGATTCCCGAGGGTTCCTGGGTGACCGCCGGTGTTGTATGTGTGTGCGTACGCTTCGTCTCCGGTATACAATCTCTCTGGTCTGGTGGTTCGGTGGTGTTTTTTGTTATTTTTTAGTTGGCAAAACCAATCCGTATCGCTCCGGCAATATTTTACGCGATAAGAAACACATGATTACGTTTTCTGGTCGCGTAATGGAACCGCGCACACAGAGCGCCAAGTCCAGCGGCACTTCTATCCGCCGCTGCACGGATTTGTGCTAATTATCTTTCTAGAGTACGTCGCGGACACGCGATGTGAATAATAAATCGTCGTCCACACACGTACGTATGTACAAAATACGTAGAGTTTGTGATATGTGTAGTGGTTATATTGAGTGACATACTATATATGTATGTACATACGTGTATGTATATGCATGTTATGATGATATAAAAAAAATGCGAAAATAAATAAATGGACGTGAAATATAATCCTTGTATCTGGCTGGCATCAATTTTCAAGAACGACCAGACTCTCTAACCTACTTAACTTTTTCGCGATGTAAATTTTGAAATTTTTAATTCACAACCTAAGAAAATAACATTACCAGATTTACATATACGAGTCGGTTTATTGGGTGTTAAGTTTGTGCGAAGAAGAAATTGTTTCGGTTTTAAAATCTTCACGAATACATTCTTTACTACTCATTTGCTGCTGACAAATAACTTGAACCAATGAGGTGAAATTTTTTTGCTTTTTCGGCAAAGACTCTTTAAGATTTTGAGTTTTAAGGGGGCCGAAATAATAATAATAATAATAAAGATTTATTGGCAACACTCAATACTATTACAATAACAGAATACAAAGGAATAATATGCATTAAAAAAGCATTAAGTGCCCAAAGGGATCACCATCAGTTCGCCAAACGGCTACCTGTTATTAACGGTGAATCAAAAAAAAAAGAAAAATCCAAGAAACAACTTAATATAAATATAAATGCGTTACAAAGGGGAAAAGAAAATTAAACAAAAGTATACAAGACCGGGGAAAATCTAGTTTGTACCAACAAGATTAATGCACAGATGCTGCTCATCCATTAATAAATTAAATACATAATGTCTAAAGGCACGGTATGGTAGACGGTTAACATCAAACGGGAGCGAATTGAACAGTGATGCGCAAGTATATCTAAAGCACCTCTTAAACTGTTGCGTTCGATGCTTGGGTATGTCGATCAAATCCTTTCTACGAATATTGATGTTATGGACATCAGTGCGAAATGTGATTTTGTCAAACAAATATGGTGGAGTCCCAGTATTAATAATTTTGTAAATGAAACAAAGAGAATGAAAGCGTCTGCGTCGTACCATGTTGAGCCAACCGGCATCGGCAAGTTTGTGTGAAATTCTTTGCCGTTTCCTAATGCTGAAAATCAATCGAACGCATGCATTTTGTACACACTGAATCCTACGAATATCTAACTGATCCAGGCAACTGCCGTAGGTCGTGTCACAAAAGTTAAAATGTGATAATACTAATGAGTCACAAAGCAGTTCTTTAGTAGGAATATCCAGGATATGACGATGCGGATATATCAGTTTTAGATTACAATAAGCACGCCTTATGCAAGTGCTAACGTGATGTTTAAATCTGAGTTCACAGTCCATATGCA
The DNA here is from genome assembly GCA_023690525.1 of Holotrichia oblita. Classification (NCBI taxonomy): domain Eukaryota; kingdom Metazoa; phylum Arthropoda; class Insecta; order Coleoptera; family Scarabaeidae; genus Holotrichia; species Holotrichia oblita. Next base: position 133,861,991 of record CM043019.1, on the reverse strand, counting down.
GGCCTAAATTTCTAACGTTGGTTTGAGAACTCAAATATGTGTTATTAATTCTAAGTTTGATATCACGCGGAATCCGCGATCTAGTTTTCGGACCACCAAAAACCAAAAAATACGATTTGTCAATATTCAAATGTAAGCAGTGCTTTCTAGCTATAGTAAATAATTTATCAAGATCACAATAGCTCGGTAGGTGTCGTCAATGGGAAAAGATCTGTACAACTGCGAGTCATCAGCATAGAGATGAAAAGTACAAGTGAAGTTATGAAAAAAGAATAAGTTGGATGTATAAATTGAGAACAGCAATGGTCCCAGAATAGATCCTTGTGGAACTCCCGCACGCATGAGTGTAGATGCAGACTCGAAACCATCAACCACCACTCTCTGCCACCTGTCAAGTAAGTAACTGTTGAAGAACCGCACTGCATTGTCATCAAGGCCGATGTAGTGAAGAATAGATAGTAGTAGATTGTGGTTAATTTTATCAAAGGCCTTTGAAAAATCAAGCAATACAAGAACTGTAGCAAGACCCATGTCGTTAGCCGAGATGATATCATCCGTTATGCTAGCAAGAGCCGACGCACAACTAAAGCCTGGACGAAATCCTGACTGAAAACTGGGCAAAATGTGGAATCTGGAGAGGTGGCCACGCAACTGCCTGTCGACTATCTTTTCCAGGATCTTCGACAATACAGATAAGATGCTAATAGGACGGAGGTCATTATAACTGCTGGGATTTCTATTCTTAGGTACAGGAATGACACGAGCTAGTTTCAAGGAGAGGGGAATACATGGTCTTGTAGGCAAATATTAAAAATGTGCGTCAAAATCGGAAGAACAGTGGGACAACAAAGAGACAGCATCTGCAGGGAGAGACCATCAATCCCGACCGAATTTGAAGACATATGGGAAATTATATCTGCCACTTCCGCATCACCAGTGTCACCAAATGAGAAAGTGTCAGCTCCTGGTTTAATATTGGAATTGTAAAAGTGAAGAACTTCCGGATCGCATGTGCTGGAAGAGCCTGATGTAGAGGAAAAATAATTATTTAAATCATTGACGTCGAGCAAATGCGCCGGTATGTTAGTGGAGCCTTTGTTGTGAATATTTAGTTTATGCAAGTCATTCCACATAGTTTTCTTTCTAGCCATGCCTTTTATTGCGGAAGAGGTGAAGTTTCGAAGTGATTTGTATTCGTTCCAATGATTAGGTGATCTGCTTGCTTTGAAAGTTTTGAGAGCTTTGTTTCTAAGTGACATTAATAACCGAATGTTATCTGTAAGCCACGGTGAAGAGCCACGTTTATGCGGCGTTATATTTGTAACGGGTGCATGCACATCAAACAATAAAAAAATAAACTCATAAAACATGTGTAATTTATTATCCAAGGTCTCAATTTCTAGGATAGAATGCCAGGGAGTAAGATTCAAGTGTTCACAAAACAAGTCAAGATCAAAGCGACGAAAAGAGCGGTAAACACGAGTAACAACAGAGCTGTTGTAAGTAGGTAGAGAAGTACCACATCTAACCAGGCAGTGGTCAGAGAGTGCATGGACGTCACTAACAGAACAGTCATAGAAAGAGAGATTTTCCGACATGATAATAATATCCAGCAATGAAGCAGAATCGCGTGCAATACGCGTAGGTTCAATAATTATTTGTTTCAGGGCAAAAGAATTAAAATTAAGGGTGTAGTAATTATCATTCTGCATATCAATATTACAATCACCCATGCAAATAATGAAGTCACATATTACGTCAATATCAGCTAAAGTGTCATTGAAACTATCGAAAAATTGCGTCATATTCGCATTCGGAGGCCGATAGATTGTACCAACACAAACAGAAACACCACCCAATCTGACCTCAAGCCACAGCTGTTCAATATATGGGAACGATTCTGTAGGGATAACTGTAAATTTTATGCAATTACGCAAATATATAGCAACACCGCCCCCTCTAGTACATCTATCTTTCCTAATTAAATGATATCCAGGAACATCAACAGCACAATCAGATACCGAAGCACCGAGCCACTGGTTGGCCCAATGGTTGGCAGAACTTAATTTTGTTCTTGAAGAACATTCATTATCATCAAATTTAAAACAGGCATGACATCTAACGACTAGAACAGCAGAATTCTCCACACAGTCAATAAAATTTTGTGTACTGACGAATCACAATTTCAGAATAATGAAACAGCCATTACTGGATTTCACATTACAATTTCAAGAAAAGAAACCTTCCTTAATCATTAGAAGATATTACAGAACGGCCATCAAAAATAATTCATTCTGTAATAAAGGAAAACACTGATACAATGGACTCTTTAACAAGAACAGATATCACATACATCCCAGGTAGCAAGCCAGCGGAATTTTGACGTCATTTGTAGGCCATATTTAGTAATTGACGTCATCTAACCAAATAATGACGTATCTACTTTTGACGTAATTTCAGAAACTTTAGACAAATAACGTCATTTAAACGTATTTATTTAGTGATACATGTGACATAACGTTATATGGCTGCTCTTCGGTTCTCGGGTTCTCTGCCGTGTAGAAAAGTTGTGGTACTTGACGATTCGATCATCTTGTCGTGATCTTCTTCAGAAGTTCACTTCTGAACCGAATACCTCGGTATTCGGTATTGATGTCATAAAGCAGACGTCATTTGACTGTGACATTAAAGTCATTATGACGTCATATATGCGTCATATAGGACGTACAGTTGACGTCGCTACTGACCTATAGATGGCGACAAATTAACGTCATTTTGCTACCTGGGATTAGAAATATTATACCAAATACGTAAAGTCCAACCGCATTTTCAAGCAGTATTTCAGACGTTTTAAATATTCTGCCAACATTAAATTTAAAAACAACTAAAAATGAACCATTTCTCTTGGCCACTGATAATATTAACAATATTGTAGTATTTTCGTGCCATACTAATCTAAAATTTATATGTGATAGTGTAATATTCCGACAGAACATTTCGATATTGTACGAAATATTTTTTAAAATTGTTCACAATTCATGTAATAGAAAACGGCCATTATAAACTTTTTGTTTAAGAATAAACTTCGGTCAACGTAAAAAAGACTTTTTGTTATTCTTTAAGAAAAGTGTTGTAATATTAATTTAATATTTGCTCCAAAAATTATTGTAGCTGATTATGAACTATGTAGCTATTCACAAACCAATGGTCCACCACAAAGATCACAGGATGTAGGTTTCATCTTCGACAAGCTTGGTACACAAAATACAGAGTTTAGGGTTGGCTAAAGAATACCAAGATCAAAAAAGTGAAACTGGAAAATGGATGAGATATCTTTTTGGATTGTCCTTTTTCAAACCCGAGGAGGTTGGAGATTGCTTTGCTTTGGATTTCGCCGAATTTCAGCCCGATCATATGCATCAATGTGTGGTAGATTTACCTGACTGTTTAGTAGATAATTATGTCGGCAAAAATTATTTATTTTCACCAACAGTTTGGGCCGAAGCTGTTGTAACTATAGAAAATTCTACAAATGCATGCGAGTCCTTTCATTCTAAGTTTAGTTCAAATTTCTATTCGATGCACCCTTCATTATATTTATTTGTAAACGTTTTGAACAATTTTCAATCAGATACTTATATTCGTATTCAAAGCTTTAATGGTGATTCCATGTCAGAAATACCACATTGTAAAAAAAAACCAAATAAAAATGCCTTAAGGGGGTCGAAATGGTTGGCAGAACTTAATTTTGTTTTTCAAGAACATCTCATTCTATAGCATTGAAGATCAGATGAGAATAGACCCATTATCATCAAATTTAAAACAGGCATGACATCTAACCACCAGAACAGCAGAATTTTCCCCACAGTCAATAAAATTGTGTGCACTGACGAATCACAATTTCAAAATAATGAAACAGCTGCTACTGGATTTCAGATAATCTTTACTGGACACGCGAAACTAATTTTCAAGTACAGTACAACCCCGATTATCCGAGTCACAATTACCCGGATTAACCGAGCCGACCTAAAGATCCAATCCGTATTAACCGATCTTCTAAAATACATAGTTTAAATCGTCGGGGCCGACGGGGAATCCCCTTGATCCGTGTGAGTGGTTCCCCTATTTTTGTGTATTTAGATTATTTTTAGCTTGCGAATTTGCGTGAATGCAGTTCGTTCTTGCGTTCGCTATAGAGAAGTATACATATTCGCATAATTATTTCGTTGGAGTTCTAGTTTGCCGTCTTATAATGTAACAAAATAAGCGCAAAAGAAAGGTCGTTCCTGTTGAAGAAAAATTAAAAGCCATCAAAAGAATTGAAGCAGAAGAGCCACTTAAAAATGTTGCACGAGATTATGGAGTCGGTGAGGTATCAGTTGAGAGAAAAATAGAAGATTGGTGTTCGTCTTTAAGAAGAAAATCAATGAAAAAAGGTCAACGAAGCTTTATTTATGTGGTTTAACCAGCAAAGATCAAAAGGTGTGCCTCTGTCAGGTCCAATTTTACAATAGAAAACAATAATGATTAGTAGGCAAAATTTCCAGAGACACATATGTAGGCAGTTCAACTGACAGTTGTGGAGAAAAATGTGACGAAACTGGCTTGAATTATAAAATGCTTCCATCAAAAACAACTGACATTTCGACAGGAAAAAATGACGAAACTGGCAAGGAAAGATTAACCGTAATGGCATGTTTCAATGCATCTGGCAATCACAAACTCCCACTGATGGTGATTGGCAAATCAGCACGTCCAAGAGCTTTAAAAGACATCTCATCCAAAGCCCTACCAGTTTATTACAAAAGTCAGAAGAGCGCTCGGATGGATGCGACCTTATTTATTAACTGGTTGAGTTCGTGCCATCTGTGACTAAATTTTTGAATGGTCTCCTATATTAAAGCAATTTTGTTAATGAACAATTTTTCCTATTTTTATTTTCAATTTCACCTTTACTACTCGTTATTCTCATTGTCTTCCTTCTTATGATCTGATTTATTTGTTTTAATAAATTTTAATCCTTATTTTTCTACCCTCCTACTGATGACGGCTACAAGTTATTTAAGTTCAAACTTCAACCCTAGAAACAGAATGATTGACCAATAGATTGTTCATCTGGAAACTAGTCGTTTAGTTCAATCAAAAACCTTTTAGGCGCTGAATAATTTCTTCAATACATGTCTCTCCTATTTCAACCTTTCCCTCCTGAAAACTCTTTATTGCTGGAAATTAGTGGGAATTTTTAGAGCCTGCACGAATTGCAGAGAAATCCAGAATTCTTTTTTTGTAAATAGTAAATAGATTAATTTGTTTGCCTTCTTGAGCTGGGTTAAATTTATCGATCTTTGATTAGATGACTGACATCCTTCAATTCAAAATTGTAAAATATCCTACCTATGCTTTAGGTTTAATTCTAAACTAATAAAATTTTGGCACAATTGTCCTGTTCAGTTCGTTAAACATGCACTCTTACAGTTTTCTATTGAAGCAAGCAAGTAGATGGAAAAAGTTCAGTTCATTTTAAGAAATAGCTTACTACGTCCATTTCCATCGGAAAAAAGTGGCAGCAGAGACACAGAGAATTGCCCATTTTTTGATGTCCTAGAACCTTCTTTCCAAAAAAATTAGGAATAACTCAGAAGAACATATAATGTTGATGAGACAGTGTTAAATAACCTCCAGTCCAAACATTTTAGGCTACTTTTAATTCAAAGGTAAATTGGTGCAATTACTTCAGCAGAGAGGGGATTACTTGTCGAGTCCTTCCAACGCGAAGAAATCAAAAAATCAGAAATGTTGTGTTTGGCAATAAAACACAGAAAAATGGCTCTAAAATCAGTATTGTTCGTCTAGGAAGTGTCGAAACATATCGAGAGATTATGGAAGAAGTTAATCTGGCGAACTAGATGATGGGATTCTACAATAATAAGAATAAAACTTTTGAATAATAATTATATTACAATATTATCAGACAAACTTTAGGGAATATTTTGTATCATTTCAGGGTCAAGGTTTCCTATGTAAAGCTACGCATTTAATCACGCAATTTTTTCTTTATCGCCCGTAAGATATATGGTTTCCATTTTGACAGATTATCCTTCTTATATTAGACAGATATCAAGTTATATACAACGATAGTGAACAGAAATTACGACCGATTGCCAGGGAAAAGAGAGAGAGAAAAGGAAACATATCCGGCAGCGTTCTAAGCATTAAAAGGTATTATTAAGTAGAACAAGGTTAAGGTATTTAATAGTTGTGGTAGCTTGGTAATGGTAAATAGTGATGGGCCATCGTTTCATACATTACCTTTGCGTGTCACGTGTTTACCAGTCTTCTATTATTCCTCGCTACTGTTTTTATGGTGAATCGATCCTTTTCGTAGTTAATTGGTTTTTATTCCTTCAGTAATGGTCTTCCCTTCTTCTACCCTATATTCCACGTTATCGCGTTCAACGTTGAAAAGGTTAAAAGGTATTCATCGCGGTGAGATAATCGCATTTTAATTTAAGCGAATATCGCGATTTGTACAATCGACGAGAAGACAATCCTACGGGGTAAGATTTTAAAACCGGTGGTTGTGGTGGCGAAGGAATCGATGCTCCCCTTTTTACCGGTGATTAATTACTACAGGTCACCCAAGTTGGAGAATTCGATTTTGAATCGTCGGCGTCATGCGATTGTTGATTGGGAAAATCTAGGTTATTTTCTCAATTCTAATTTATTTAAGCCGCCGCGTATACATAGGTGGATGGACAGGTGAAGTGGAAATAAACGAAATGTGGCGGCGGTTGTTTTTTTTTTGTTTTCTTCCCTGTCCGACGGTGTTAGAACGGCAGGTATAGATGTAGGTACGAAACGAAGCTCAGGTTGTGTGAACAGGGTGGAGCAGCCCAAAAGGGATCGATTATTCATCAGGGGTAGTAGACCGCAACACAAGCCTCTGTGACCATTGCTGGCTGCTACACACAGTTAAGAGTGCTCGTACAGTTAACGCGAAATTTGTGTCACACACATATACGATGCAGGATATTAATGCATCGATATGTTTAATAAAAAAAAACGATCGATTAGATTAGTTTCTGCTAATACAGTTCAAGTAAGATAATTTTGAAGTTATCCAATTAATTTTTTTGTCGAAATTTATTAATTAATTCTAATAATTAAGTTATTGATTATTGCCAAGCCTTTCCTAAAGGTGATCTAAATCTAAATCAGGACATACTACAGAGCGATAATACGAGGGCGACCTGAAATGTTTCCAGAATGTAGAATAAGATGTATGTACTGCATAAATCCCTTGGATTCGGTTGAATCCTGACCAGACACTCAAAATTTCGTGTAGGACATGTATGCGATGCCTGTTGTTTCTACTACCTCTCTTAGCTTCAATTGCTGATCGGCTAACACGACATCATTAATCTTGTCGACCATTTCATCGTTGGTAGCTGTTTTTGGGCGTCCGCTGCGTGGTTCGTCACTTGTGCTTGTGAGGCCACGTTTGAACTCGCTTACACAGAAGCTGATGGTCGAAAATGATGGAGCATAATCCGCCGTGAACGTCTAGCAAGCTGAGAAGTACCCTTCCATGCTATGCAATTTGAAAACCATCTTTGATCGATAAAGTTCATAAATGATAACTGGCTAACTCTTCAGTTTGATATTTGGTTTTTGTTTTGGGTTGGCGTTCAGATCCTCCTGCAAAACCCATAATCGAATTAGGTGCAGAGCATTCTCCACGCGAGAAGCGATTAAATTGATCCCTTCTTGGCCATAACTCTTTAATATTTTTATTCCTTGCAACATCTTTAATTGATCCTTTTGACAGTAAATCTTGCTCATTGCTTCATTGCTCTCGTTTGCAGGGGCGATTCCGACAATATACCATGACCACCTATGTTTTTTTTTTTTTTGACGAGGGAAATGCTTTATGGATACCAAGTGCTTGGATCAATCACAGCTTGACGTGTGGGACTCTTACCCAGTAAAACCCCTCAATGCCTCCTTGTTGTCTTTCTACCTTACTCAGCGACTTCCTCTTCGTTGTCTGGTTAGTTCATCGGCATATTTCTTTGTCCGTACTGTGTATGGTTTCCTATTTCTTTAGATTTTGTAGCATAAATCATTATTAATAAAACCATACTTACCAATTCAAATAATAAGGTCATCCTGGCGTTGGCTTCGGTTCCATTTCGATCCCAGCCGGAATGGGGCCCAGGGACGGGTAGAGAGGAGGCGGTTAAAAATAATAATAATAATAATAATTTATTTCCTGTTATTATACAAAAGGAAACTCTACTCTCTCTGATACATTACATTAAAAAAAAAATCTTCTATTATTTCAAAATTACAATTATTTGTCCTAGCAAAAAGTAAGCATCTGTAAATAAAAAAGAGATGGTATTGTCAATATCTTTAATCTTGTATAGTGTGGCTTACAATGTTCTCTACTTTATATTCCCATCATTGCTCTTGAATTTTAAATATTTTATCTGTATGTCTTGTGCTGTCCCATAATAGAATACTGTTTCCTAACAATCGAGTAAAAGTTAGAATAATAAATTAATTTCGCTATTTCCACAGCTCTCCGAATTTCATAGACAGTTGCAATCGGCGTTCAGATTGCAGTGTTTTGTTTCACTCATCTTATTGTTAAATTTTCAGTGAAAATAAAATCTGAAAAAAATATTCGGAACATATCAGAAGCAGTGTTTTGTTGAAACACTGCATTCCAAATTTGCTAAACTTGTTTCTGTTACCGTTCTTTTAATTATATATTTTATTTTTAAAGAATAATGATAACCTATCAACAACTTGTGCATTTAGTAACGAATCCTGAATATTAGAGAAGCAATTATTATATATATTATTGATTTATCTTTCTACTTAGATTAAAAGACCTTAACAGATCCACCATAAGCACTCGTTGCCGGTATCTGTATTTATGTCCATGACCAAACAAGACTTGTGGCAAAAGATTTCCGATGCATCAGCCACTTTGTCCACAGCGCCTTTGTCTTTTCCAGGTCCCATTTTCTTTGCCAGTCGTTTAAAGTTATCGCTCTGGCTTGTGGTCTCACTTGTTTACGGTCTGTATGTCTATTGTCGTTAAGGTACTAACTTTCGTTAATCATGAGCTCTATCATGGCAAATCTCGTGATCACCTGAAGCGCCACTAAGGATACTACAGTCTTTATAAGAGGATGCCACACGCTAAAGCATGTTCCTTTGTGTTCTTTTATGTTATGGATGCTAGCTCCATGGTTTCTGGTCAATTACAGATATATTTTTGGCTTTTGATCTGTAGTGAATCTTTGAAACCAGAAATGTAATTTTGACTTTATGAAGATATAAATTGCAGATAATATTTAACGTTTCTTTTGCGTGTCAAATATGGTACCAAATAGGGGATTTGATCAGTTCTATGATATGATTTTTGGTCTACGGCGATTTGACAACGGTTAATTGATGGGGGAAGCAATTTTGTCGAATTGGTTGATAAAGTCTATAAATTGGGTTCTGATCAATTCAATTGTGAATCAGTCTTTTATTTTTCGGAAGAAATTAATTAAAATCTTCCTCTTGATCAAAGTGTCCTCTGTTTGTTATGCGACCAGCTAATAAGCTCGCCATATCAATGGATGGATTAGAATGTTTAACAATTTTTGAGTTATTTGAGTTTTTTCTTTTTGGATGAAGATGGATAGGTTGGCTCGTATTTACTGGAAATTACGAACCAGATATCGACACCCTGAAACGACTTCGAGGAGCTTAAGCAAAATCAATGATGTGTAGTAGCCGACATCCCATCATGTAATAATGTACATACATATAACGTCTATATAGTAACAGAATTATTCACTATAGCAGCGAAAGATATCATTGTTGAGGCACGCATTGTTGTCGCAGAGTGCTAAATGATTATCGTTTAATGTATGTCGTGCAAGCTGTCTCATGGAAAACATGACAGCCTAAATAGTCGAGCTTGTGAAGTTCGAGGTGTGTTCGAATACACAGAGGCGTGTCAGATTGCCAGCGATATTATTGCTTTTCGACTTTATTGTGTTCAATAACTCGCGTAGAAATTGTGTGTGTTTATGTAAATATGTAGGAAATGATATACTAACGCTAGGTACCTACGATGTTATTTCGAATTCATGTACTACGAAATTAATTTTTCCTCTTCTTTCCATTGTTTCAGAATCTAAACGGAAAATATGCCTGACGGAGGAATGTGTCAGAACAGGTAAGATAATATTATAATATATATATACCTTTGCGTTTTCCTTTCGCACATCCACCGGAGGCCGTATTATCTCATATTCTAATTAAATTTTCATCAGAAAATCGCGAACGTGCTTATATAACGATTTCAAAGACAAAGTCTTTAGCAGATAACACTATTGTTCGTCTTTCGTATTAGCTGTTACCGAATCCGCTAAAGGCAAATGTTGTTTTTACTTAGATTACCTTAGTAATATATTTAGATTAGGTATTGCCAGCGTCTTTGAAGACAAAGGTACTAACTGTTGTTGCTTGAAAATTGTAATTAGGATTTTCGGTGATGTAGAAGAAGAATCAGATACCCAGATTATTTTAATACAATATAATCCGTTAATGTTTCCCAAGTCATAATTTATAAATAAAATGTTAAAGTTTAAAAGAAGAATAAACTCAAAATTGTAATCAATACTAACCACCAATTAAAGATGCCTAACAAAATCGGAGATTAAAGAGATTTGTTCACATACGAGCCCTTTCCCATTTCAGTTGGCCCAATTATAAAATTTTGTTATTAGGTACTTCATTTTTTTTTAATATTATAGAAAAATAGAGGGCTAGAGGGAAAACAATCAATAACAAGATCTGAAGGTTTGGTTACTACAAAGCCCCGAAATGTCAGAAAAGTAAATTTACTGAAGCAGATAGACAAGCACTATGAAGAATTGTCGAACGTAACCAAAAGAAAAGCCTCTTTTAGACAACTCAGCAGAAGAAAAATAGATTAAGATGGCCAAAAGAACATAAAAATTGGATAACAGAACGATGAGGCCCGATTCGAAGTTTGTCCAAGCGATAGTAGAATTCGAGTTATTCGCCGAAAAAATTAATCTTTCCATCCGAATGGAAAGCTTCATTTTTAAAAAAAAAGGAAGTAAAATATCCTGCTTCACTGATGGTCTGGGGTAATATTATGTAACATGTTCCAAACAGGGGTGGGAAAACTTAATTTTATTGAAGGCGAACACAGAAAAATATTTGGACATTTTAGAAGAATCGTTGTTACCGGTAATGGAACAATATTTGACATCCGGACAAGATTTTTTTGTTTCAGCAAGACGGGGCTGCATGCCACACTTCCAAAAGAGCTTTAAAATGGATGGAAGACTTCAACGTACCACTTTTGAAACGTAAAAACGAGTTGAAGAAGAAATTACAGGAAATTCGGGAACTGAAATGGGAAGGGGCTCGTACTTGCTGCAATAAGAAATCTGGTGGAAAGAAACGTTATTTTGTGCTCAACATCCAGTTCTGCAGGAACTTGAGATTTGCTGGCACTTCATAGCAACGGTTGAAACATGTGAATGTTAGCCTCGTGTCAAGGATCAGATCGAGATATTTGACGTTACTTTCCCAAGGGCTTAGCTTCTGACCCCCCCGACGACGATGTTAGTTGGTGGAGGATTACGCTTCCTGGAGAATCGGATAGCCACACACTTATCGACGTTTATCGTCAACCCCCACTTGGACGCCTACTCGCAGACTTCATCAACGAATCTTTGAAGACGTCGATAGATCAGATTAAGATGGATGCGTTTAGCTAATCGTATGTTTTTTTTTAACCTAGAGGTTGGTAACAAGAATTGCGGTCTGACCACATAACAAACATTAAAATTACTTTTAAAAATGTATATGTTTCTTGAGGGAAAAATTTCACTCTTACCAAAGCACTTCTTGCGTCTGTTTTGCTGCTGTACGAGGAGGTTATGTTCAGCAATGCATGGCACGAGAAGCTTCAACAAGATGTTGGAATTCAGGCATTACGCTTGTTTTTATTAGGTCAAGGTTGTGTCAAGTCTTGATTGTGCTATGGAATGATGCTTTTCCAAACTGTCATGTTAGGTCATCTCTCATTGAGTCAACACTATAAATCAGTTTACCATCTTGTGTTGGTTCTTGGAAACAAAGCATATTCTCAACATTCTATTGGTTGTGGTCAAAATCCTCAATAAACTAACGAGCCTTGGCATTGCCTACACAATCCCCAACGAATCTAAACTAATCTACTGTCACCCCCTATATTAGCTAGTACAAAATTTTCTTCTAATCAGTTTGCTTATGAGCCACTAGATCTCTTGCATTTTGTCCTGATCAATTTGGATTGTCGTTGTTTCTAGTTTAATAATTTTCTAGATTTAGATTTAAATTGATTTTGATCGATTGTGCCCTCCTTGCATGAACTGTAACTTGTTGGAATATGGCTGCTCACGAAGCTCCTCATCCAGTTTAAGAGCTTTAATAAATTGCAATAGCTCTGTGATGGTTTCAGAGCAGGTATTTCCTCTTCGTCCATGACGTCTTCACCGAGATAACTAGCTTAATTGGCAATGCCCTGTAAAAGAAAACCTGTGAGGATGCGTAGTCTATTTCTGCTTAGTTCTGGTAAAGTTCTTGCTCTACGAGGTGTGGCAGAAAAGTAATGAGACCGATTTTTTATTTAGCAAAGTTTTAATTTTTTCAAACATCAATGTTATCACCTTCAAAGTAGTTCTCTTGGGCAGCTGGAAGTCTTCAACCGGAATGGTCTTCAGTGTGTCCGTTTAACACTCTTTTAGATGTTGTCTAAAGTCCAGAAATGATGTAATTTGAGGACATTTTTCAGTTTAAGAAAAAAAATGAAAAAGTCACACAGGACTCAGGTTAGGTGAATAGGAGGGCTGGGGAACCACAGGAATGCATTTTTGAGGTCAAACGAGAATTATCCTTTTTCTGAGCCTTTCAAGGACGTCTTTATAAAAAACTTGGTTGACAGTTTGTCCTGGAGGAACAAATTCTTTGTGGACGATTCCCCTTTTGTCAAAAAAAAAAAAAATCGGCATTGATTTGCTCATTCGAGCTTTCTTTGGTCAAGGAGAGTTTGCAGTGTGCCACTCTTAACTTTGGCTTTTGGTCTCACGATCGTATTCAAAAAAATCCATAATTCGTCACCTGTGATCACACGACTAAAGAAATCTTGCTGATTAGCGATTCTGTCAAGAAGATCAAGGTACTTGTTTTTGTCCTTCAGCCCAATTGTGAGGTTTTTTCGGCACAATTTTGGCACAGACCTTTTGCATGTGCAAATGTTCAGTCAAAATTTAATTGTTCTCTCAACATTCTTAATGTTAAACGACGATCTGATCTCACTAGAGTGTTAACACGTTCAATGTTTTCATCGGTTTTAGAAGTTGAAGGTTTCCCTGAACGGTGTTCATCTTCAACGTGTTCTCTGCCTTCCAAAATGATTTGCGCCAGCGAAAAACTTGAGGTCGGAGTAGAGAATGTTTCCCATAGGCATGTTTTAACTTTTCATATGTCACACTTGCCAATTTTCCAAGCTTAACAACAAAATTTAATGGCACAAGGTTGCTCCAAATTCAACTGTTTCATTTTGCGTGACGGACAACCAAAACACCACTAACAGCAGTCGATCACATTTCACTTGAAATTTCCACGGTTAGAAGTGTTTCCTATTAGATATTCTAACCTGTATATTATTTCTAATACCAAATAAGCTGTCATCTGTCACTTTTGACATTGACACTAACTGACGTATTGAACAAGTTTGTCTCTTCTGGTCCACGTTTCCACTTTTCTCCTTTAAAAAATAGTCTTAGTTTTCAGCTAAATTTTCTAAAATGTTTGAAACCAAATCTGTCCCTTTTTTCGCAGATAGATCCTGGGTTGGAAATATTACAAAGCCCGTGTATAATCGCTGTCGTCTTGATTCCGTGAGCTCTTGTCGCTTTAATAATAAATGGCTTTCGTTTTCTGCCGCTCTTGTAAGCGGTTCTCCGCTTCTGCTTTTATACTGATTAGGTATTTATTAGCACGTTAGGCCGCAACGAACGTACGCAGTTGAAAATTTGAAATTTAAACCCCGAAAAAGCATTGCGGACGACGTGGATGAAGTAATATCTCTTGTTGTTATCGTCTCCTGCTTGCATTTCTTCTTTAACGATGATTTAATATTTAATACAACGAAACGTATAATTGTACCTATTTCAGTATACCTATATGGCTAACGGAAAAATCAATCGCTTGTTTATAAATTATATAAAGAATACACCTGGATCGAAAAGCATTTCAATGAGGGGGAATTAATTAATTTGTTATGGTTGTTGCACGTGTTCCGAATGTTTTTATTTTAATAGCGGTCTAAAAACGTCGAGACGTTATGATCGAAATATTTCCCAGCTAATAATAAATTAGTAATCTCTATCCGAAGAGATGAAATTATAAGTTTTGTAAACGTGAAATTTGCTTATTTTATCGGACGACATTTCAAATGCTGTTGTTGTCTCTACGGTTGTTGTTCAATATATAACGTTACGAAGAAAAAAAAAAGTTCACTCCTGCTTTTAGATCCTTACGAAAACTCCTGATATCTCGGTTCTCCTTCAGCAATCTTGTTTTTCTTCGGTAAAGTTTAGCTGTCACGATAATGACTTGGAAAACATTGCGAAAGTTTCAAGGGGAATATATTTTATCTCGTCTGTATAATTCTTTTTCCCTTCTCGTTATTCAAAATGTATTTCTTAGCGGTAGCGTCCCTTTAAAAATAAAAGAGAGAGAAAGCAGAATCTAAAATAAAATTATTATTTTAATTTTTATAATAGTGCAACCTACTGGGAGGAAAAATTTTCTACTGCGTATATATCTCTACCTCGAACCAGGGGTTGGATTTAATATCTTACTTACGTCCATAATTTGATATCCGCCGAAGGGAAAATATTAACTTTCTCGGAGTTGCAGTTAAGAAGATGTATTTGATCTCGTCGAGATTGAAGGAATTTTCCTCTTTTAAATATGTATATACAGGGTGCAATATTTCCCGTAATATCTATCTGATTTCGTGCCTGATACTTTCTTTAAGCTCCTCAATGATACCCACATAGGGTAAGGTCAGAAGATTTTACCGGCCACGTGATAGGACCACCAGAGGATTGCCAGAAAGTGCCATTGTTGCCTTGGTCGTCTTATTCGATGTGCCTGAGGACGTTTCCGTCCATCTGGAGACAGGCGGATGTCGTCATAGTGAAGAACGTTTCCTTGTGGAACTCCTCCGGAGGAAGGAGGAAGCGTGGAATGCTCTGGAGCATTCGTCCAGTGCGGGATGCCTTCGACTGGGTATAGCACGACGACCGATTATTCAAGATACGGCGTCTGGGCATGAATCGGGAATTAACAGCCCTCGTTCAGTCCTACCTATCTGGTAATACTTTTAGGATCAAGAGGCTTGGCGAGTTCTCGACCCTCAGATCTATACGTGCGGGTGTTCCTCAAAGCTCCCTTCTGGGATCTGAGTTGTTCATTTTATTCACTTCGGACATACCTCCTCCGCATACAAAACTAGCGATGGCTTTGCCGCCGTTTGCAGGATACCGTCGACAAGGTCGTGGAATGGTCCGAAATGGAGATTGGATCAATCGTCCCGTTTGTCGCTGAACACATTGTCATAACGAAGTCTACCGTGTTATCTGTCCGGGTATAATGCTTGACTTGATTTTTGGGCAAAACCTCGAACGTCGCCTCCAAATTCCGAGTGAGGGCCAGCTGATAAAAATAAAGATCAAACGTATGGAGCCCTAATCTGGTCCAGTTAGGGACCGTCTGAATCTGTTACAGAACCGAGTGCTGCGTATGATTGTTGACGGAACATAAGGATTTATCGACTAACGGAGTATGCGCTGGCACTGGAAGATTTTCTCCAGAGAACCCATTAATCCAACATCTTCAGAACTGGATCCGGACAGACCTCCTCCGCGGGTGGCGTGGTGCTCCATCTTGTTGAAACCATATCGATGGTTAAAACAGCAATTGCTTGGGACCACAGAGACTCTAAGACTACCAGTTTGACGGAACTATCGACCTATCGGGGAAGACAAGCATCGACGACCGAGTGCTCCATCTTGTTGAAACCATATAGTAATAAGGCAAGTGGGTTTAGCTCATTAGGAAACAAGGTCGACGAAGAAATGAGATCTTCCCATCTCCCATCTTTGCCCATTCAGATACTTATTGAAAAATTTGGGTCCAATTATTTGATCCAGAATTATGCCGGTCCAGACGTTTAGTTTTTGTGGATAAGTACTTATGGGACCACTCATGCAGTGAGGATTTTTATCAGACTTGTACCGGTTAACGTTGCAATTCAAAGCCATTCATCAGTGAAGAGTAGGTACTTATTCCATCATTGTGATTCTTCCTTCAGAAAACTCAACTCGGTGATCTTTGCATTTTATAAGAATGTTTCTGTCACAAAAAGCGGACATCTTTTCCTTAGACCAGTCCTAACAGAACAGGAGATCGATATCGATATCAGCGATGCATGTTGACAGAGACCACAAAAGTCTTCGTTCGTAAATCGAGGCGGGGATGGTTTCGTTGGTTTGTGGATGCTACTCAAACGCCGAACGGCGTAATTGGAATTTGGAAAGATGAAGAATCCGACGGCGAAGACATCAGCTTGGGGAGCTCCCCGTCCATCTTTCAAGCCGAAATAATCCAATTTTAAACTGATCAGATGTAAATGGAGTGGTAGAAATTTTGTCTAACAGCCAGGCCACCCTAAGAACACTGCAAACTGTCAGGTTTGATTGCAAACTGGTACCTGACTGCGTAGGATGCTCGCAAAACTGACGCAAAACATCAGAGCACCACGCTGAGATGGGTGCTAAGCCACTCTGGAATTAGAGGCAATGAAATGGCTGACAAGGTAGCAAGATGTGCTAGCTCCTCTGTGTAGAAACTGTGGGAGTGCGGAGAAAACTCCAGTTCATCTTCTTGCTGATTGCTCAACAGTGGACAGGGATACTTTGGGAACGACCTCGGTTATTTAATTCTTGACCAGGTTGCGGACTTCTTTGTCCGGGTGCAACCTGGTTGTGAGGACTAAAGCTGCACGGGGGCACAATAGGTCTGTCTTTTGACCGAGCTTGCTTTCAGGCGTATTGGCGCTATTGCTAGAATTTGATGGCTTGATTCATTTTCATCAGAATTCAACTATTTGTGCAGATTTTCGGAATTTAACAACGTTTTACATCACATGAAAGTTGTTCTGGTGATACTATATTCAAGGTTTCCTCAGCTTAGAAAGATATAAAATTGTTTTTTTTTAAACTCGGGTGATAGATTTAACCATGACTGTTGCAAAGTGGTGGTTTGAAGAGCAGACCAATTTTCCGATCTAACATAAATGGCGTCCTTAATGGTCCAGTTCTTCCAAAATATTTTCAGACTACAGTCTTGTTTCAGAAGAAATTGCAACATCTACGAGGTGTGGCTATGTGTGTGATTATTTACCAAAGTTTTAATTTTTTTCAAACATCAATGTTATCCCCTTCAAAGTAGTTCCCTTGGGCAGCTACCCACCGATGGAGACGTCGTTCCCACTGCTGGTACCAGCGCTGGACGTCTTCAACCGGTTGTCTAAAGTCCAGAAATGACGTCCTTTGAGGACAATTTTCAGTTTAATAGAAAAGAAAAGGGAGACTGAGATTAGGTGAACCACAGGAATGCCTTTCGAGGTCAAAAATTCTGTAATGGAGAGGGCAGTGCGACGTGAGGTGTTGTCATGATGGAGCATCTATTTGTCTCACGCCTTTCAAGGACGTCTTTATGAAAAACTTGGTTGACAGTTTGTCCTGGAAGAACAAATTCTTTGTGGACGATTCCCCTTTTCTCAAAAAAAAAAAAAACAAATGAAAAGCAGCGATTTAATCTTCGATTTGCTTTCTTTGGTCGAGGAGAGTTTGCAACTTTGCCTTTTGGTCTCAGGATTGTATTCAAAATTGCATGATTCATCACCTGTGATCACACGACTATAAAGAAATGTCCTGCTCAATTGTGAGGTTTTTCGGCACAATTTTGCCACAGACCTATCGCATGTGCAAATGTTCAGTCAAAATTTGATGAATGGTAAATCTGTTAAACGACGATCTGATCTCACTAGAGTGTTGACACGTTTAACTTTTCATACGTCATACTTGCCGATTCTCTCTTCGCTAATAGCAGTCACAAAAATCACGTCATTGCAGTGTTGTTCTCATTACTTTTCTGCCAGACCTCGTATAAACGTTTTCTTCTGATTTTGTATAGGTAGGTTTCTGTTTAAACCTCATCTAACGTATCAAATATGGACGATTTAATTTAGAGACATTACTGACACAAAATCGTTATCCGCAAAATTTTAAATCGTCGTCGTGACATACCCCTGTATGTTCCACTAAGACCTGACGTGCGAAGAAGGAATTTTACTATTAACATATATCGATTGCAAGACCGCTGAAAAACAAACTCTAGAGTAGGAATTTCTCTAACAATTTTAGGGTCAGGGTTCAGGGTTCTCAGCCGACAAGGTCGTCGCTATCACGAAATAATATTTACTAATACGTTAACCGTATTAAGTATAGTATACAATAGTATACAAACGCAAAGAGATACTCGAGATCAAATCCGTCGTACACGTTACACATACATACACACAAAACGAATTTATTATTATAGGTACGTCTAGTGTGCCTATCTAGAGAACTGAAGCACAGCTCCCAATTAAAATCTGTTTTATGCCGATCGTAATTTGTTCGAGTTTCAGGTAATGGCAGCGACTCCTCCGGACCGGTCCCAGGCAATTAAAAACAATTTAATTAATGACTCGAAAAGCACAGGAGGGTGTGCGTAATACCGATGATTTCGAGAGCAACGCTTCGAAAGCTGTATACAACCCCGTAATGTTCCATCAGCGACTGGTTATTGTAAATTGATTAGAGGGATGAAAGCTATTTCGAAAGCTCTCTTCGTCTCATCGCCGTGAAGTGCGATCGCAGAATAAACCTTTTTCATAGTTTTTATCTCGTCATCACCCTGTACATATTTAAAATTCAACGAGATCAAATATAATTATAAAATTCGTGAAATAATTATAAATAATAATGATAAAAGAGAATCACAACAAAGAGAAGATGAACTCTAGAGAGAAAAAAGAATCTACAAAGCAAAGGGGGGACTAAAAAAACTAATGTAATTTAATTAAGCGGAATCTATTATGATATGAACAGCCTTTGAGCGTTATTACGTCAAAAGAGAACTGAAGGAATAAATTATATACTACACGGGGTGTACGTTTGCTTCGTTTTATTCTTTCTCTCGTTTAAGATACACAGGAGCTTTCCACGTAAAGGAAACAATAAAACTGAGGAAAATTCTTTTTTTTCAACACATACACATACACATCTTCACACACACACACACATACACACGGAGAGAAGAAAGGAAATCAGTTTTGACGGGGAGAAAGGTATCTTGAAAGAAGTAGAGTATATTTTACAATATCCCTTGGTAATCTAAAGGGAGGTTTTTTTTTGTTGTATTTTTTTCACTACAGACTTTTATACATATCCTATTCCTTTCTAAAATTCCCTGACGGATCTCGGAGAAGCTGCTTGAAATTGCTTTAGTTTACATTTATTTGTATAGAAGATGATCTTTTTATAAATCCGATCTTTTTCTTTATAATATAATTTTTGTTTGTGTGTTTTTTTTATAGCATCCTCGCTATTATCGGCGATGGATCATGCATCCGATCCATGTGTAGATTTCTTTCAATACGCTTGTGGAACTTGGAATAAGAAGAATATCATTCCTGAAGATAGAAGTTCGATTAGTACCTTCGAAGTGATGGCTGATCAATTGCAAATCATATTAAAAGGTAATCATAATAATTTAAAAAAATAATTAAGAAATTATCTATATTTTTTGCCATTTCATATCAGTATCATTATAACTACTAATTGTTAATTATCATCGACAATGTTTCGCCATTTTTTTGAGTATGTAGAACCACGATGCTCTCGGTGAAGAACATCTATGGTTTCAGGTTGAAAACCTGAACCAACTGATTCTTACAGGCATTTTTTGAAACCAACGTAATTCTGTTGAGAGAGTTCTGCAGAGAATAGAACAAGTGATAGTGAGAGGATAGGTTCATCAAAACTTCCCAGCAATTTTTGACTTGTCATCAAAGAAAAGTGTGGTCGGGAATTGCCATGATGGAAGACAACACTTTTCCTATTATTAAATTCTGGTCTGATCAACTGCAAGTAGTTCATGGTGGACGAATTCCTTCTAGTCCTACCACACACACTTATACACAGCATCACCTTGTTCGGCGTCACTTCTGGCTTCGCAAACGCTTGTGACGGCTCAACATCTACGTGTATTACATTCTGTGGTTGGCATCTTTCAATTTCTGAAGTATTTTCACTTCTAGGTCAATAAAACGGCAAATTAATTAAATACCATTCTGTTTCATTGATCTAAAAGTGCAAATACTTCAAGAATTGAAAGATAAGTACCATAAGATCATCTGTGCGTTGGAGAGTCTACGCCGCCAACCGCGAGGGCAGGCGATCTGTATTCTCTCTGACAGTCAGGCAGCCTTAAAGGCTCTAGCATCTTATTACATAGCCTCCAAACTAGTATGGGAGTGTCTGCAAAACCTAACTGTCCTGGCCAGAGACAACAAGGTCACCTTGGTGTGGGTGCCGGGACACAGGGGTATAGCAGGCAATGAAACCGCAGACCAGCTAGCGAGGGAAGGTTCCCAAATTAAATTCATCGGGCCGGAGCCAGGTCTGGGTATCACAAAGAGTGCAGTACGTGGTGCAATTAATGAGTGGATTATAAAACAACACCAACTAAATTGGAACCATGTAGCTGGACAAAGACACAGCAAAAGGATGATGGAACGACCGTCACAACGACTAACTGCTGACTTACTTGCATTAAACAGGACTCAACTTAGGGCAGTGACATGTCTATTAACAGGACACGGCTGTCTAAGAGGTCATCTGCACAAGATGGGGATCTATAAAGGTGAACCCCTATGCAGACTCTGCAATGAGGAGGAGGAAACAGCCTTTCATATCATCTTCGAATGCGTGGCATTAAGTCAACGTAGGGCTACTTTGCAAAGCGCATTTGATCTACCAGTGGAGAAAGATTTACCAAATAGGCTTCTAAACCTGATCGAGGGAACTAACCTGTTTGAGTAAAACGGAATCAAGGCAGGAATAACACAATAGGCTAAGTGGGCCGCAGTGTTAGGGATAATTAGAGACTGCCCTGCCTTGATAGCAATCAATCAATCAATCAACCATAAGATCATTTAAAAAATGTTTCGCATTTAGTTCCCGAAGAGATAAAATTCTGAAATTTTGGGCTTTAGCTCTTTAAATTATTTACAATTTTTTGGTGTTATGCGTATATGTGTGGGATTGCCCATTACTGGGCTATAAGGTATGCACTCTCATGTATATCGTGACTCGGGGTATGAGGGTATGAAAATCAATCATCATTATTTTTGGAATCATATTACATGGTAAATTTAGATTTTTGTTGATCTAGTATTGACTTATCTAGTATGAAATAGCAAAAAACAATTAGGATTTTTGACGATACAAAGATGCACGTCGCATTTTCTGCAAAAGAAATGGGTCCTAGATTTGCACCTTGGATATTTGCAATTGCTTGCGAATCTCTTTTCATCAACCTCGGGAAGATGCCCAATATTGTCTAGCTTTGTCTCTTTTACTGGACGCGTTTCAGATTTTTGGAAACTTCCAGAAAAATTGGAAGCAGGCGAACTTCTAGGAGACTCGTCCGGTGTAGGAGTCGTTTTCGAGTGGGAGTTTTATTGGATGTTATCAGCGCTTCAGCTATGTATGCCCGGAAATGTATAAGATCCAAGATCTCTTTCTTTTGCAGTGCAACGGCAGTAGCTTGCTTTCGGTATTCGAGCCATTAGTTGACGCATGCGATGTCAATAGCATGAGTCATCATTCTCAGTGTCCATTTTTTAGACCTTATAAATGTCCTATATATTGTAATAAGGAAGTCCATTTTGTCCACACCTCCCATGCTCTCATTATAACGTCGAATGACTTCGGGACGTTGGACTTGTATATAATCTTACCGGTTTCTGTCTCTTGTATTCATCCTTATTTCCGATACCCACAAAATTTGAGGCAACAATGACAGGTTTGTTGTCGAAGCATTTTGTCATCACTACTCCGTCCGATGTAAATATTTCTTTCATAGTCCCACGAACTGTTTTTTTCATACCCCTATCGGTTGTAAATGGGGGGTTTTTAAATCTATTCACGCGGACAGTCACTGCACAGTAAATATTTTTCATTCCTAAAGCTTCAATCACATTATAACTTGTAAAATAATTATCAAAAAAAAAGATGGTGGTTTGGAGATGTGATTCTGTTAGCCAACTTCATAACGACGAACTCTCTTGTTCTTGTGGGTCCAATTCTGCAGTGGATCCCTGGTACAACAAAAAATCATACAATAATCCATTTGTCCCATAAAGGGCAAAGTTTTTTATGCCCCAAGGGGTAGGTTTGTTTTTTATATATTGTTTTACTGAAAGTTGTCCTTTGAAAGGTATCATTTGTTCATCAATCGACAGTTTCGACTCTAATGGCAAAGATAAACATTTGGCCCTTATAGTGTGGTAAAGCGGTCGCACCTTCCAAAACCTATCATCTGTATTCGGTTCTTCATTATTCACAAAATGAACATGTTGTCTAAGTTTGAAAAATCGGTTCAGTGTCATTGCAGTAGATATAAGAGGTATGCTCAGCCTTTGGTTCCAATAGAATCTGACTCTAGGGTAATGTAAACTACCCATAAGTACGTGAATTCCCACAAATGTTTTCATTTCTTCAGGAGTGGTAGCTGGAAAAACAGAATTGTTTTGAACCGCATACAAATTGGTTTTCTCAGCCATAATCTGGAAGAGTTCCTCGATAAAGTATTAAGAAAAATAAAAAGCAGGGCTATCAACATAGTCTGTTGGCTATCCAACGTCATTCAGCCATTCTATAGTATCAGAAGTTACATACGAAGCCCCCTTTTTCCATTTTATTTCATCCTTTGCGGCCAAATTGTGAGTGTTCAGGTATTCCCTGACTCTAGTCCCTTTACTATTGACACCGTTTGTTACTATCCCCTTATGTTTATCTGAGGTACTAGGACCTGGTTGCGATTCCGAATCTTCATCTGTAACTTCTATTTCCCCTTCCACTTCGTCGCCGTTCATAACAAATTCATCTTCTATTTCTGCACGCTTCTAGCACGCTTACCTGTGGAGCAAATTCCTCCAAATCCTCTGGAAGAATGAAATAGGGTCTACTTAATTATGTGGGGCTTATATATTTCATACACACCATCTGATGAATCTAAATAATCTTCAAGTTCATCATGCGGCTCCTCGTCCAGGTATTCTAAATCTGACAATCCCTCATCGAGGCATTCTAGAAGCTCTGCATCAGTCAGAGGCTTTTTTGTTCCTACCTCCTTGACATTTTGAATTTAAAATCTAATCATAAGTAGAAATAACACAAAAAAATTTAAGAAACTAGGTTATGTTTGCCAATATATTACTTATCAGTGAGTCACAGACTACACTAGTGTGTGCCACTTTCTGTTCAAAAATCGGAAAAATTTGTAAGATTATCCACAATTTATGGATTTTACATGAATAAACACACTTCTAGGATTTATCAAAAAAATACTTGGAAAATGTTTGCACCCAATTGGTAACAAACATACACATTTTGTAGAACTCTGCACCAAGCCCAACCAAGCTGGCACTTTTGCATAAAACCAATAGTAAATCAATACAGAAAACTAGAAGAAATTAAGATAAGGAACGTTCTGCCATGAACAAAGTTTTTTAAAAACGTATACACTGTAGTGTATGCCATGACTGAAAAGGTTAAATTAATGTTACTTCAATTAATGACAGATCTCATTTTGCATACATAAAACTAACCTTTTCTTTGTCAATATAAAACAAATGTTAGTTCTCCCTGGACGGAAGTAGTTTCAAATCAGTGTTGCCAAATGTGGAAATATCTATCTTGACCTTCTCTGAATCTTTTTTAAAACGATCTCATGATACAGGATGAACAAGTCAAACGAAGGGTGAATCATCTAAAATTTTCAGTTGGGAACACTGAGTAATTGGCAGCAATCATAGCACGAACTAACTTGCATATAAATTGTTTTGACAGGTTTTATAAAGGTTATGTATACCACGTCAATAATCTACAAAATGACAGCAAACGAAAACAACCAAATGACAGAAAGAACATATTTGTTCAGTGTAGCTAACTGTAGAATGTAAAAATCAAGCGAACCAGGGATTTTTATGCTACCACTACACTTCACTTGTGATTGCTCGCATTGTAGTTACAGATCATAACATAGATCACGGAGAAATGTCGTATATATACTGTCAAAATGGCAACTATATATTAATGTGTTTAATTAACGCTTCTTGCAGTGATCGGGTTGTATTAATACTGCTCTATCGATAAACCTGTAATATTTGTTAGTAAAAAGGTTAAATTAGTGAATATTTGGTTGGCCAAACTGTCATTAGTTGTAACTTCAAGTTAGTTAACTGAGATTTGTTATCTTTGATAAATCTGTCAATTTGCCTGTTTGTCTGTTTTATTTATTTGTAGTTCTCTGTTTTACCAATTAAATGAACCCGTTAAATAATAACGACAATACAAATTTGTGAGGATCCAGATTTTAATGCTTGTCCGAAATTGAAAGCGTCGGAGATGTCAAAAGAGAGGGATGGAGGGAGAGGGAGGGTGGTCGATGGTTTCAACCAGCCTTCGCGCCAAGAATTGCTGAACAATGATGGACTGCATTGTCCTGCAAGAGACACCAGTTTCCTCCGTTCAACATTTCGGGTCTCACACGCCGCATTCTTTTCAGTAACCGGTGTAGCACATCTTTGTAAAAAGCACCAGTGACAGTGGAGATTTCCTCGACTGTCGAAAAACACGATCAGCATCGTTTTTGTTTTTGATTTTGACGCACGAACTTTCACCGGTCGACCCGTTCCCGGACTAGTCCACTCCGCACTTTGGCGTTTAGTTTCCGGATCGTATTCGAGACACCAATACTCGTCTCCGATGACGATGTTTTTCAAAAAGTTAGGGTCAATTCGGTGTTCTTTTTGCTCCGTAATCAGACTGTGTGGGACAAAGCACGTACAGAGCTCGTGAGGTCTTCAACAGACCCTACACTCATGTTTAAAGATTCTGCAATCATTTCCGGCTCGAACGTGGACGACCTGACCTCTCATCAGCTTCCGTCGATTCTTTTCCATCTCTAAACCTTGCAAACCACTTAAACAGACGCGAACGACTCATAGCCTCGTCACTATAAACATTTTTAATCATTTCATAAGTTTCTGTGGCCGCTTTGCCCAATTTAAAACAAAATTTGATATTCGTTATTTGCTCCAGTTATGACATCTATTATTGTTGTAGTATATCCTGCCATGTAAAAACAAAACAAGACTTCCTAGTTCTTGCACAATGACCAAATTTGACAAAATCTGCAAATAGAGAGTTGAAGAAACACTATTACTCACTACTTATTGTTAGAATAAAACATCTCTATATTGGTATCAAGTTAGTTTAAGTCATTTGCGTTAATCAAACCAAAACCTTGTTACCATGGCAACGAAACAATGACTGTGAAATTTGTGAAGTTTTACTTTATTTTGAAGGCGTTAAGTGCTAAAGAGATTTATGAAGATATGCTTCATATACAGGGCTAACGAGCAAGGGTGGAAGTATTATGGTCAATTTCTATCCGCTTTGAGGAGGATTTTTTTTGATCGTCAATGAGTCAATTATTATGATTAAACAACTAAATCGTAATCAATGAAAGCTTCGACTAAAAAGAATCTCCTGGAAAGATTCTTGCTTGGGTTTCTTGGAATATCCTTGGCATGGTTGTGATCGATTACCTAAGAAAAAGGTTCAAACCATCACCGAAGATAATTGTTCTAAATTACTATCCACCCTAAGAGATTGACAAAAAAACGAAATCATCTTTCTTTAAGACCGTTTTTTGTCATTTTTGTATATGATTATCATTTTATTCAGACCTGTCTTGTATTTGAGAATAATTTAAAATTAAACAATGCCCAAAACGCTGCTGATCATGTTTAATTTTTTTGCAAGACAATGATGTATTGTTGAGACTAATTGGATGTTTTATCCCTCTAACAATGCCTCACTCATCCACAGAAATAATAAAACCAGAGCAGAGGTCAAGGTTGGCTCCAAATAAAATCCTTTTTAAAAATCAACGTTTGTACGAAATCGTTGTTAGTTCATTGTTAGCTTAGATATATTCTGAATTGATTATTTTCTTCTTTGACAGGTGTCTTAGAAGAACCAATCAATAGCAACGATAACGAGGCTACAATCAAAGCGAAAACCTTCTACAACACGTGCATCGATATAGGTTAGTAATACTATAATATTCTTAAGCAAACATTTGAGATCCCGAATATCTCGAATTCGTTTTCGCAGACGATTTTTATTTTTCGCTATAGGTAGGTATTTGTACAGTCGTTCCACGTTTACTCACACGTAACCGTTAGAACTAGATCTTTCCTTTTTTATATTTATTCTTCTCCTCTACTATATACACTTCCCTTTTTATTCTTCCAGTTCAGATCCGTAGGATAGGCGACGCACCCCTAGTAAACGTGCTGACTTCGCTCGGGGTTGGCCCGTGACCCAGAGAAATTGGCAGCAGCCGAATTTCTCGGTCGAAGTTCTACTGGGCAGGATTCGCGGCGATTATAACGAAGGCGTATTGGTCGAGCAATGGGTCGGCCCGGACGATAAGAACAGCTCAGTTAACATCATCCAGGTGCGCTCAAAGTAAGAAGTATGTAAACGCCTTCATTCGAAACGAATCAAAAAGATTTGATCAATCATTATCTCACACAATCTCTCGTATATATATATTGCTCGTTACCTTTTATTCTGTTTATATATCTAAAGCTTTTCGCCCTCCCCCACTCCCCCTTCCGCCACAACCTTTGCGAAAATCACAATCTACCCGGTTCTTTTCACAGCTGGATCAGACGCAGCTGGCTCTTCCCAGCAGAGATTACTATTTGAAATCGAGCAGCGAAGGGGATATGCAGGCTTATCACAAGTATATGACTCACGTCGCTGTTCTCCTAGGCGCTAATAAGACTACGGCCGCTGAGGAATTGAGACTGGTCGTCGAATTCGAAAGGAAACTGGCTAATGTAAGATTTTTAACTTTGACAGTTTTGATTTTTGAGGATTCTATAGGAGGAGGTACGGTTACAGAGCTCCTATTTTTCCTAAAGATAATAAAGGCGGAAACCAAATTCGGCTATCTCCGATCGTTTTCGAAGTACAGGGTGTTCCTTAGGTTTTTGGGCAAAAATAATCTTCTTAGATGCTATCGAAAAACGATTTGGACATCCTTTTCTGGCCACTTTTTGAGTTACATCCGATGACGTAACGATAGAATCAATAATCTATAAAACGTCAAAATTTTTTTGTTTTGCATGCCTACTATGATGTGAAAGTCTGCAATATTTTTGGGAACGTTATTCAGTTCTTTACTTTATGCCATCGCAGGCTGTTCAAAAAAAGTGACAGAAAAGGGTGCCGAAATCGCTTTTCGATAATTGGACTGGTTTTGTCAAAAAAATCGAAAAACACTCTGTAATTCGTAAACGCTAAGAGATAGTGAAATGACGCAAATATTTATATACAGAGCATTCCAATGAAAACGATCCATTTTAAATAAGACGAAAATTTTTTTTGTTTGAAGGGGGAAACTTTTTCATCCCCTCCCCCCCCTTCAGTATCCAACACGAAAATTTCAAATGGAACTACGTCATATTATTACATTACACAACTTTCATGTTGGACAACCTATACCTATCCTTAACACTTTTGAAGATATCTTCTGAAGTTTCAAAGACTATTCTATTTCATCCCATTAGATTCGAAAATCAATAGTTGGCGTGATGTATACTTTTGAAAAACAAATTTTGACAGTTCTTGTCAAAAGTAACTCTAGATTATCAAACAATCGCTGACTCATTACCACGCAAAATTCTAGCCGACGGTCAAAATCGTCTTGATACAATTCGTGAACTAATTTGATTTTATATGGATGGACTTGTGTTTCTTTAAAAATTCGATAAACATTAGTGTGGGAAGCACCTACTGCCCTTGATATTGTTGACAGAGATTGTTGATCTTGTGAAGCAACTTGTCCTAAAACGGCTGGTTATGCTGGTTTATGCTTTTCATTGCAAATTGGTCCTGTTCGATTAAATTTATTCATTAATTCTGTTAGATATTTGTGATTTACATTTTTCCAGGGTCAACAGTGTGAAAAAGTTGAGCTGCAGCTCTTGCACAGATATTATTCTTATAATAAAAACTAACCACTTCAATTCTGTCGTTTAAGCTGTAGGTACACCATGTCGATTTGTTAATAATTCTAAACAATACTAACAAAAGAAACTTGAGTGATATAGAGTGTGTATGGTTCGTTGAACTTGAAATTATGACATTTGACAAGAACTGTCAAAATTCGTTTTTGTCATCACGCCAACTATTGATTTTAGAACCTAATGGGATGAAATAGAATAGTCTTTGCAACTTCAGAAGATATATTCAAACGTGTTAAGGATAGGTATAGGTTGTCCTTTTCGTATTTCTTGACGTTTTTAACTTATTTAAGATGGATCGTTTTCATTGAAATTATTTCATAGTATACAGGGTGTTTCATTTGCTTGTAACCCACCAGTAATTTTAAATTTTTAAATGGACCACTCTGGAATTAAACTAGATCATAGGGAGTCGACTCGGTCTTCGCGAGCTTCAATATACACGGCGTCTCGTAAAACTGCCGTCGTCATTTTGGCCCATCATGTAGGGTGACTCAGAAACACGCGATTGGTTGACGTTATCGAGATGTCCTTTTGATAGTAACTTATTGGCGTGTGCATCCGCAGGGGTTTCGATTTTCTAGTACCTGTTTGGTAATTTTCGATTTCTTGATACCCTTTTTAGACAAATCGGGGATGAAGGCGGTAAAATGACGGCAGATTGTCATATGTATCTGAGACACCCAGTAGTATGCACATATCTCCAAAACAATTTCAATTGTTTCGGAACGATATTGATATCCAGATCATCCTCTTTAATGGATTCAAATCACCCGTTATAGTTTTGTAAAGTTTGTAATACTGCATTTGATGCGGTGCCAGTGGCATACCCTGTATATAAGATAAATAGGCATCTCAGGGAAGAAACGTTTCGCCTTGAAAAAAAAAGTTTTCCCCCTTTTAGGATCTTTTTTTCCCCAACTCGTGCTTTCTCTCGTTTTACGTCCCGGCGAAATGTGTTTTCGTTATTATTTTTTTTTTTTTCGCCCCGTGCGTCGCTGGTACTACGGTCGAAGTAGCAAACGGAATAACGTGTGTCCGGAGATGTGATCGATGAAGATTATATTAATTTGTTTCCCGTCCGAGAGATCGTACATTACCAAAAAATTTAAATGATAAATCCGCAGGCGTCGCTACCTGAAGCCGACCGTCACGATACCAGCGCCATCTACAGGAAATTAACTCTCGCCGAACTACAGAAGATAGTGCCACAGATTAAATGGTTGGAATATCTCACGTCCTTCCTGAACGCGGATATTACAGAGAGGGAGCCGGTCGTAGCGTACGGCCTGTCGTATTTCATCGAGATGGGAAAGATATTGGCCGAAACCGATAGAAGGTGAGTTAAGTATTATAAAACTGTGAGTCGTAAAAGAAGAAGATATTGTACGCTGGTGTTATTAGGTGGATTTTCTCTAATACAGGGTGTTCAAATTGAAACTGTATCGATTTCGAACATTTTTTAATTTTAAAAAGATTAAAAAGCTAATTTTCGATCTTATTATTAGAAATAGGATGTGGGTTTGTGCATTTATTTTTTTTTGTTTACGCTTAATATCCCCCACCCCCCCTCAAAAAATCATTAATTCATATTTTTGAATTTTTAACATTTCAAATTCAATTATCTCTGAACCACTGTATTATTTTTTACGAAAAAAATAGCATTTTGGAGCTATTACATGGTTTTCGATTCGCACCTTTATTCTTCCGATTTGGATGAATCTTCGCCAAAAATAAACAATTTCTACTACACTTGCTGCTATATTTATACTCATCATTATAAATAAGATATTGATTTGTAAATCTGATATTTATTTTTCCGTTTTTTTATCCAAAATGATTAATCAATATTACTGAATTTAAAAAAAATTATTAATTTCTAATCTACTGTATTGATTTCGTTAAAAAAAATATTGTATAGGTACTATTTATTACATTTTGTTTTTGAATGGGGTCATTATGCTTCCGATTTGCGTGAAACTTGGCCCGAAAATAATATTTTATGTTATTCAAATGTTTAAAATGCCAGTTTCCAACCTTACTGCTACATTTCGGAATATTCATTTTTCAAAATTTTAGAAAGGAGGGGGATGGGAGAGGGAATGGCAGTGGGGGCACTACAAAATAGTAATTATAGCACTGTTTCATGATCTATATTATTAAAATTTTATTAAAACATATTCTACTCCAGATTTGAATGAAACTCGGTTTAAAAATAATATTTTATAATTTGAAAACGACTAAAAATGAAAATGAAATAAGAAAAATTAGAAATATATTTGTCTACGCATATATCAATTATATAAATTGGTGGGGGATGTGCCCCCTTTTCGAAAAAATATTAATTAATATTATCGAAATTTTGAACTTAAAAAGAATCAACTGTTTCTGTACTGCTGGATTAATTTTTCTGAAAAAAAAATTAAAAAATTAAACACGTGTTTGTTTCCTAACGGTCTCCGTATACTTCAGATTTGGATGAAACTTGACTAAAGACTAGCATCTTGAATTTCTCAAACGTTTAAGAATCAAACTTATTGAAAAATAGATAAATAAGGGGTGCTCTCCGCCCTCTCCGCAATATAACGCAAGCCGAATTTTATTCAAATCTAAAGTAAACGAATAAATTCGGATTTTAATAAAACTCGGCTTAAAAATAATATTTAAAATTAAAAAAAATGACTAAAAATGAAAATGAAATAAGAAAAATTAGATACATTTGTGTGGGTGTGCCCCCTTTTCGAAAAAAAATATTAATTAATATTTTCGAAATTTTAAACTTTTAAAAAATATATTTTCTGTACTGCTGGATTAATTTTTCTGAAAAAGAAAAAAATTAAAAATTAAACACGTTGTTTGTTTCCTAACGGTGTCCAGATTTGGATGAAACTTGACTAAAAACTAACATTTTGAATCTCTCAACGTTTAAGAATCTAACATATTGAAAAATAAATAAATATTGGGTGCCCTCCGCCCTCTCCCCAATATAACTCAAACAGAGTTTAATTCAAATCTGTAGTAAACGAATAAATTCAGATTTGAATGAAATTCGACTTAAAAATAATATTTAAAATAAAAAAAACGACTAAAAATGAAAATGAAATAAGAAAAATTAGAAAGATATTTATCTATGCATATATCAATTATATAAATTGGTGGGAAATGTGCCCCCTTTTCGAAAAAATATTAATTAATATTATCGAAATTTTGAACTTAAAAAGAATCAACTGTTTCTGTACTGCTGGATTAATTTTTCTGAAAAAAAAAATTAAAAAATTAAACACGTGTTTGTTTCCTAACGGTCTCCGTATACTTCAGATTTGGATGAAACTTGACTAAAGACTAGCATCTTGAATTTCTCAAACGTTTAAGAATCAAACTTATTGAAAAATAGATAAATAAGGGGTGCTCTCCGCCCTCTCCGCAATATAACGCAAGCCGAATTTTATTCAAATCTAAAGTAAACGAATAAATTCGGATTTTAATAAAACTCGGCTTAAAAATAATATTTAAAATTAAAAAAAAATGACTAAAAATGAAAATGAAATAAGAAAAATTAGATACATTTGTGTGGGGTGTGCCCCCTTTTCGAAAAAATATTAATTAATATTTTCGAAATTTTAAACTTTTAAAAAATATATTTTCTGTACTGCTGGATTAATTTTTCTGAAAAAAAAAAAATTAAAAATTAAACACGTTGTTTGTTTCCTAACGGTGTCCAGATTTGGATGAAACTTGACTAAAAACTAACATTTTGAATCTCTCAACGTTTAAGAATCTAACATATTGAAAAATAAATAAATATTGGGTGCCCCCGCCCTCTCCCCAATATAACTCAAACAGAGTTTTATTCAAATCTGTAGTAAACGAATAAATTCAGATTTGAATGAAATTCGACTTAAAAATAATATTTAAAATAAAAAAAACGACTAAAAATGAAAATGAAATAAGAAAAATTAGAAAGATATTTATCTATGCATATATCAATTATATAAATTGGTGGGGAATGTGCCCCCTTTTTCGAAAAAATATTAATTAATATTATCGACATTTTGAACTTAAAAAGAATCAACTGTTTCTGTACTGCTGGATTAATTTTTCTGAAAAAAAAAATTAAAAAATTAAACACGTGTTTGTTTCCTAACGGTCTCCGTATACTTCAGATTTGGATGAAACTTGACTAAAGACTAGCATCTTGAATTTCTCAAACGTTTAAGAATCTAACATATTGAAAAATAGATAAATAAAGGGTGCCCTCCGCCCTCTCCGCAATATAACTCAAGCCGAATTTTATTCAAATCTAAAGTAAACGAATAAATTTGGATTTTAATAAAACTCGGCTTAAAAATAATATTTAAAATTAAAAAAAAATGACTAAAAATGAAAATGAAATAAGAAAAATTGGAAATATATTTATCTACGCATATATCAATTATATAAATTGGTGTGAGGTGTGCCTCCTTTTTCGAAAAAATATTAATTAATATTATCGAAATTTTGAACTTAAAAAATCAATTGTTTCTGTACTGCTGGATTAATTTTTCTGGAAAAAAAAACATCTTCAATTTAATCAAAATTTAACATATTGAAAAATAAATAAATATAGGATGCTCCCGTGCCGAGTATTATTCAAAACTGTAGTGAACAATTAAATTCAGATTTGAATTAAACTCGGCTTAAAAATAACACTTTAAAACTTTATAAACGTTAAAGGGGGCACCACAAAATATCTAGTAATTACTACATTGTTTCACGATTTATTTTATCGAAATATATTTATTATTAATTATCAATTATCTAGAGTTCCCCCCCCCCGCTCCCTATGCTGAATTTTGAAAATTAATTTTGAAATTTTAAACATCAATTATGTCCGAACGGTTGGATTGATTTTGGAGGGAAAAATATATGGTAGTACGATAACAATTTTTTTCGAATGGTATCCGATTTGGATGAAACTTGGCTCAAAACACAACATTTACTGCAATACTGTCTAGAGATGGACTTATAATTTCGGACACTCTTTTCTAATTTGTCCGTTTCGCTCCATAAAATTAATTAATTAATTTTGAGGAGGCCACATCCTTCCTCTTCCTCCATCCTTCCTTCCTCATTATTTCTTTAATTTTTACAAGGTCTTCTGTTCCACCTAGTGGAAAACAATTCCATATAAGAGTGGAACCACCACCTCTCTTTATTGTTGGTGTAATATACTCAGGAAGCATTTCCTCATCTTTAGAGTGCTGCAGTGTTGACCACACACTTCAAATTTGACCTCAACAGTTCATAATCGTTTCCACATTCTTTCATCGTCTCCCTTAGATGTTGCTCAATGATGTCCTGACATCATATTCTCTCCAGAAATATTATTGGACTCAATTCAATTTTTTTTAACAAAAATGTGTTAAAAATAAATTATTGTTAAGTTACTATTGGATAACCTTGTAATTCGAGTAGCTGTTGCCGGGTCTTCCACACTCTACACGTGCAAAGATCGACGATGCCCTGGGAAATTTTATTTTATGGTGGCAGCGCTATTACATTTTCATCCTCTACCGTTTAAGACCTAACTTAGTATCGTTTATAAACTGTTCTTATCTCAACTAAAAAGATTAAATACCCATTCCGTTTTACGATCGATGGATATATATTCTTCCGAAATTATTAATAAATAAGATTTGATGACTCGACTCTTAATATTTCAGGGTAATTCATAATTACGTCCTCTGGCGACTGATAATGGCTCTAGTCCCTCATATGATTGACGATTATCAACGCGAGCGTGTTGAATTTAGGAAGATCCTCTTAGGAATCCT
Source organism: Holotrichia oblita (assembly GCA_023690525.1). Classification (NCBI taxonomy): domain Eukaryota; kingdom Metazoa; phylum Arthropoda; class Insecta; order Coleoptera; family Scarabaeidae; genus Holotrichia; species Holotrichia oblita. The sequence continues at coordinate 133,827,575 of CM043019.1, read as the reverse complement.
AAGCGAGAGGCATAGATGGTCGCAATGCGTTGAATGGACCAATAAGAAGCTTGGCATGGCCGTCGGAGCTTTATTCATCAGAGATAATTTTAATCATGATAGCAAGGTAATGTTTTAAATCTTGTTTTGATCAATTTTGAACAAAATTTTTTGTTATAGGAAACGGCTTTAAGTATGATCCACACGATTAGGGAAGCTTTTAACGAACTCCTAACGGAGAATCATTGGATGGATGACGAAACTAGAGCTGTGGCTAAGGAGAAAGCTGACGCTATGAATGAGCGGATTGGATATCCTCAATTAATCACTAACAGCACAGAATTAATAAAGGAATACGCTAGCGTAAGTAATTAATTTAATTTTGTGGAAAATTTAATATTTGAAATTTTTGCAGTTGAATATAACCCAAGATGAATTCATGACGAATATCCTTAACGTTTTGAAGTACGATGCCGATCAGAATCTGCAGAAGTTACGCCAACCCGTTGATAAAGATAAATGGTCGACTGAACCGGCTGTGGTCAACGCTTTTTATAACCCTAACAAGAACGATATCGGTGAGTGATAGATATTATATTTCTCTAAATAGAATTTGACAGATTTTACGAGCCAGCCAAGCTAACGTAACCGAATCGCGAGGTCGATTCTAAAATGCAAATTACCCTTGCCGTTTGCCTACTTCGCTTTATATTCTTTTGGGGAATTCGAACTTTTTCGTCCTCGTACGTCTCGAGGGGGATGAAAGCGGAATTTCGCCGAGGTAGTTATATGTACGTTGTTTCGCTAACGGTTGGCACCGTCGCGTATGCAAAATATCTGAAGGGATATGACGTGAAAGTATAACGACGTCTGTGTGCACATGGATCTAGTGAAATTCCTGTATAGTCCAACCAACATGAACTGTGGAGTAGAATTCAAACTTAATTTTTTGTTTGGTTTTTGGAATTACTCAAAATATTAAACACCAAAGTTTTGATCAAAATTAGAACACCTTGAGCATCAAGTTGATCAATTTAATCAAGGCACAGATCTAAGTTTGCAAAATCTGGTTCCATGTTTAAGTTTGTGACAATAGTAGGTAAACTATGTACTTATGAGCACAGTCATTTGACGTGGACACCCTGTATAAGCTGTATTTTGACAGCTAAAACCTGTCAAACTGTCATAATTATGACAATTTGTTGGTTTTACACAGGTTTTAGATGTCAAAATACAGCTTATATAGGGTGTCCACGTCAAATGACTGTGCTCATAGGTACATAGTTTATCTACTGACAATCCAACTCTTTTTAAAACAATCTACGAGGGTATCAAATATAAACGGGATTTCTTTTGTAAAATGTTTCAATTTTATTTAAACAAGTTTTCAAACACCATTTTTACCATCGGATTGGTAGCTTTTTTATTCCAGCATTGTAGAAACTCTTCAGATGTTCATATAGCCATTGGAGCACAAATGTTTCCACAGCTTTGTTATCGTCGAAACGTTGGCCTCGAAACGTTTCTTTGAGAGGTCCAAAAAGATGGAAGTCGAAAGGGGAAAGGTCTGGACTATAGGGAGGATGTTCCAGTATTTCCCATCTAAATGTTTCCAATTTTTTTCCCTCGTGACATTAGCCATATGAGGTCTGGCGTTGTCATGCAATAGAATGACATTTCTAACCGATTGCGTCTTCCTTTTTCTTCGAAATGACAATTTTGTAGCATCCAGTAACTCACAATACTCACGTTTCGTCAACGGTGACACCCTCTTGCTGAAATCGATCTCAAATCATCTGTCGCGATCCGGTGGACATTATCGTAACTGATGTTCAGTTCCTCAACGAACTCTCAGAGAGTTAAGCGGCGATTTTTTTCCAGAAGGTTTTGGATCGCCTCAATGTTGGCTGCGGTCACATTTCTCCTTGGCCGGCGAGCATAGTTCTCGTTCTCGACCACTTCACGTCCTCTAGAAAATTCTTGGTACCATGCAAACACACGGGTGCTTGACAGACCTCCTTTGCCAAAAACTTCATTAGACATGCACTTCTTTCTCGCTCATGGTTTCTTTGCATACTAAAGGGACGCGAGCGACTTACAGGTTTTAGAGGTACAGGCTAACTATCTACCCATCAACTCGTTACAGGGTCAATAATCCAAACAGTCTCTCATGGGGAATGGTTTAATTGGAACTTTATAGAGTGAATAATCTGGTTCACAGTCAATTTACTTGAGAACTAGAAAGTCTTGTCATGTCTTCTTTCTTCAATCAAGACAATGTTTTAGGAATTTTTTAATAAATCAGGTACCTCCCAGATAAAAGTTCTGACCCATTTTTGACCACAATTAATCTTCAATCTTTGAAAAATTCATCCTTATTTTGAATAAACCATTGCCCTAAAGTAACATTTAGAAATTCTATCGGAAACAGCAGAAATTTCAACACCAGAATCTAACTTAAATTTTCATTGATTATCAAGCTAATCTTCCTTTTTATTTGGCCCTTTCTTTCCATATTGGGCACTTTCTTTGCCCATCTTCTTCACGATTCTTTCTAAAATATCAACTATCCTCTCAAGATTGGTAAGGGGAGTTGGTGCGACTCAAGTCATGTGAGTGAGCCGCCTATTTTAGACAGCAGCCTTGTTTCTCTCAAATATCCATCCAGTCTTGCAAAAGCATTTCTTCAGCAAGATGATGTTCAAAGATCAATTGATGTTTTTCTATATTGGAATGTTCAAGACCGTTATCCAAAATAAGCAATGCAGTGGAAGCCAAATTAAAATCCTTTGTTTGGAACTATTTTTGAGTGACTTGACAAGCCATTTTATTTTGTTGAAAGAACATGGATATGATCTAGAAAATGAAAGCTAGAAGGGAAAGTCTTTTCAGCATCCTATCGTTACTGGGTACAGAAAATGGATCCATAATAACAACTCTCAACGCAGGAGATCATATGTGAGGCCCCGCCAAAGCGGCACATCGTCTCCAAAGCCGAATATCCGTGGTTCGAAATGCGGCAGTTTTGCCAATTAACGAAACCATCGAGGTGATCACTGAAAAACCGGCATTCACTTCTCTATTTGCTCAAGATCCAATTGGCGAAATCTCTTCGCTATGCGTGGTCTGTCGACAGATGTTGCTGAATCAATTGAACTTTGATGACGTGGGAACTCAAATCTTTAATGAGAATACGCTGAAGAGTGGCTGTTGTAATGTCCAATTCTTGTGCACGATGACGAATCGACGTCTCTGAACGTTCGGCCACACTCTCGCGAACTGCCGTGACGTTTTGTTCTGAGCGGCCTCTACGAGCTCGTGTCGTGTGTTTCACATCACTAAACGAATTAGTGGTTTGGAATTTTTCGATTATTCTTTTCAAATGAGATGAAGTAGGAACATTTTTAACAATCAAGACTAAGACCAAGACAAGACTCCATGTTTATTATCTCCCATCTGTCAACTTTCGATCTGTCACGTCGTAATCATATGTCATTATGACTGTCAAACATGGCGGGCAATTCAAATGTCTCTTATTGAAATAGCCTTTATAATGTAATTTATAATGACTTTTTAAAGATTCTCATAACATATTGCATCTATTTACTGTATTACTGTACAGGATGTTTGTTTTTAAGTGATATGATGTTACATGTATAAATGTTGTTTATTACAGTATTTCCTGCTGGTATTCTGCAACCTCTCTTCTACAGCCAACATTTCCCTAAATCTCTTAATTATGGTGGAATCGGCGTCGTAATCGGTCACGAGATAACGCACGGATTCGACGATAAAGGTTTCCACGACTAATAAAAATGCTCAATTACCAAAAATTGATCGATTAAATTTTTTGAACAGGTCGACAATTCGATAAGGACGGCAACATGATGCAATGGTGGAACAACGCCACCATCAAAGCGTTCCGAGAACGAGCCCAGTGCATTATCGATCAATATTCACGCTACAAAATAGACGAGGTGGGGCTGTACGTGAATGGTAGGATGACCCAAGGGGAGAACATCGCCGATAACGGCGGATTAAAACAATCTTTTCGGGTAAATCCTTGATTTACAATAAAAATTAAACTTGCGTAACTCAAAAATTTTTCAGGCTTATCGTAAATGGGTATCGCAACACGGTGAAGAAGCGGATCTACCAGGATTAAATTTATCGCACGATCAACTCTTCTTCCTCAATTACGCCCAAATCTGGTGCGGTTCGATGAGACCCGAAGATGCCCTGACGAAGATCAGATCCAGCGTTCATTCACCGGGACCGATACGAGTTCTGGGCCCCCTATCTAATTCTAAGGACTTTGCTAAAGCTTACAATTGCCCGTTAGGGTCGCCTATGAATCCTACTAGTAAATGTAACGTTTGGTAAAGATAGGTTTACGACCTAGATCGTGTTACCTAATTAAAATATAATATAATATGGAGAGGTGTTACCCCCTCTTGATAACTCCGTTGAAATACGCTTTTTCCTATCAAAAAAAAAAAAAAAATAACAAAGGAACGTTTTAGGCACGATTAGAAAGGGATGGAATTACGCAAGAGAGAGATCTCTGTGTGGAAACAGGTAAGGTAGTATATGCTCAGAGGATCTCGTTATAACACTTCTTATAAAAGAAGATGTAAAGGTGTATTAATGCCGGTTACTGTTTATATATTTATAATAACAAAAATCATTGTGAACCAGAAAAAGATGCATATCCTATAATATAGGTAATATTATTCTTATTAATAAACAATATAAATGATGTTAGCCGATAAAAAAATATTAAAAAAACGCATACATATCTTTTTAGGAGTTTAAGGTTAATATTATATAAATGTAGGGGAATATTAAAATCACTAGATTGTTTTTTTTTCTCTCTTTTCGTTAAAAGATTTGTTTTGACGTAAGCTGTCACTTTAGTGTAAAATTAGGGTTATGTAGGTATTTTAAACGAGACATTTCGACGATTCAATTGACGAGCTTGGTTATATTATATAATTGTGAAATTAACAAACACGCTATTGTGATCTAGAAATGAAATTGTTGTTTAATATAATATACATTATTACCAAAACTAAAAAAAAAAAAAACTATCATATCAAAATAATATGTAACGTATGTGTAATTGTGGAATAAAAGCGTTTAGTAGTCAATGAGGTAGTTCAGGCTGGATATTTTGTGATTAACTTATGGGGTTCAGTTTCCTTCCACTTTATCTCCTTTGTATACTTTATAATATGAATGAAATGGGCTAGGAGAACTTGAGAATCCCAGAGCAACAGCTGAAGGCACAATTTTTTTGTTAATGGTAGAGGATTCGTCAACCAGAAACAATCCTGTTAAGCATGTCCTTACCTTTCCTTTCCGTACTGGGAGAGGTGTTGCAAGAACAAACCTATTCGAATCAAATTTTTCTAAAATTCAAACGATCGTGCATCACTTCCTAGGCTAAACTATAGGAGCACTCTATTGCAGTTGCTATGCTGACTATTAAATTGTTACCTGCCTGTTAGTTCGAATCATCTCTTCCACTCATCGTTACATCTGTCGTAATCTGAACAGGACCACCATTTTGGTGATCGTCACCCCCCTTTAGAGAATTTCTTGATCTAGTTCACCGTAAATAGGAGACACTTCCTTATGAATAGCTTTTCAGGTCTGGATTATGGAAAGCCAATCATTAAAGATGTCCTTAAGAAGTCCTCTAATCAAACCATTCTGTGGTATCTTTTTTTTTTAACTTCTAAGGATCTGCTAGAGTATCATTCTAGTTAACATTCACTCAATTTGAAAGGAGATAAAACGATAAAGTACTGCCCTCAGTTATTTCTTTTGTCATTTTTTTTTTAACTTTTCAAGGTCAAAAAGAAATCGAAATAGAATACTTCGATTGTGTGAGGATCTACGAACTGAATGGAATAGATTTCTCAAAGAAGCTATAGCGAGGATTAAGTTTTAAACCTTTGAAGGATCTGCTATTAACTTTCTTCAACAAAAACAAAATTGTGACACCTCTCTGGTGAAAATTTCCATGACAAATAGTGGCCAAAATTGTCCTAGCTTCCGATTATCTACAATAAAATATGGAGCTTTTCTATAAGCATGAAAATAGAAACAGATAGAGGGAGATAGCAAAAGCACCTATAGTGCAGTTTGTAAGGCTTTGGAAACGACCAAGATGATGGTTTTAATTGTCCTAAACATCAAGCTTAAATATTTTATCGAAGCAACAAAATCTCTCTAATACAGTTCTAAGACGTTCTAAAACATTTACCGAAGGACTCATTATTTCTACAGCATTACTACCAGATATCTTTAATTTCTAGTCTTCCTCTCTCTGGCTAAACGAAGCAAAATATTCAAAGCAAACAGCTTGGCTTCCATGGTGAACTGTCAATTAATTAACCTCAATTTTATCGGGATTATTGCCTCCTATCTTGAAGGTAAATCGTTCTTTATGTTCTACGAGACCTCTTTTGATTAGCCTTCCGTTAGAGGCCCTTAACTTATTTTATTACTTATCTTCATAAATTATCTTCCATTGATGTTCAATAGAATATTTCGACTATGTGAGGGTCTACGAATTGAATGCAAGAGATACCTCTCAGTTTTAAACCTTTGAAGAATGTTCCATTAACTCTCTTCAACAGAAAAAAAAGAAAATGGTGATCTCTCGCTGGTGAACCTCTCAAAGATTTCCATGACAAGTGGGGATCAAAATTGACCTATGGAGCTTTGCTAAATACATGAGAATTAAGAGATAAGAGAGAGACAGTAAAATTGGCTGTGGTGTAGTTTGTAATGCTTTGAAAAATGCCAGGATGATGGTCAACTTGCTAGTTCTAATTGTCAAAAAGAAATCGAAGAAGAATGCTGTAGATATCTCAAAAAAGCTGGTGACGATTTCGTTCTAAAGCTTTGAAGAATATTCCATCACCTCTCTACAACAGGAATAAAAAAATGGTGATCTCGAATGTAATGCTAATTTAGATTCCAAATTAAACAAAAAGACAAAAACGGGAAAGTATTGCCTTCAGTTGTTTCTTGCATCATTTTTTTTTACTTTTTGGAGGAAAAAAAAATTGGATCCCTATAATCTACTGGATTACATTTCTTCGATGATAAGGTTAAACACAAATCGAAGAAAAATGCTTCGATTATGTGTTTGATTAACTCTCTTCAACAGAAGAAAAAATTGAGTTGTCTTTCTTGTGAGGCTCTCAGAAGATTTTCATGACAGGTGGTGGTCAAAATTGTTCTTGTGGCTTTCGATTGGTTACGCTCAAATATAGAGCCTTACTCAAAACATGAAAATTAACAGATAAAGAGAGAACGATAGCAAAATCACCTGTGGTGATGATGGCCAACTTTCTAGTTCTAAAATTCTAATCGCCCTGAAAAGCAACCTTGAACCTTTTATCTGATCGAAGCAACAAAATTGAGGATATAATCCATTTATTGGATTCTGTTTCTTCGATGAATCGACGATTCTGTTCTAAAGCTTTGGAGAATGTTATCAAGTTATCAAGGATTTCTATGAGAAGTGGTGGTCAAAATTGTTCTGCCTTTCTATTAGCTACAATCAAATATAGAGCTTTGCTAAAAACATGAAAATCAGTTCAATAGTTCTAAAGAAATTACTTACCTGAAGACGTTTTAAAACATTTAGGGAAGGATCCATTATTTTCACAGCATTACTACCAGATATCTTCCAGATTTCTGGTCTTTCTCTTTCTGGCTAAATGAAGCAAAACATTCAAGACAAGCAGCTTGGCTTCTATGAAGAACTGCCAATTAATTAACCTCGATTTTATCGGGATTATTGCCTTCTATCTTAAAGGAATGATAGCTAGATCGTTCTGTATCTTCTACGAGATCTCTTTTGGTTGGCCTTCCTTAGAGGCCCTTAGGACTTTATTTTAAAATCTTAAATTGATGATATAATAGAAACGGTTTGTGCGTAATAGGCAGCTCAGAGAAGCAATTTAGCATCAACTAGTCTTGCAAGAAGATGATTGAAATGATTCTCTTTTATCATCTAATTGGATAACCTCGATCCAGATCGCCTCCCAGGATCGAGGTTAAAAAATCTTTAGCTGATAAGATGAATTATAAATAGGACCACAACATCACTGTTATACTTCTCTAAGGTAATTTCGACCATGACTTACAAGAGCTTAGGGATCAGTAGATTCAGCCTTAAAAGGAGGAGAAAGACTGTTGATTTGACTTTGCTCTTTCGCTGTGAGGGTTGGTAACTTTTTAGCCCATTATATAATCGTCCTATTTGTGCTAATCTATATTGGAATCAAACTGGATCCCATAAAATGAAGCAGCAATTCCAAATCTTGATTATCCATCTTAACAGTTCTGAACAACAATTTCCCCACTCTCGGAAGCATTCCTTATATAACATAACATAACCTCAAAATATAACCTTTTTAAGCGAATCGCTTCTGAATGGTGGGAAATTTAAATGCAATTTATCCAGCCTCACGCTTTGTATAATTTCTCATTTTAATCTTAATAGATTGCACAAAAATAATCTCGATTTAATAATATTAAGTTCCTTTTTTAATTCACATATTATCTTAGAAAAAAAAAATAGATTTAGTAATAGTATTATTATATAAGTGAGTTATGAATTGAACTGGACTTCTGTGCAATTATTGTGAAAAAAAAAACTTTAAATTTAAACTACAAAATAAGGGAAATTTTTCCCTATACCTAGCCTCGCTGTTCGATTGATGTTTGGTAAGGAAATTAATTAAGACTTCTAATTCATCAATTCTTACAGCGTGGCAAACTAGCTTTAATGTACTATTGCATATCATGAAAATAAAAAAAAAAACTGTATTAATTAAGTTAATTAGATGATGAACAAGGAATAAATATATTCTTCAATGTTATTTTCAAATAATTTTTTAACTCTCTCTCCTTTTCTCTTGCAAACTAACCTAAAATATCCCTTTTTTAAAAAAAAAAAATTAACAAAACATTATTAACGAAACAACACAATTAAATCTTAAAATCTAATTAAGCAACTTCATCTTCATCCTCCGACAAATTTTCATATAAATGAGCAAATATTGCAGACAAATCTTCCAAACCCAAACCTGACGTGCTTAACGACATTTCTACAGGACTCGGTTTTATAGAACCAGATCTGGTTACCTCAGTATTAGATCGACTCCTATGTCCTCGAATCTCTGTTTCAGACCTCCTCCTGTTCTTTCTCCTGAATTAATTCATCAATTTTTTTATCAAAAAAGCTTTGAAATGATCCCATCAAGGATTTAAAATGATCCAGATAAGCGGTCGAAATTTCCGGGTTATTAAAAGTATTGTCGGGAATTTCGAACAATTTCCCATATTGGTGTGATTTTAAACCATTCTTTATTAATTCCATCTTATCAAGATCGTCGAATTCTTCCCTCACAGTTTCAGGTATGGGGTTTGTATCATTAATAGCTCGATTTAATTGATCAGAGTTATCAAGTTTAAAATTTATATCCTCACAAAGATCGGCTTCTAAAAATTTCCTTTTCTTCGATGAAATTTCGGGTTTTACAGGATCTTTTATAGTTTCATCTTTTACTAATTCATCATTACTCGCGCAAGCGGTGTCGCCTAATGTTTGGGGTGGTATATTTTGATTATAAAAAATTTTCGAATTAGAATAATCGAAATCGTTGTTCGTAAATAACGATTCGCTAACATCCATTACGGATCCCAATTGTTCTGATGGTATTTCTTTGAATACGGGTTTTCTTCAAGATTAACAGGGTTCTGAATATTTCTTAAGATGTTCTGATCTTCTGTCAGGTGGTCGAAGTTAATCGTTACCTGTTAATAATGACAGAATTGAGAGAGATCTATTGGGTTTCGAAACGCAATATTTAATCAATTAAAACGGCATCAAATTTATACAGGGTGGTGCAACCAAGATGGGGTGGACGATTGTAATTAAACGATGAGGAATTTCGAAAAATCTTTTTAGAATTTTATTGATGGCTATATGGGCTACGTTTCAAAAATATTTTCTTTATACAGGGTCATCGAACCAGTCGGTGACGAATCAAACTTGTTAAAAATCGTCAGTCAAAACTTAAAAGCATGGCATTTTTGAAAAGCTGATGAAGTGCTCTTTAACACAGAAAAGTACAGGGGTCCAAATCTTCAAATGGGGTTCAAATGAGATACAGGGTGTCCCATTTGAAAAAAAGTAAGTCGAAGTGGATTTACAAAACTCGATCACCCTGTATAATGGTGAATAATTTCAAGTTGAGTGTAGGCCATTATTTTACTCAAGAATATGGCACATTCAATTATTTACTTAATTTTTTAATATTCATCTCCGATTTTGGTATAAAATGGACGACATTGGAGCGTCTTTTCAATCGCTTTGCTCTCCATAGCTATGGGGAGTTCTTCACTGGATCTCTTGGTGCAGAAGTAGAACACTAAACACTTCAACCCACTAAACTTATTGGTGTTTAGTGGGTTGAAGTGTTTAGTGTTTCATAGCTATGAGTTTTAGATCCAAGTAATGTTACATCAAATTGTTTGTATTAATTAAGATTATTGGATTGGAATATTCTAATACCGAGTGTTCCATATTTTAAAACGTAGTCCATGTTTCAATCAAATCCCAGAAAACTTTTCCGAAACTCCTCACCGTTCAATTACAATTGAAAAAGAACTAAAAAAAAAACTCTCACGGGTCAAAATCAGAACTTATAAATTGCGTGAAAACGTAAAACAAGTCAAAGATGATGTTGTTGGCTAAGTGATAATAGACTATTTCGAACGCTTGGGTGAAATTATTCCTAGGAGGGAGGGGATGTGGTTGGAAAATATTTTTGATGAAACCATACTGATAGATGATGGATGTGTCAAAATTCTCAACATTATTGCTGCTATCAGAAATAGATTACAATGATTCTAATAGTACCGTACATTATTTATAAAAGCAAAAATATTTATCCTAAATCGATGCAGGCTTAGTGAATTGACATTACAGTGAAGCAAATAGGGGTTGGCTCCACTTGATGTTCTTTGGAGATTGGTTTGTAACAATGTCTTTTCAATTTTCCGAAGAAAACAAGAGAAGAAAATATTGATCTTGTTGCTTTGCTGAAAAATACAGCTCACCTGTGTGCGCCTGTTTTTTTGGGCAATTGAAACGAGTCTGGTGAGATGTGTTAATCGTCTGGAGAAGACGAAACGGGCTGAAGTGTTTCCCAAAAGTGTGTTCTCTCTCTTGCTCACAAAGTTGGTTAGAAAGTTTCGAGATTAGATATCAACAAACGTAAGGAAATGCTGGAATCAATTTTTAAGGTTATAAAGGGTGCTTCTTTGGTGTTCCCAAAGAAGCGACTACAATACCTAAACCTAATGTACATAGTCTATCCATAAATACTGTCAGTGCTTCGAAGCATATATTGGTTATTAAAAATGTCCACCTTTACTGTGAGGTTGAGTATTCTTTAGTTCGTAGTCTTGGAGTTTAAATCTGGACTTCCAGAGGGCCAATCTGAAGCTGCTTTAAAGGATTAACAACATTGTGCTGCAACCATTTCTGAGTTGATTTTGTTTTGTGTCGCCGAGTCTTGTTGAAAAAACCAATCAACACCATCAAACAAAGTATCGTTTAGAGGATTAACATCAGGTTCATAACTGTGTTTTCATAAACCTTCATACCTGTTTCGCAAAAATGAATAGGACAAGACTCCAAACAACAAATGACCAAACCATTACAGAACTTGGGCGATGACGGTTGAAGAAACGTTGAGCTAGATTAAAAAGCAAATGATAAAAATGAGACTGAAGGATAAAGGGATGATAACGTTTATCACAGGGTGATCATCACACTTTTTTGTTGCTGAAGTAATAGAAGACATCGTATTAATAATACATCCGCTCAACTGAACCTGGACAGAACTTTTCGAAAGCATTGCAATTTTCTACGAAAGTCAAGTAGCAATAACGGCGCTGAGTTCTGACATCATCAGCTCGAAATTAGTCTGGGAGTACCTTTTAACAGAGTAAACAATCTCTAGGCAAACAAAACAGAGTTGTATTATGCTGGGTAACAGGACATACTGGAATCACCAGCAACGAAGAAGCTAACTTATTAGCAAGGAAGATCGTTACAACTTCGTTTGTGGGACCGAAACCGTTTTGTGGTATAAGGATGAGCACCTACAAAAAAGAATATTCCTTCGAAACTACAACTAGCATGAGCAAAGACCAGACTACGCATCCTCATAGGTTTTCTTGCAGGGCAATGTCACCTTGAGGAACACATAACAAGGATAGGGCATTCCTGACATCTAACTACACCGCTATTACGGATACCCGAGCCAATTATTGCGGCAAAGACGTCGTAAACGAAGAAGAAATACTTTCTCTGAAACCATTATAGTGATTGCAGTTTATTAGAGCTCTTAGACTGGATGGGGAACCCTGAGGAGAGGGCAAACCCCAGCAACTTGCAGCTCATGCAAGGGGGCACAATAGAAGACATGATTAGTGGTTCAAGGTTTTTCCCAAAAGTTTGGCCAAATTTTTGCGCCTTTTGAGTGCAAAATTTCAATATCCTAATACCAAAGCGTCTTCTTTAAATGGGAGAAAAACTCAAAAAGTTTATATAAAGCAACTATTTTGGGGGGAGGGGAAGCTTTGAAGAAGAAAAAAGAAGTGAATTGAGGATCGTACTTACGTTACTTAAATTTTCAGCAGTATCCTGATACTCATCTAATTCTCTCTTCAGCTTTTGCAACTGACTAGTATAACATTCTACGGCACATTTTAAAGAATTATCAGCACCTTCCATAGTCGATAATGCGTTTAAATAATGCTCAATCGATGTTCTCTCGAAGAAGCGCTTTTTATTCGTATGCTGCCATATTCTCTCTTCAATATTAGCGAAGAAATCTTGGTAATCCATGTTAGAATCGGGTATCTCTTGAGAACAGACTGTTGTAGTCTCTGATAAATTATTTTCATCTATTGAAACATCCATTTTCACTTAATAATATACGGATTTTTAACTTAAAATTAAAAAGAACGCCAAATACACTTTAAATTTACTAAACGTCAAATTGGAAAATGTCATCGAGAAGGTGTACCAACTGTGTCATCCACCATGTTAGCCAAACTTAAAATATAAAAGTCACGCATGAAATTCACTAGAATTTTATTTTATCACACAAGATCTACATCATATATTACCAACGTACAAAAACTTAATTACCCTAGAATAAAATTTTGACACATACAATTTACAATGACAAACATTTTTCAACTACAAAAACCACATATTTAATCTTATATAAAAAAAAACAAAACATTTAATTAGAATGGTAGTTCATACTCTGCCTGATCGTCATACAATCAACCTCATCAATTTTCAACGTGTTAGTTTTCACGTTTATATCTTCCTCTAGCTGAATTTGCGTTTTTAATAAATATCGCAAAGAAGCTTGAGCCTCAGCCAGCATATGTTGCAACGTCGCTACGTTTTCTCTCAATTCCCTAACCTCATTCACTAAATTCGTTTCCACTAGATCGCGACACAATTCCACACCCGGTCTTTGCGATCTATTTCCTAATCTTGTATGAGCTAATCCCATAAAACCTTCTTTCTCGGCTATGGCGATTTCTAACCTGGTTATATTACGAGTCATTTCATTAACTTGCCTGACAGTCTAAAATTTTTTTAAGTTAAAATTAATATTTATATCAAATTGAAAAATAAATACCTACCTCTAAATGCTGCATTTCTAATTTAGTTTTAGCCTCTTTAGTCTCCTCAATTCGCCGCCTAAACGAGTCATTAACAACATTATACTGATTCCACAAATCATCAAAAACCTGCTTCAATAACGTATCAACATACGCCCGTAACGGTCTAGCACTGTTGATCTCCTTAGCTGCTCGTTCGATATTCTGCCGGGTGAACACCTCCCATTCTTCCACGGTTATAGTCCTGCAAAAATATCCCCTTTTTTTTAATAACAAAGAAGAAATCGATTTTTCCAAAATCACTAACGCTGGATCCAAGGGCGTGAAACCGTGATACATGCTCAGGTTTAAACTGGTCTCCTTCAAGTTCAAATTGCGTTCGTCGATCTTCAGCACGTTCGCTTTATCCTCCAGATCGCGATCCATAAAGTAAACGGTTGAACGCAATCGCCTCACTTGCTCGTTCGATTGCTCTAGAGTCCGTCGTAGGAGGCTTTGAGCGCCCTCGATCACGTCGATCTCTTTCAGCAGTTCCCTTTCGACGTCATCGTGACACTGCAAATGGAAATTGCGTAAGAAAGTCTTGATTTTATATTTTGACAGCTGTCAAACACGTTCTAACAGCTACACGCGATAAAACAAACTAGTTTTACAATTTTACAACTGTCAGAAGTATTTTGGTGATTACCGTTGTCAAATCTGGAAAGAAATACCATTTTCTTTTATCATTTGACAGCTGTCATTACATCGATATAATTAAATTTATAAGTTGACAGTTTCCAAACAAATGATAACGCGTGCAAATGCTGTAAGAAATGTCTACAACTGTCAAAAAACGTTTTATTTGTAAAAAAAGATCAAATTTAAAAAAAATGCTGTTTTTATAATTTGACAGCTGTCAAAATTATCTTGGTGCTGCTACAATTGTTTAAGTCGGAAAAAACGCTGATTTTTTAAAATATTTTGACAGCTGTCAAACATGTTTTAACAGCTACACACGATGAAATTGTAAAGAAAGCAATTAATTTGACAATTTTACGATCATCAGAAGTATTTTGGCGATTATCATTGCCAAATCTGGAAAGAAATGCAATTTTTTTTATAATTTGACAGCTGTCATTACACCGATACAGTTACGTTTATAATTTGACAGTTTCTAAACAAATTATAACGCATGCAAATGTGGACTCAGCATCTACGACCTACAACAGCTGTCAAAATTGTTTTATCAGTTAAAATTGTCAAATTCGACAGCTATCAAGAACATTTTAAACAGCTACGGATAATACGATCGTAAAGGTGGAATACAATTCGACACAAGAAATCGGGAATATTTTAGCTGTTATACCCGCCAAAAAAACTATTAAAAAATTTATTTTTATGTGACAGCTGTCAAAAAAGCAACAGCTTTAATAATTTGACATTGTTGCCGTTATAGTTTGACACTTTGCAAATGAAGAACGTTAATAACCCGAAACAGATCTAGTTTTTATTATTTGACAGCTGTCAGACATATTTTGACAGTTATATTCAATAAAAATGTAAGAATCAATACAGTTTTTACAATTTCGCACGAGTCACAAGTTGTTTTCACTGCCACACCCCTTTACAAACAGTAAGAAAAGTGTTTTCATAGTTTGACAGCTTTACAAAAAAAATTATACCGAATACGTGCATATTTTGAAGCCGATTTTACAACGTTACAGCTATCGAAATTTAACAGTTACATCCGATATAACCGTAAGAAAGCAACGAGTTGTTTTTAGTTTGATACAAGTCAGAAGGATTTTAATTATCAAACCTGTCTTTAATAATTTGACAGTTTTTACTCGTTCTTTTAATTTGACAGCTGTCTTTTCACAGTGGCAGCTGCTAAACCGACCTATAAAACGGTAGAAAAAACAACAGTGCTTACAATTTGACACAAATCGCAAGTATTATAACTGTCAAAGTATTAAAAAAGTAAATGTGTTTAATATTTTGACAGCTAAATAATATATAACGCCCGCAAATGCTAAAACTGCAAAATGACAGCTATTAGAAGCATTTTGGCGGTTGCTGTTTTTATTTGTTTTTGGCACTTTGACAGCTGTCTTCTGACAGTAGTACTTGTCACAATGACAGATATAACTGAAAACTACAGTGCTCATAATTTCATACAACTCAGAAGTATTTCAGGTCTGATCTCCATCAAAACTGTAACATTTTGACAATTTTCCAAACGATTGTTTCAAATATTAAAACTGATTCGAGTATTTTATAACTATTTGTTGAAGTTTAATAATTTGACAACTGTCAGAAAAAAAATACTGTTTTAAAAACCAATTTCTACAATTGCAGCAAGAAAGGAGTATTTTTTTAACTGGCACCCCCACCAAAACAGAAAGAACATATTTGTTGTAATTTGCCAGCTATCAGAAATGTTTCAATCTGACAGCACTTATTTATTAACATACTATGAAGATGGGTCTTTATAGTTTGGTTCTAATTTATATAATTGTTTGATATTTTGTTAGGAATTTTTTAATCCAATTAGATATAATGATATTTAGTGTAGAAGAAGAAATAGACTCACCAAATCGATACCTAATCGACCCTCCCTAAACATTAAACATTTCCTGCAAATCTTTAAAGCCGATTCTTGTAAGGATTTCAACGCGTCCATAATCCTTTCTTTGTATAAAGTTAGATTATCGATCTCTATACAAACATCCTTACGTTGCCTCTCGATCTCCCCCTTATTAAATTCGATATCTTTGATCTTCTCCGAGATTTTATGATCGACTTCTCTCTTGTTCAAAACGGTACGTTCCTCGATCTCATCTCTAACCTAAATTTATTTTTATCGAATAAAATTCCACAATTTTAAGTTTAAATTACCCTATCACATTCAGCTAAAATTTTATCGGCTAAGACTTGTTGGTCCTCGCAAGATCGGTAGCGCAATCTATTGTTTAGATACCACTCATTCAAAGTGAACCTGCGGATTATTATTATTTTTTATGGTTCGGTTTGTCGAAGAAGATATCTACTTACCTTGAAGGGGGTGGTGGTATTGCCACTAAAGTTTCTTCGTATAATTTTGTGTTAATCCTCGTTGGTGCCGCCATTTTTTTTCCCAAATTCATTTATAAAAATGTAAGATTAAATTTACGTAAATATTTTTTTTGCAATTCCAGTTTGGCGTTTGATCGATTTATTTCTTTGACACTGACAGGTTTGTTTCAAGTAGGGCTTGTTGTATAAACTCGATGGGGAAGCTAATATTATTTAGGGTTTGGCTATTGTTTCTATGGAGATTGTGTATTTATGAGCACGATGTACATAGTATGTATGTACAGGTAGGAAATGGGAAATAAGCGGAGCCGAAAAAATGAACTAAAGAAAAATTGGCATGACAAGGACACTCAGTAGAGAAGTAGACTCAAATGAAGGAGATCGAAAATAAAAAGTGGGGCCAAAGCTTAAAAGGAAATTTAAATAATTCAAGAGAGTCGATTCGAAACTGTGGAACTATAGGCCTATTTCTGTTTTATCTATATTATCAAAAGTCCTAGAAGCACTTGCAATTATCTATTTGTGCAGCATATATTTGTTCAGAATGTACTTAAATATTATAGTTTATTATTATTATTATTATTATTGTTATTATGGGATCGATCAAAGAAGTGAATTCAATTCTTTTAAAGAAAGCACAATTAAATAAATGGATTCAAAAAAGTCGGGTAAAAAATCTGGACAGAAAAGTGGATTCGAAAAGAGCAGACTCTTGAAATAAGTGCAATCCCAAAAAAGTGAATTCAAAGCAGTAGACTTAAATTCAATAGAGTTCAGTTAACTTGAGGAACAAAAAAAGTGTACTTAAGAAAAGTGGTTTTTAAATGAGGGAACTCGAAAAACTGGAGACAAAACGTTTACTCGACCTACACAGTGTACTCTTAAGAAAATGATTCAAAGAGAGTTAATCTTGAAGAAGTGAAAATTTAAGAAAAGTTGACTGAACTCGAAATATGGACTCTAAAAAAGCTGACTACAAAAAAGTTGGTTCCATACTTTAGACACAGTGAGGCGTTTTATCATTTTGAATCATTTCCGGGCTAATTCTGGGCATTTTATCTGTAGTTTATTGACGTTGACTTTAGACTCTAAAGAACTTCATAAAGAGAAATCAAGAGTGTGCAAGATCTGAAGATCTCGCTGGTTATTCTATTGGTCTTTATCTACCAACCCACCTCATAAGAAAGTAATTGTCCAAAAAATATCCTCCTTGAATCACCTCCTTTTGCACAAACTATACTACCTCATTAGAGGTATTTCAACGAGAAAAGATCCTATTATTTCATTATTAACTATTCCAATTCGTACATTTTATTTTTGTGGCTATTGAGGGTGTACCTCAACAATCCAGCTCGAACATCTGCAGTTTTGTCGACTCATTATATCATAATGGCCTTATCCGAGAAAGAGATGTCGATAATAAAAGATAAATCTAAAAATGTTGTTGGTTGAGCCAAAAATCGCGGATTCCAAAAATATAATCGAATGTAGGCTTTCACGGCGACTGTTCCACAGAGACGACCCAGAACTGACGCCAGTAGGATACTCACACCTGCCATATATTGTTGGAGGCAGGTTCAGTACAGTCAAGTGAATAAAAGAACTGCTTCCATTCAACAAAGACTTGATACCAAGACTACAAGCTAAAGGCATCTACGAACTTCAATGCCAGTGTGGGAAATCGTATATTGGACAAACCAAAAAGCGCAGCATTGCAGCGATGTCGAAATCGACAGTAGCTGAATACTACCACACTGGAAGCAGTGACGTAATCGATTACTTACAGAAGACGGATACAGAGAGCTCGGAGCAGCAAGGACCATCGAAGACGCATCCGAGACTATCTAATAAGAATCGAGGAGAAGCATTGGTTATGGATCAGAGGACGATCACGGTGGATTCGAGAACGTTGACCCAGAAACGTGGACTCAAAGAAATTGAATCGAAAAAGTTGGAAGGTGAATCCGAAAACAGTCGACTGGAAGAGTGGACTCGAAAAAATTAAATTGGAGGAAGCGACTCTCAAAGAAGTGGCGTCAAAAAAGTTGATAAATATAATATAATATATAAAATATAATTTCTAAAACGTTTTGTATCTTATTTTATTTCACAATTATGCATTATTACAAAATCATCATTGCAGGTATTTTCTCATTATTTTCTAATTTAGCCAACTCTTCACTTTTCTCCCATATTTTCCTAGCCAATTCCGGATCTTTAGCAGTTTCGTACATCTCAATCCTTGCACAATTCCCAAAATATTCCCCATTCATTTGAGCAACCTCATTAGCCACCGCAACATAAATCTGAGTTTGGGCACCTTCTTCAGCTGTCTGTTAATAAAATTAAAAACAATTAATCTTTAAAATTTTTCAATCAAAATCGACTTACTTGATACATCAGGGAAGCTATTGTATTGAAGATAAATCTTGTAGTTTCTCCAGCATTATTCATGATATCAGTATAAGCTGCACCTGGATGGGTAGCATTAATGGTGATTCCAGTACCTTCTAATCTCTTCGCCATTTCGATCGTGAATAAGAGGTTGCAAAGCTTAGAATTCTTATACAATCCGAAGAATTGGTTGGCTGCAGCTAAAGTGTTTAGATCATCTATAGTCTTCAGATTAAGACTGGAATATTTCGCCATTAAAGATGACACCATAACGATTCGACTTGGAGCCGATTTTTTCAATTTATCTATTAAATAAAATTAAAATTAACTCGAATTAAATCATTCTTCGAAATATTAACCGATTAAGAGATGAGTCAGCAAGAATCCCGATACATGATTAACTTCCAAAATCGTTTGGATCCCATCCGAAGTGAAATCTTCATTTTGGACACCAATTCCAGCATTATTAACCAATATATCTAATCTATCTTCATTTTCGTTGATATCTTTAGAGAAATTTCGCACAGATTGTAGCGATGCGAAATCAACGAGTTTATAAACGACGTCTTCGTTAGCGGTAGCCGCTATAATCTTTCGCATAGCCTTCCCGGCTCTGTCCTTATTGCGGCAGGCTAAAATTACTCTAGCCCCCCTTTTAGCGAGATCTAAAGCGGTAACATAACCTAATCCTGTTTTGACAAATATGACGAGTCAGCATAATTAGCATGAAATTGAATTGTTAGTACATACTTACCGGTATTTGCACCGGTAACTATTGCAGTTTTACCAACTAAACAGACGTAACTATTGTTGCGTTTAGCAGTCAATTTGATGTATAATTTTAACGCGATAAGTGCACTTGCAATTAGGAATAAGCCGCATATTAGACAAGCCATGGCCGACTACTGTATGTGTAATCTAGTTGAGTACAATTATCTCTATGTCTGAGTTATTTTTAGATTGAGACGGATTATATTATAAAACGTTGGAGACACGTATTATGCATATCTACAATTTAGCAGATTTTTTTGGGTTCTCTTTTTTGAGATCACTTAATTTTTTAATTTTAATTTATATTGGAACCACTCTATTGTAGTCAGCACAGTTTAATTTCACTACTTTCAAGGACACTCGGTTTTAAAGTTAATTTTTTTCAGACCTCTTTTCTTCAAAACAATTTTAATTTTCAAACTTTGATTCCATATTCTTGAGCTCTTCCTAGATGAATGTTTCAAGTCCGCTTGTTTCGACTATAGCTTCTTGAAATCATGGTTTTCAAGTTGAGTTTTTACTGCATTCGCTTACTCCTAGATGGCTTTTCGTTTTCTTCTGTTCCTTTTATTTCAAGACCAACCTTTTTCTAATCCGCGTCTTTCAAATCAACTCTTATCTCTAGATTTTTTAGGCCGACTTTCTCGGATTTACTTTTTTGTGTATGCTTAGTTGCATTGATGTAGTGTTAATCACTTTACTCCGATTTCAATTGTCTAAAGAAAAATGTCACCGTCTTTCCGGGGAATTGAAACTCGACCGCCTAACCACTCCGGCTATCAACTCGTTTTAAGTATACTTTCTTTAAAATCTTCGTTGACTCAACTGTTTTGAATTTTGAGTCTACTTCTGTCGAATTCGCGACTTGGGATGTCCCCTTTTTTTGAGTTCACTTATTCAGTCAGTTCAGATTTTCAAGTAATCTTTTTGTGTTCAGTTTTTTTAAGTTCCCTTAAGGTAAACGTCCCAATAATCATCATTGTCCCCAGGGGCGTAGCCAGGATTTGTGGAAGGGAGGGTCGGAGGGGGGAGGAGGGGGAGGTTGAAAGGATAATTTTGTATAGGTTTGTTCTTGGGAGTCTGGGGAATACTTCGTAGATAAGTCAAAACGCGTTTTCCGGATATCTGAAAACCCTTAAGTTCCAAAACCTGAGAGAGAGAAAGAGAAATGGCAATGAGAAGTGCCTTCTTTATTGCGAGATAAAACATTTCCGTCTCTTTTACTAGTTCAACATGCATTTAGAATTCGATTGATATGATGGCTTAATCGGTAGATCAGTAGAAATGTAAAAAAATCGGTAAATTTTTGCCTTGACACGTCTATCTTTCTAAAATAATCAAAATTTGACTGAAAAAGTCTGGTCCTGTGGGAGGAGAGGAGGGCCCATACCTGGCTACACCCTTGATAGTCCCAGTTATCGTCAGTGTACCTAGATTTTTTGAAAAATTAAGTATATAAGATATATACACAAAGTTAGTCTGTTTTAATCCATTTAGCGACATTTAGAACTCCTAGTAAAATATGATTTGAAATCAGTAGATCGTTTAAATTTAGTTTAGGGTCTTAAATGTATCAGTGTCTTAACCGAATTGGTGTTACAACTATTGTTAAGAGAATTGTTAAGGTAAGTCGGAATCTTTGTACATCTATTAGTTCTCCTTGAGCTACTTCAATAAATATGTGTTTAAATTTTAACTACATGACAAACAAGTACAAGTGCTTGAAGACAAATGGGTCAAGTCTTATTTTTGCATGAAGGATATTAGTACTGAACTCTCTCTCTCTCTCTTTTAACTTATCATTATAATCATTCATTTAGTTAAATTAACAGAAATATCTTTTCGATTAAATTTATTGCCGCAAGGATGGTCTTAACATGATGAAACCTGGGACAATTACCTTATTTCAAAATCACTTTTCTCGACTTCACTTTTTTCAGTATCATACTTCGCTTTTTTCTAATTCATTTTTTGAGTCCAGTCTCTTGGCTACCCTTACTTAAGTGTACTTTTATCTTTAAAAGCTTCTCTTTTCAATCAATTTTAAAGCTTCGAGTCCACTTCGTTTGGATATTCTTATTATCGGTCTGCTTTATTTGAGCTTATTCCTTTTGATTTCACTTTTTTTAAGTCCATTTATTTTTCTCTTAATTCTTGAATTATTTCCATTTGTAGGTCAATAAAACAACGAATAATGAAATACCAATTTATTCCGTTGTTTCATTGACCTACAAGTGGAAATAATTCAGGAATTAAAAGATAAGTACATAAAGGTCAGAAAAGATATATATTAAGTCCATTTATTTTGAGTCCAGGTTTCTTTAGGGTCGCCTTTTTCCAGGGTCACATTGTTAGCTTTTTTGACTTCACTCTCTTACTCATCTTTTCTCAAGTATATTTTTTACAGTCCACATATGTATTCGCAATGGGGGGTTGGGTTCAATTTGTGAGTCTGTATTTTTTTTAAATATATTTTATCAAGTCTATTTTTTTTTGCGTATATTTTTGAGAGCACCTTCTAGATCAATTTTTGTTCTGATATTAACGTTTTTAGCTATTTTTGAGTTCATTTTTTACCAGCACAGTTTTTCTAGATTTCCATTTCTTCCAATACTGTTTCGAGTCCAATTTTTATAATTCAATTTTTGTGGGTCAACGTTTTTCGAATTTATTTTTCTAGGGTTCACTTGTCACTAAATCATTAAGTCATTTCTGGACCAACCACCAAATAAACTGTTTTTGATCTGGTTCTGAAAACAGTTTACGAAGGAGCCTTTATACAGCCGTATAAACAATGTGTCCACATCGAGTGATTAGAAGATATTAAACTATATTAGAAAACTCATTTAGTGAAAAAAACACATCCTATTCTCACGTGAGCATGATTCAAGCAGCAAAATTCAGTTTTAAGTCTTCTTTCTTCGAATCGACTTATTTCGAATGTACTTTTTTAAATCCACCTTTACGGATTTCATTTTTCGAGAAGGAATTCTGACTGTTTTTTCGAGTTATTCTGAGTTATTTTTTTCAAGTCCACTGCTCACGAGTTCAGTTTTTTGGACGCACTTTTAAGTCAAATTTTTGATTAAAAAAGTCAGTATTAGTAAGAGGAATAAGTTCTGTTTATTTTTTTTTGCACAGGACTGTATTCACTACAGATTCATTCACTGAACTGGATCGTTAGAACTTTTTGATGTTGTTGAAATTCAACATTTCTGAAACCTTGTAATTGTAACTGATATCATCCGGACTCATCAGGAAAATAATTTGCGCCATTGTACCACTTCCGGTTAACCGGAAGTTGACGTCAACTTTCTTAATTTAAATAGCATGGTATATTTTTTATGATTTTTTTGTATCGGGCATACAATTCTGCATCAAAATTTACTAAGACATCCTATGTCAAAAATCAGCCGTTTTTGAGTTATTCAATTTTTTTTTGAAATATAGGGCCAATTGCAAGGTTATGTTCAAAATTCTGTATTTCTGAAGGTATTGCAGCTAAAGACCTCATATTTGGCATGTTATTAGCCGAAATAGGATACATTAAATTTACGTCCTAAAATTTATCGTAATTTATACAGGGTCGTCCCAAATTAACGTTCATTTCAACCAACTTTACGTCGATAAAAATCACTGGTTTTTAATGGAACATCCTATATATTATTGCATTTTTGAATACACTGACTACTATTTATGCGTTAGTGAGGAATTACATAATAATAAAGTAATTAACATCGTTTTAAATATATGATAAAATAGAGCTAATATTAGGTATTGCTTATCTACAGAGAGAAAGAGAACGAATTCGATTTTATCTAACTTTCGGAATGATACGTATCACATCAAGTATTGATCTAGCACTGTATAAAACCTGAGAACGATTCGGATGTTATAAATAGCTTTAGTGTTTATGTAGGTATGTGTGTACATAACATTTCTTATTCGAAATTGAATCCTGCCATATCATGGGCTTCATATTGTGTGCTTTGTTATTTATTGCATCAGTACTTGTCGTATTTAAGTTATACTATATGAAATTGACTGTAAAATGGAATGGAAGTTACGTTTGCTTGGTTGGTAAAACTGCATTTGTTACCGGATCCAATACTGGTGAGTACAATAGTACTAATATGTATGCTTTGTTTATACAGCGTTAGTAAAAAGTCCCGGAACGGTCGAATAACTTTGTTATTTGAAAATTATGATTTCTGAAATTTGGTATGGGGGTATAGTTAATATAAATGCATTTTATGCAATACAGTTTATATTTTTTTCACTTTCGGTTTATTCGGCAATACGTCCAACTTTTTTTTTTTTAACGGAACGCCCAGATTAACACTTTTGAAAGCAAAATAAAAAACTACGTTCAGGAAGTATTAAGATGGAATTAAAAAAGTGTCCTAATACAGAAAAATGACGTTAGAGAATATATAGTTGGCTATGATATTAAAAGAGGATTTTTTGGCCATTTCAATGATATATGTATATCATGTGGGCTCTATTCGTTCGTTTTCACTGTATTATAGCAAAAAATTAACATTTTTCATTGATTTTCATCATTTCATCGCTTTTTGTTAGTAGGCGTGTGTCAAAATTATTTGGACGGATGAAGTCTACATTAGCAGTGCCGGAATTTTTAACCGACACAATCAACATTGGTGGTCTGATGTTAGCCCCTATCGTGCCGTCGATGTTCAAAATCAAAGTCGATTCGGCTTTAGTGTTTGGTGTACCCTATTTGACAATCGTATTCTGGCATACCAAATTTATCAAGAAAAATTAAATGGTCAACGGTATTATAACATCATAGACCAACATGTAGCAGAAGAATTTTTGAAAGAACTGCCTTTGAACGAGATAATAAATGCATTTTTCCAGCAAGACGGCGCACCGCCCCATAACACTGGAATAGTCTTAGGATTGCTGACTGAAAATTTTGGAGACAACTGGATAGGCACAGGCGGACTAGTAAGGTGGCCACCACATTCGCCGGATTTCTTTTTCTGGGGACATCTTAAAGACCGGTTCTACAAACAAACTCATAATAAGTTTTCGTTTTCGAGATCTCAATGGTGACCCGCGAATTTGTAACAGCCTGTATATTGTTCCATTTAAAAAAATATGACTTTGACCGGCCCAATATACCCGCTGTGGTCTTGAATAATCAATTAGACAATTTGAAGATGTGACGAGCATGAATAGTGCACATTCACATTGTTTACACACACACATATATTACAAAACTTCTTATCATCTTTTCCGTAATACACTCAGATCGTCGTCAAGGTTAATATACCTACATCCATAATAAAATTAGATGCAATTTTATACACAATATTAGATTTAAATTCCTAGCGACTGCGTAGTGTGTGTGATATTTTATTAGAAAAAATAATCTGTTGCATCTCCAGTATCCTCTTAACACTTCAAGAATGGCGAGCTTTTTAAGTGTTGTGTTAGTGATTTTAATTTTAGCCATCCTATTTAAACTCTACATTAAATTAAGCGTTAAACGGAACGGGAGTTACGTCTGTTTAACCGGAAAAACTGCCGTTATAACCGGAGCGAATTCCGGTAAATAAAATCCGGATTCAATTTTTTTTTTTATTTAATCGAAATATTGATTAGGTTTGGGGTACATTACTGCGTTGGATTTCGCGAAAAGAGGTGCTAGAGTGATTCTAGGATGTCGTAATGGGGATAAAGCCGAAGAAGCTGTCAAAAAAATTATAGCAGCCACCAACAATAAAAATATCGTTTATAAATTGGTGGATTGTGCATCTTTAAAATCTGTTCGGAATTTCGCTCAAGATATCATCGAAAATGAAGCTAGATTAGATATTTTAGTCAATAATGCTGGAATCAGCTCGGACGAAGAAGGTTTAACACCAGATGGTATCCAAACGATTCTCCAAGTTAATCATATATCCGGATTCCTCCTAACTCATCTTTTAATCGGTAAAAATTATTTCCATTTTAAAATTCCCTTAATTAATTCGTTTAAAAAAATAGATAAATTAAAGAAATCTACACCGAGTAGAATCATCATGGTAGCATCACCGACTGCACGTTTCGCCAACCTCAATCTAAACACCCTCAGGGATCTTAACACCGCAACGTTATCTCGACGATTCTACGCTATGTATTATAATTCTAAACTTTGTAATATCGCTTTCGCGATCGAAATGGCTAAACGATTAGATGGTAGTGGAGTCACCATCAATGCTGTACATCCTGGAGTTGCCACTACTGAGATAGTCCGGGATGCTAAACTGTGGGTTAAATTCGGTTTCAACATCTTTACTTCCTTATTTTTATATGTAAGTATTTTTATCACGGTTAATGATAGAAAGACAGATTATTGTTTTTTTTCTTTAAAATTAGACGGCTGAAGAGGGGGCCCAAACGCAAATCTACGCTTCAGTTGCCAACGAGATCGTTAATATTAATGGTGGTTTTTTCGGGAATTGTAATCGGATTGAGGTTTATAAAACTGCTAAGGATTCCTGAATTTTTGAGGAAGCTCTGGGAGAAGAGTGAAGAGTTGGCTAAATTGAGTGATGGGGAGAAAATACCTCTTCTGGTGTAAAATTAAAAACCCATTATACATATGTTATTTATAATTCGTTTTTAAATATATCCGTTTTTCTAATTTGAATCGAACTGTATATTTTCAAGGTATTAATTTGAAGAGAAAACACATACTGTTCAAACTTAAACATTAGACGAGTAAACACACGTACGTAATCCATCGTTTCATATTCTATTAGTGTGTTTGTACAACGCAATTTTTTTCTAGTTAATTGCGTCTTGGCATTTACTTATTAATATTTATTTAAAAAGTACCAGCCACCAATTTATGGGTTTGAGAAAATTGTGTTTTTAATCTGACATTGTTATAGTGCATCTTAAACATTTTATCCTATCTCGAAACATAAACTTAACAGTAGAATTAGATCATAAATTGAACACAAAAATCTTTTCAACAACTTAATAATATGTAACAACTAACAGGTGCCTTTAATTTTTTTTTTACATTGCCTCTCTTCATTGCAACCTATAAGAACCCTAATTGATCTTTAAATTTAATATATTTTTAGGAGCTATGACTCAAATATCAGTCGTCGGTTCGAGGTGAGTCTGTTTATGGTCAAAGCTATAAAATCATAAGATGTGTTCTGCCATTTCCCTGCGATCCAAGCAAAATCGGCATTTATCGTTATCTACTATGTCTATTTTCTTAATGTGGTTCATCCCAGCTAGCACATAACGTCCTTGGAGTATGTTGTTTAAAACCTTAATATCCCAATACAGGAGACATCTGGAGGACCTTGTAAGGATGTGTAAAGGCTTTCCTGAAAGACTGTTAATATCCTGAACATACCCCTAATACGTATGTTCTCAAAGACAAACCATGTAATAACACAAAGTTAAATAGGCTACCTGATACACCTGATGTACCTTTGTTCTAATTTTACTTTGTATTGTACAGTGAAATAATAGTCGATTCAACTATTTATAGGACCAAAACTTCTTTTATTAGATTTAACTCTCTATAAAACATACAGAACTGGACACTACTACGACTAATATATTGACATACATACATATATATATTAGTAGCTATTTATTAAAAACTAAACACACGTTGCTAGATCTTATCTTTTTCTTTTAACATCTAGATATTAATATATTTCAACACTTTCCCTTTTTAAATAAAACGATAATAATATAATATATATGACAACGAAAAAAAAAACCAACTTCATAGTAATTAAAGGTTTGGTCATAATACATATCTGTAACTTGATGATTTGTTGAAATCTGTTGAACCCCTAGGCTTCCTTCAGATAG
The DNA here is from genome assembly GCA_023690525.1 of Holotrichia oblita. Classification (NCBI taxonomy): domain Eukaryota; kingdom Metazoa; phylum Arthropoda; class Insecta; order Coleoptera; family Scarabaeidae; genus Holotrichia; species Holotrichia oblita. The sequence continues at coordinate 133,799,771 of CM043019.1, read as the reverse complement.
TTTTTCACGGATGAAAAAATACTTAATTGCTATATGCTTGGTTCGACGGTGAAGTTCAGGATTCTACGCTAACTTTACAGCTGCTGTGTTATCGATTTGTAAAATAGGAATACTTTTCAATTCTGTGATTTGGTTAAATAGTAATAATAATAATAATAATAATAATAATAATAATAATAATAATAATAATAATAATAATAATAATAATAAGCTTTATTGCCCAACAGTTTTACAAAACCATTCACAGGACACATTCGTAACTTAAAAAGCGAGTATCTTTCTCTATTAATAATACAAAGTAAGTACCTACATTTTATTATGTGGTGATGAGTTGTATGAGATCTACAAATATTATATATTCATATATAATACAAATAAAATTTAATTTTATTAAATTTAATTAATAATCCGTAAATAAATAATCATAATCAGAAATCGAACTGAAGCATTAATATAATTGAAAAAATTACACATATGTGTTAAAGTGTACTTCAAGCAAAGATTTTATAACATTAGGGTTGGTGTAATGAATATCACAAGTAGAGCATATTTTATTAAAGTTATTACATATTGCGTAAATAGGGGACCGAACTGCTACATTAGTCTTTGGACAAGGTAACTTAAATGTAAGAACCTTACGCACAGCAAAACGAGGTACAGAAAATGTGATCTGCTGTAAGAGTTCAGAAGAATCAATAGTGTGGTGTAGAAGCTTATATAGGAATATAATACCAGAGCAGATGTTTCTAAAATGTAGCGAGGTCAGGTTGAAACGGGATAAAAGAAGGCTGTGATCAGTATTTCTTTGCGGATAAATTCCATCCATCTGATAACATAGGTATTTCACGAATTTCCTTTGCACCATCTCAAGTTGGTGTATATGGCATTGATAAAAAGGGTACCACACTACAGATGTATATTCCAGACGTGATCTCACCAAACAGAAGTATAACGCCTTTAAGGATTGAGGATTGGTAAACGATCTGCAGTTACGGACAATAAATCCAAGCATTTTCACGGCGGCGGAAGTAATACTGTTTATGTGGTGTATAAAACTCAATTGAAAGTCAAATATTACACCCAGATCCATAACCAACTGGACACGCTCCAAATCGACTCCGTGCAAATTGTAATTGAAAATAATGGGCGAGGTACAACGAGTAAACGAAATTTTTTTTTTTTTTTTGAGCCGCGATAGCCCTACAAGGTGGTTCGACTCCACTTCGGGACGGCATATTTTTATATAAAAATATGTTTAAATAATTGGCGTTTGGGAAAAAATTGCATTATTGTATTTACATACGCCAAGAAAAATAATACACTTCGGTGTCAAAAATGTTGCCTATCCTAGGTCATTATAACATCTCGTTCGCATATAATTGTGAAGTTTACTTGTGTAGTCGTAGCCCCCGGTGGTCGCAACGGTTTGCGGTAGAGCCGCGATAGCCCTACAAGGTGGTTCGACTCCACTTCGGGACGGCATATTTTTATATAAAAATATGTTTAAATAATTGGCGTTTGGGAAAAAATTGCATTATTGTATTTACATACGCCAAGAAAAATAATACACTTCGGTGACAAAAATGTTGCCTATCCTAGGTCATTATAACATCTCGTTCGCATATAATTGTGAAGTTTACTTGTGTAGTCGTAGCCCCCGGTGGTCGCAACGGTTTGCGGTAGAGCCGCGATAGCCCTACAAGGTGGTTCGACTCCACTTCGGGACGGCATATTTTTATATAAAAATATGTTTAAATAATTGGCGTTTGGGAAAAAATTGCATTATAGTAAACGAAATTGATTTACATTTATCTATATTTAATGCCAGATTATTTACCGCACACCATTCAAGAATCCTGTCTAGGTCGTGCTGCAAATCATCACAATCTTTAATAGAGTTTATTTTATGGAAAATTTTCAAGTCGCCTGCAAACAAAAGTTTTCTGCATTTGATGACGGAAGTAATATCATTAATAAAGATATTGAATAATAGGGGACCCAAATTGGCGCCCTGAGGGATACCAGATATAGCACAGTAACTGTAAGAGGTGCATCCGTTATAGAAAACATATTGTAACCGATTATCCAGGTATGACACTAACAAAGAAATAAGCGAATTGCTAAACCCGAACGACCTAAGTTTAGTAGGAAGAACTGAATGATCTAAGCGATCGAAAGCTTTAGCAAAGTCGGTGTACACCACATCAATCTGCCCCCTCGCATTCAAACCATCAGAAATATATTGGGTGATTTCACAAAGGTTGGTAGTAGTAGATCTTCCATCCACAAATCCATGTTGATGAGGCGACAAACAGGGCTTGAGTAACGGATAAGCAGCAGCACAGAAACACTGTTCAAATATTTTAGAAAAGTTGGATAATATAGCTATAGCTCGATAGTTGCCTATATCCGATTGATCACCAGATTTTAAAATAGGTGTGATCCTGGCAATCTTCCATATATCCGGAAAAACAGCAGTTTTCAGAGATAGTTTAAATATCTTTAGCAAAGGGGTAGCAAATACATATTTACAATGTTTAATTAAAAAAGCAGGAATTTGATCGTGTCCACAAGTAAAGTCATTTGTCAATTTGTTAATCGAACTGATTATGGCACTCTCTGAGAACTGATCAAAGTGTATGTTGTGATTACATTCAGACATGAGAAGTAAATTCGACCCAGAAGAAGCAGTAAAAACGCTGTTGAAGTAGGTAGCAAATCCATCGAGTATATCTTAGGCTCTTGTAAGACAAGAACTCTTTCGGATTGTAGGAAATATTATGCTGAGTACTAATTAAATACGAATGATAAGCATCACGGGATTGTTTTTTGACAATTGATCGAAGGTTTTTGAATTTAGTAAACGACTCAAGACACTTGTAAAGCTTAAACTTCCTAAAGAAGTGATATTTCAACTTTATATTCGCTATTAAGCTAGGTGTGTACCATTTTGGAAAGTTCCTCTTCTGATGCTTACAAGTTGGTACATATAAATCTAAGAGTGAGTAGATGGTGTCATAGAAAATTGTGCACGCTTCGTTGACATCATTGCAATCATCTAGTGCTACCCAATCTACATGTTGGAGAGCTGTATAAAGTTGAATGAAGTTACATTTTTTAAAATTGTAAGACTTGCGAGTAATTTTATTGAAGTTGGTATGATTATTACGTCCGTAAGTAAGGCATATAATAAGAGCAGGGTGATGGTCATCTTCCTTTACAAACGGAGAAGTACCACGGCAAACAGTACATTCCATGTCAGATATGGCAAGATCTAATAAACGGTCATTAATATTCTGAATAGTATTGAACTGCTTAAAATCGCAGAAGATTAAAAAGTTATGAAGGACTTGTGACTTGAAATCATTGAGGGATCCAGATCGAAATAAAGTACAATTAAAGTCGCCAACAACTTAGACATTAGTGTAGTTAAGCAATGCATGTTCAAACCTATCAAAAAATGATTCAAAATCTGTTAGCTGAATGTCAGGTGGTATATATAATACAAATATGTATATGGGGGCTCGCTTGAAGCAAGTCGTATACTTAGCACCAACAATATCAATAGCCGGAAATTCTTCGGTTATGTTCGGCAAGTAAACTCTTGAACTCGCAAAGTTGTTCCTAGCGGCCAGTAGAACGCCTCCACCGCGGGATCTCCCAATCTCTTCGAATCTTCTGTCTGATCTCAGTACGGAATAGGTAAGAGGAATATATTCAGAACTGTGGACGTCGATTGATAACCAGGTTTCTGTTAAGCAGATGAAATCGTACATTGATGAAGAGATAGATGCATAAAATTCGTCAACTTTCGTGCGCAATCCCCGAACGTTCTGATAGTAAATGGCAAAGGTATTACTGTCGGTATTACTGTTGGGCAATGTTAGTTTAACGGAACAATTGTTGGTAGACCCCTCACATATTTAATCCTAAGTTGTTCGCCCAATGCTGTACGCCGATCCAACTCTGACTTCAATTTGTTATAGTATGCAATTTTGACGTGGTGTCCGATCCATGGAAATACGAATATCTTGTAAATCAGGTACATCATTAAGAGTTCTAACTCTAGAGATTCACAGACCAAGTTATATCAGTCAAGAACGATGCGAATAGTCTTGCTAACCAAATGATTTCTTTCACAGCTTCGTTTGCAGGTATTATTTCAGCTTCTGTAGTTGAAGTTGACAACTCCAAATGTCGATCGACCTGTCTTGGTACATCCTCCAAAATCTGCATCGCTATAGCATTCCAAACTATCACCTTTTATTTTAAATTTGTACGTGATTCCATAGTTAATCGTTCCCGCCACGTACCTAAAAACTCTTTTCAATCTTAATATATCCTCAACAGTAGGATTCTCAAGAGTTCTGGATAGGACACTACTAACAGCCAGATCAGGTCTTGTTTTAAGCATCAGATACACCAGTGCTCCCACAGCTTCTCTGCATGGAAACTTCTGTATTTTGTAGTCTTCTTTCCCTGATTGTTGAACTTCCGAGATCTTCAACATTGGTGTAGACACTGTCTTGCACTTGTAAGCCCCGGAAATAAGCAGCTACTGATGTTGTGACCTTAAATTCTTCACTCGATTTCTTGAAAAATATCTTCAAGTCTGTTTGTTCAGTACTTGCTACCAATCCATCATCCACATATAAAACCACCAATAACTGTCTACCTTCTTGATTTCGAAAACATACAAGCATGGATCAGCCTGGCTCACCTTAAATCCACACCGTAGTAGGAAATCCCCAAAGCGTTTGTTCCAGCATCTCGAAGCTTGCTTCAACCCATATAAACTCTTCTTTAACTTGCATACCTTGCTAGTACCATCTTCGTATCCACTTGGCTGTACCATATAAATTGTTTCTTCAAGTTCTCCGTATAAGAAAGCCGTTGATACATCAAACTGTGCGAGATGCATTCCTCTATTTGCAGCAACGCTTAAAATAGGTCGGATAAGTGTCATTTTTTCACCCCTGGACTCACCCCTGTTCACTTGGGGGGAGTTCCTCGGGGCTCACCTCCCGTTCATCTAGGTGTCCCTGTGCACACCCCCGTTTAAGCGGGGTCTCCCCACGTTTACCTGGGTTTCCCTGGTCATCTCTGGGGTCACTCGGGTTCATCCCATATTCATCTGTGTTCGTCCCGTCTCAACCCACATACAGTACTGTGCAATAAAACCTGGGACAACTCTTGGGAGCATAAATCCCAAATTTTTATCTGTGTAAACAAATCTGCTGTGACATACAATATATTCAGATTGTCATAATAAATTCCAAAGGTTGTAGCATTTTGACATTGATGCAATTAATCAAACAAACGTTTGCTTCACATAGTAATAGTTTAGTTGTCCAATTTTCTTATGCACACATCTGTACACCACCTCATGCTCACCGTTGGTGATCGGAAGTCCCTTGAGATCACCCCACGTTTACCTGAGTTCCCCCTAGCTCACCCTCGTATAGCTTGGGGTCCCCAGAACTCATACACTGTTCACTTGGATTCCTCTGAAGTCACCCCCCATTAGCTGGGGTGATTTCTCGTTCACCTTTGTTGATTTGGGTTCACCTAGGCTCCTGTAGACTCATCCCCGTTCACCTGGGTTCACCTAACATCAACTAAACTAACCCGAGTAGACTTGAGTTCACCTCAACAGTTTTGAAGGGGAAAATAAGGCAAGATAAGGCTAAGATACAAATTAGAGAGAGAGAGAGAGTAAAAACAATAAATGAAAAAGTTCTTTGTGGTGATATTAAGAATTTAATTAAATTAATTTGGATAATAAATTAATTTTATTTCCTAAAAAAATTGAGGTTGGCAATATATAATAATTAGATCGTAATTATTTAATTAAACGTCAACCTTAAGCGCCATCTTCTAGTCGTTTTACAAATTGAACTTTCTAAAGTATACCGTTAGATGGCGCAACGAACAGGATAAAATTAGATAAAATGTAATTGTCATGTTAGGTATTTATCGTCAGATAAAAACATCAAACTAAATAATTAGTAGTTTAAACATATCATATATATTTATTAACTCAATTAGTTAAAGCTTAAAATGATGTAATTCTTGTATGCGTTTAGCAGACATGTGATGTGATATTCTAGTTCACAAGTTTTAAAAACATTGAAATTAAACACCTAGAACGATCTCCGGTTACAATTTGAAATAGTTACACGTAGCTTATTATATTTACTTCACGTATGCACACACATATGCCTTTTCTGTCGTAAAACGGAAGTGTTTAATACGTAGGAAATCGCTTATTTGTTGATGAACATCACCAGTGAGTTGTGATTTTTGTGTATAGCTGGTATAGTGAATAAATATAATTAACTTGAACGTGATTAATATTCATTTGAATTAAGTATTACTTCAATTGATAAAAATCATTAATTGCATAATATAGATAGAACTATAATAGAACAGTGACATATTAGGCAACCATACTTCCTTGTAAAATGACGTGAAGTTGTTGACAAGCTCGTAGAATTTAAATCGATATATATACTGAGAATTAAGTTTAAGTTTATAAAAGGGTTGAAGTGAATTATGATTTCTATATTATCTCTCATCGCCACCGTATTAGTTATCGCCGTTTGCGTGAAGATTTATTGGAAATTATCGACAAAATGGAATGGAAGTTATACCTGTTTAGTTGGTAAGACTGTCATCGTAACTGGCGCAAATTCGGGTAGGTATTTAAAAAATATATACACATATTACATTTACGCTTGATTAGATTAAATAGGAAGCCTTTTAATAGTGATGAGATTAAAGGAAATTCTATATTTTCTCTTTTATATTTATGATTAAATTTCGTATTATATTCGCGGAAATGATTGGACCTGTCATTTTTGACGTTTAATTGTCAATCTAGATTTGACAGATCTCGTACAGGAGAGGACCATTTTACAATGCTAAATTTTGTATGCAGGTATTGGTTATTACACGGCTTTAGATATGGCTTCGCGAGGTGCGAGAGTAATCCTAGCTTGTAGAAATAAAGAGAGAGCCTCGACTGCTTGTCATAACATCATAAAGGCGACGAACAACCAAGAGGTCGTCTACAAACTGGTAGATTTGGCATCGTTGCGTTCGGTTCGAAATTTCGCCGAGGATATCAATAGAAATGAGGATAGATTGGACATCCTGATTAATAACGCTGGTCTTGGCTTCTTGGAGGGTAACGAATACACCGCGGATGGGATCCAATATTTATTGCATACGAATCATATTTCACATTTCTTGTTAACACATCTTTTATTAGGTGAGGATTCCGCGATCTGTTCGAGTTGTGTTTTAAATTAAATTTTTTCGTTTAGATAAATTAAAGGAATCTGCTCCGAGTAGGATAATCAACGTTTCATCTATAGGTGCACGTCGTTCAAAATTAACAGTCGAAAATATCGATCAAATAAATAAAATCCCACCAGTTGGTTTACACGTAGTGTTAAGAGATAGCCAATTATATACCACGACAAAATTATGTAATATATTATTTACAACAGAATTGTCTCGAAGACTCATTGGAAGTGGTGTCACAGTTAATGCTTTACACCCTGGTGTTATCAGTACAGAATTCTTCAGGGGTCTAACTGGGATTCTAAAGAAGTGTTTAGATATAGCTGCATTATTGCTGTTACTAGTAAAAAATAATAAAATAAAATGTTAATTTGTTAATTCCTTTTGGATTATTTATTTCAGACTCCTCAAGAAGGTGCCCAAACACAAATCTATTTAGCTGTGTCTAGAGATGTTGAGGGGATCTCAGGTGGATTGTTTGCAAATTGTGAGCGAATTGAGTTGTATTCGGTGGCGAAAACACCCCATTTAGCTGAAAAGTTATGGGAGAAGAGTGAAGAATTAGCGCATTTGAATCCGAATGAAAAAATTCAAATGCATTGAATTAATTTCTTATTTAATTCGAATAGAATGCTTTTAATTTTGTTTTTTTTTTGTTAGATAATAAAATCACTTTAGGAGAAGTTTGTTTTATTTTTTTTTCCTAACAAGAAATCGAAATTTTGAGTTGGAATTTTTCGATTAAATATCTTGGGACAACTATCTTTTTATAGACCAGATTTTTTGAACCGAAATTTTTTGAATCGTCGTAAATTTACTGACGAAATTTTGAGTGGAACCACCAAATTTTGTTTTTTAATGGATGACGCCAATAAACAGTCGATTCCCTCAACCAAATCCTTAATCGTAGAGGTCCAAAATTAGAGCGTTGGGTAACCTCACTGCTGGCATCAAACACATTGGAAATGAAACCATTATATCCAACACATAATCGTCGTTGACTCAAATGAGACTCAAACAAGAGCATACGTGATTCATCGAAGCCAATTTCTGGTCTACTCGATTAAATCCCTTGCTAAGATCAGTATTTTAATAACACCGATCTGACCTTGAGAATCTAGGAGGAGGTAGTGTATTGGGTAAATGTGTAGGTATAGGTTTGTAAATGTCGATCGACCACTCACAAATCCACGTTGATCTGTAATTAGAAATATTAGTTTTATCACCATTTTTATACACTAGACATATCCTTGCTAGCTTCCATACGTCACATAAGAAAACTGCAACTTCAGAAGTATATTTTTTTGGATTAACAAAATTTACTGTTGTCAAAATATTCATGAAAATGTTTTGATCCAATGAATTTCTGAGTTGGCAAAGTTTTTTTTCGAGTTGAAATTTCTGTAGTCCATGAAATTTCTAATTTTTTGGGCTGATGAAATTCTTTGAAGCAATAAAATGTTTAGAATCGACACTGCCACCAACGCAGAGTTCGAAATCTGCAGATGGGTTTGCTGTTGCAACTACAAAATGAAAAGTTGGTTAGATAATGTTACAAAACATGTTTAAACAAGTAACGGTTTCTAAAGAGTATTCAAAATATCTCGAAAATTATCAATTCTATTTAGAACGTCAGCAATATACAGGATGTTTCATTTTTTATGGAACCACCCTCAGCAACCAACTACATTTTGAGTAAATGTACACTAGCTTGCAATAAAATTTCGTACACTGTAATGCCAAGCTAGCTTATTTTTCAAGATTATTTGCTAATGTAAGCTGACTTTAGATCTGTCACACTCAATAGGTTATGCATAGAGGTTATAATGAGTTATGAAACTATACATAATACCTTTGACAATAAGATGTCAACTTAGAAATGTCATAAAAAGCTCACATCAATATAGGTAACAGTAGTTGTAGGAGATTCTATTGCAAGCCACTGTACCATTTGGTGGCCATAATAGATAATTCGCGCATATATCTTAGACTCTGTATAAGAAACTGCAACTTCAGACGTATCAATGATTGTTGCTCATACTGTATTTTGAGTCCCAAAATTGTTGAAATCGATAACATTCCTTGAGAAATTTTTCGAGCTCATTTTCGATTCCACCTAATTTTGATAATTGAACGAAATTCATAAAAATTTTTATGCTAGCTTCTTGCGAGAGATCTAATATTTTGACAACGTATTGAGATTTGTTCAGAATGACAATATTGCGTTTCCTTTATCAGCAGGAAGACTGACATTTTCTTCTTTTGGAATTCTTTTGGCAGCCATGGAGAAATTTAAAGCTGGGGATAATACTGGAGTCTCTGCTTCCAACAGAGGGTGTGCGGATAGATTTTTGACTATTTTTGATGGTGAATGGGTTACGGTTTCTTTTTTGTTATTATTTGAGGCAAGCTATTGAAATTTTCGAATATGATGTTGTTTAATGCGTTCTTTGAGCTTGGATAGAAGAAATGCGATCTAATAGGGACCAATCAAGTTCAGGCAAATTGTTGAAAAGCTCTAAATGAAGGGAAATAAGAGATGAGTCCTAAGCTTGCTTGTTTCAAGACGGTCGAAGATAATGAAGTGCTGATGTGGTGACAGATTCAAAATTATTTGTGTTGACAAAAGCTAGATCTACTATGAAGTTACAAGATAATGATTCAGTGGTGGATAACAAAATTATGACCATATCCCACAAACTCTCAGCGATAGGCATGTCAATCAGCTATGAATGCTTTGGTAGCAGGCTTAGATGAAGAATTCTGGAGTTGTAATGAAAATGAAATTTAATTCTTGAATTATTTTAAAGATCAAAACATTGAAAAATGTTTTAAATTTGTAGTTGGTGCAACTGCAGTGGCTTTTTGAGAAGACTTTCTGGAGTTTGGAAGATCAAATCTTATTTTTGAAGTCAACATTATTCAGACCGACAAAAATGTTTAAGTTGTGGAGATTTTTGGAGCCAACGAATTCTTTTGAGTCTTCTTTATGAGTTGGCTACAGTTTTTAAATCAATGACAATCTTTGAGCCAACTGAATTATTTGAATCGACATGATTTTTGAATCGTAATCTTGGGAATCGAGGAATTCCGAGTTAATGATGTCCCAAATTTGTCCAGGAAGTATTCAAAAATTTCGTTGATTTAATAATTACGACGATCAAAAAAAATCTCAGTCGCTGACGTTTTTGAGTCGGTGGAAACTCTAACTTTTATTGTGATAAAATGAATTAGAATAGAACACATTTCGTATAATACACCGTATAGTTGGATTTTTAGACGAATTCGAGTTCATTGAAACGTAAAACACGTCTTGATTGCGATTGTGATGCAAATTACTTCATAATACACGTACATATTTACATACATATACATACGTGGTACAAATAGGTCTTCCCTGGACTACTGTTTAATAAGAGAATAATAGTAGCGGTCGAGCACAAAACACGCAGCGATTACCGCAACTGCCGATCTCATTAATTCAATTAACAGAACATCCGCATATTAACGTGGATATTCGTGTAGGAAATTTTATTATACGGGAAGAAGATGGTCTTCGCATTGTTTTTACTGCGGTTTCACCGCAAAATGGGACGTAATTGTGACGATTTACATCTTAAGTGCCCACCTACAACGTCGTCCAGTTTAAATTTTTTTTAAATTAATAAAACTTACAAGTCTTACAAGATTCTCACTGTATATACTATTTTTGTATGATATATATACAGGGTGGGCCACTTAAAATGATGCATTAGAATTACGGTCAAGCTAAATAAAAAATTTTAAATCCGACCAGGTAAACTTATAGTGTTCGATGAGTAGCACATTTTAATAACAATGTATGTTTTCTGTCACTGTATTGTAAGAAGATGATATTTCTAACACGTCACAATCACTTATTAAATATTTTATTCAACTATATTTATTTGTAATAACAAATAATGAAATTTGATTATTTAAATTTCGCGGTTTCGAAGTTTCAAGCTTAGTTTACCGAAATTTTACGTAACGCATGAATGTGTATGACATTTGTCATATTAGACTTAAATCACTTTTCTGTCATTTGCTTATCTTAGTGTAACTTGCTAAATTTAAAATATGAAGTGTAAACTACGAAATTTAATAATAACTATTTGAATATATTTCCATTTAATTTAATTTAATTTTCCTTCTCGAGCGCGGTTGACTAAACGTTTAATTGTTGTGTCGTTCGGATGAATACGATATCGTTGGGCATAGAAGTTTGCGGCTTGTCTATAGCCCTCATGGCACTCACCTAAAATGAAAAAGAACATTTTCTACATCAGCAGGAACACCTAAGTTAAAAGAGAAAACGAAAATATATTATATCCACTATTTCTGACGGCGTGTACTTCATCATAATACGGAAATAATCTAAAAGAAGAAACCAAAAAAATACACATTTCAATTAATAAAATATGACTAAAAACTTACCTGTAATACAGTAAGAAATAAAACAAGCATTAAAAAATACTGGTTTAAGAATTCAATAAAATAATAATAATAAGACACTAGACAGAAAAGCTACAAAAGGAATAATTAATTTTGAACGTTTGTCAGTTCCCAAGTGACATTTAATGACAGCCCCATTTAAATTTTGCGTTTTACGCAAATATGCATCAGGTAAATAACAATATTTGCGCGCTTCAAAATTTGAAATACTGGCGGCAATTTCAAAAAGTTGTTGACTTCATTTGTTATTAAAATCGATCATATTTTATACAGTTATACGTTAAAAAATTAGCTGTTTCAGAAATTTACGAAAAAAATACCACATTCCATTTAAATAAATGCAAATTGATTTCGGTATGATGTCATGGTGGGTGGTATAAAATCCACATTTTTATTAAAATGTGCTTCCCCTAGAACTCTATAACTTTACCTGGTCCGATTTTAAATTTCTTATTTAGTTTGGCCATAATTTCAATGCATCATTTTAAGTGGCCCACCCTGTATATCGCTTAAAGTATACAGTATAATCGTGTTGTATTTTCGTCGAAAAGATGATTTAATCAAAGTTTGGTAAATTTTTCTTGATAGCGTGATGATTAAACTAGATACATAATATACTATTGTTGGTTTATAAAATTCCAATAGCGAAATTTTTAGTGTTATTGCATAAGACGAATGTAATTATTTTTTTTTCGCGAAAACCGCAAACCAAATTAAATTCGGATATGGATTGTTGTTTTATAGTAAAAATGTCGTATTGTAAGTATGTATGTATGCGTAATAAAATGTTAGTTAGATGGAAATGTTATCTGATGATTGTAGTTTGAAGTATGAGTCATTTAACACGTTAATCGTCACCGTGTAGTTACGATATTTAAGTCTGCGTGGCAGAAACTGTTATTTTTTTATTTGTTTAACTTACGTGTTGGCAAATATGATCATCATGAATTTTTTAATTTTAATAAAGGCACATTCTGGTGCACCATGCCACGCTCTACAGCGTACCTACCACAAAGGAACATAGAGTTCGAGGCACAGACCTCAAGTCACACTCCATCAATATTGGTAAACACATGCGTGGTATAAAAGTAATACCACGCGGCCTGTGGCGTATAAGTTTGTGCCGAACAATATATTTATAATCAGATTTTTCGGCATCATTACTTCCTATATTTTTGTTTTAATCCGGCCCACCTGAAGACGTAATTTCTTCTACCATTATAACACCTCTAAATTAACTTTTATAATTTCAAGGAATAGCTTTATTTTTGTTGTTATATCATTTTTCTTATATACAGGGTGTCCCGGATTTTATTTTACAGGCTGTAACGATTAAATATTTCAACTAAAAGAACTTTTTTTACCTCTTAAAGTCGAAATGACAGAGTCACTTTTACATTTGCTTATCGTCTTGAAGATCGTTTGAAGGTCAACTTTCGTTTTTTTTTTAATGGAAACCTATATTTTTGATTACAGCGTTATATTAACTAGCTTTTGTTAGAATTTTCCTTTTACGTTTACCATTATTGAGAACATAATGTTAATTGTATGATTTATTGTCAAAAAGTTAGTAAAATACCTTTCGTTAAAAAACGTTTCTCAGTAGTACTCAGACAAGTTTCTCAGTATTTATTAAAAAAACTGCAAATGTAATTAAAAAACTATTCAGACTGTTTGTATCTTTCTGGTTAATATAACACTGCATTCAAAAATATAATTTTCCATTAAAAAAACAAAAGTTGACCTTAACAAAAAAATTCAAATTTCGCGCAATTATTTTTAGTAACTTCAACGCTGAAACATGAAATGACCTATAAATTTGAGAAAACTTTAGAAAACATAAGGTTTTCTGAAGCGTTACGTAATGTTAGTGTTTTGGAAACGTCACAAAAATTAAACTTTATAATTGAATGTTCCATAAACGTTACAATTTAACGTTCTATAAACGTTACAGTTTAACGCTCTGTAAACGTTACATAAGAAACATTTTCAACAACAGTTTTGTGAACGTTAACATTAACGTTTAGTGAGTAACGTTTAGACAACGTTCTTTTTTTAACGTCTATAAACGTTGAACGCTGCAAGTAACCTTTTAAAAATGTTTTCGTGCTACCTGGGTTGTATGACCCTGAAAAAGCGTACTGTAGTAGGGTACAATAACCAAAAAACAAACAAACTTCCGATAAAACATACTATTGTCAAAAAATGACATTGACACATTTATTCATTGACATTTAATTTGAGGTTACAAACTTTGGTTATAATAAAACATTTAAAATGTCAAATAATAAATGTCATTAGCTGTTTTCTTTTGCTCCGTAAGATTAATCCTAAAAACTTAGCAGGATTACAAATAAGGATTAAAAATAGCAATGCAAAAGAACGCAAAAAAGTTAGCGACGAATAAAGTGTATGCAGAGCCATCTATAACACGTTCAAACTATGAACATAATCTCAGTGATATAACCAAATAAACCAAACATAAGTTATTTAATTTGACGTGGTCGCTGATTAATAATTCTCCATCCTTCAGCAACATAAACTTCAAAAATTCATTCTCAAAGGTTATGTTTATTAGTTATATGTCAAACGCCGTATTTCCCCCTCTTAAAAACATGGATTAAGCGGATTGAATCCAAAAGATTTTATGCTTCAGAGGGGAAAGGGGAAAACTTATCACGATTAGTTTTTTTTGGGTGGGGAGACGCAAAAGAACATAGTAGGATCAAAAATACTTAGTATGATTAATCTTACGTGAGCAAAAGAAAACGCCTATTATGTGGTAGTGGCTAAAGCAACGATCAAAAACATTTACATAGCCTACACTAATTACGTTTTTTTTTGATGGCACGTTAGAATATCACCAACCTGTAGAATTTCAGTTTAATATCTTCAAAACGGTGCTAATTTAAATTTACTTACATGATTCCATAGGATATCCGGTTGAAGTCCTTTGGAGCTCCTATGGACGTTTTATTGATGTCAATGTGTCACACACACACACACACACAACTACTGTATCCTTCAGTACTAGAAGTAATATTGAAGTTTTGAAAACTTGCTCCTAAGTAGGATATATGATTTTAGAGGTCAAGTATTCAAGCCATGTTAGACATAATGATGATGATGATGGCACTAAAACTGCAGCATTAAAGGGGGGTTTGATAAGTCATCAGCTTATTAAAACAAACTGAGTGTCAAATCCGTACCCGTTTGCTAGAAAATAACGCAAGTCAATGGGTACCACACCCCCTATTTTCTCTATTCGTTCTTTGGTTCAAATTTGAAAAAGATATCTCTGCCGTTGGAAAAACGAGTAGAAGTTTTTTCTTGAGTAACAGCTTCTTCAGGGCTTAACTATAATAATTTTTATAAAAAGTTAGTGTTGTTTAAATTCCAGAATTTAATACTTACAATTCAAACACATAAATGGAGAACAGAGAAAAATACATTTTTAATAAGTTTTTAATCTTTCCTCAAATTGTCAAATTTTTAGAATCGAAAGGATATTCACGGTGCATTATAGTTTAGTTTAAAGGTTAAAGTCACAATCAAAATCATTAATTGTAAGATAAGAACTATGTCATCTTTGAAAAATTGAATTGATAAAATTACAAAATAAAAAGTTTTTTAATTAAACTGACTACATTTAATGAATACTAAACACAGAACAGGTAAAAGACCTTGAATATATTTGAAATAAGAAAAACTTAGATATGTTTTTAAAGGAGGAAATGTGGTACAGAGTTGTCCAAATTGAAATAAACAATTACTATGTTCTACAAATTGACGTTACAAACTGAAAATATGTGGTTAAGTCTGTGTGAAAATTATCTGTGTCTGGCCTAAAGTTCATTGATTTTTTTACAATTCTTTATGTGAATCATTTCTAAGAATTCCCTCCCTCTCTTATTCTTTTCCATTTGTAATATTTTAGTATTATCAACATCGGGTTTATGGTTTTTTTAGTTTTAATATCTGAGGAATGTGTGTTCAAACGAGTGCATAACCATGTACTGGTTTGACCAATATATTCAAAATCACAATCATCTAGTTTTGTTCTTAATTCTTGTAAAGAAATTGTTAACTGTGTTGAAGTTGTAATAAGTTAATTTAAAATTAAAGTTAAAAATTGTGGATATTGCCGGAGCAAGACCAGGAATATAGGAAAATCTGACGTAGGTACCTAATTTGCTCGGTTATACCACGATTATCGTTGGAGGAAGTGACGTTGTTTCCATTTTGGTTACATAAATAGATAATGTAATACATAAATATATGTACTTTTAAAAAAAGTTAATATCGACGCCTTGTATATTGAAAACAAGGCAATCAAATGGAAAGTGATATAAGGAAAGTCCCAATATTTTAGCCCACAGAATGTACGGTTAACGAATTGATCTACTTATTTCTAACACTCTGTATATTTATTTCTGTAAATTGTTCATACTAAACTGTCAATTATTTCTGTGTATTGTACTGTAGTGATGTCTTGAGCTGTCGTAATTTCTTCGCGTTTCATTGTCGTTTTGTTTGTCTTTTTCAGACAGAAGACAATATGTTTCAATGCTTTCAAATTTGATACAAAATTTATCGGATTTACCCTCCACATTCAAAAGATCGCCCGGAGAAAATATTCAGTGAAAGTAGCGAAAAAACGAAATCTAGAAAAGTTTTCAATTTATTAGAAGAAACTACAGAACAGCTAACTTATGCTACTACGATTAGTTTGAGAAGAAACGGTCGAAGAGATGCTGCCTTTTTATTGAAAGAAGCAGCTTCTCCTAATAAGCGAGCAACAAAAATTAAAAAAATATATAAACTGGAACCCAAGAACAGCATACCATACACTCCAGTATGACTACCACATTCTAAGATCAGAAGCTATCGCAAGAAATTGTCAAATACGAGGGAGCGTTTTTATATTCGCGGAATGAGCGGGTTGTAGGGGGGTGATTAGGCGCATTGGGGCCGTGGCCTGTGCAACGACTCATAATTAGTATAAATACGAAGTTTCATTGTTATTAGACAGTTAGCCGGAGGCAATACGCGATGCGCTTGAAAGGAAAGAGACCCTTGGCGCTGTCTTTTTAGATATCGCAAGGGCTTTTGACACGGTTTGGCATAAGGGCCTAGTACACAAGCTAATTTCTAACGGCATCAACTCCAATCTTACAAGAATTGTTCACTCGTACCTGACGAATAGAACCTTTTCCGCTCGATGTGCTGGTCACCTCTACTATCCGACCAATCACTGATGGAGTTCCACAGGGCTCCCTTCTGGCCCCGTTTCTTTTTATAATATACATGGCAGATATCCCCAAGGCAGAGGCTGTTCAACTGGCGATCTATGCTGACGACACCGCCCTTTACACGGTGTCGACAGACGAAAATCTTCTCCAGCGCAGACTTCAACATCATTTGGACGACGTTCTTTCTTGGGCCTCCAAGTGGAGACTGAAGATTAACGAATCAAAATGCGTGGCCATTCGCTTTACGAATAGGCGCCGCCCTCCACCGGACAATATTATTGTTGACAACTTCAGGCTCCCTTGGAGCCCTTCAGTCCTTTACCTGGGGATGAGACTTGATGCACGCCTCACACTGCGACTTCACGTCAGCAAAACGATTGAGAAGTTCAACGCGGCCAGAAGTTGTGCTTATCCTCTGCTCTGTGCAAAAAGTCGTCTTTCGCTTAGAATCAAAATATTAATTTATTACTCCTTCCTAAGACCGATCATCACCTATGGGGCGCTGGCGTGGTCGAGCATGGATAAGACCCATTTTAAAAAGCTGGAAACATTACAAAACAAAGTCTTAAAACTTATCACTGGATCGCCTTGGTTTGTCAGGAATCAGCAACTCCGCGATGATCTTGGAGTCGAATCGCTTCAACGATTTGTGACAGGCCTGGCAGCCAGGACGTTACAGAGGGTTGAAAGATCAGAAAACCCCCTTATCAGCCAGCTGGCCATTCTCGACCCCGACAGGCCGCCCCCTAGAGTGAGAATAAGAAGGATTCTGGCGATTGACGACTAACTCTTTCTATTCACCGAAGTTTTCTTACATTACCTAAAATAGTCATATTAGACAGCGATTTCGTCCTTTTAATAAATTCATATTTCCTGTCCTAAAAAGGACATTCACAGAATACTAAAGGGCTTAAGAACAACCGTTCGGCCTTAGAAGAGAAAGAAAGACCATAGTTAGACAGTTAGTCTTTGAGCTATCGTCAACCAAGCAACATAATCAGGAGTGAAAAGTGAAATATGGAAAAAATCGAATATCGTGCCGTCATAAAGTTCCTTACCAGGCAAGGAAAATCAGTCGCGACCATAATGAATGAGATGTCATTGGTTTACGGCGACTCTTGTCCAGGAAAAACCATGGTGTACAAGCGGCATAGTTTATTTAAACAAGGAAGGGAATCCATTGAAGACGACCCGAGGCCGGGCAGGAGCATTGAGGTGACCACGCCAGCACTTATCCAAAAAGTTGAAAAAATTGTACTCGAAGATGCTCGACTAAAGATGAAACAACTCGCAGAAATGGTTGGAGTATCCAATACAACAATTTTTAAAATCCTACACGATCATCTCGGCATGTCTAAGGTCAGCGCAAGATGGGTGCCGAGAATGCTCACGCCGCCGCAAAAACAACAGCGCGTAGAGTGTTCGCGTGCATTTTTGGACCTCTGTAATGAAGACAAGGATGGTGTATTGAGTCGAATTGTTACTGGAGACGAAACTTGGGTTCATCATTATGAACCTGAGTCCAAACAAGACTCCATGCAGTGGCATAAAAAGGGCACAGCACCTCCCAAGAAATTTAAAGTGTCACAATCAGCTGGGAAACTCATGGCAACGGTATTTTGGGACTCGCAAGGAATATTGTTGATTGATTATAAAGATAAAGGTGTTTCTATAACCGGAGAATATTACGCTTCAATATTAGAGCGACTAAAAGAAGCCATTAAAGAGAAAAGACGGGGAAAATTGACGAAAGGTGTGCTGTTTTTGCACGACAACGCGCCCGTCCACAAGAGCCGCGTTGCGTTAGCTGCCCTGCATAAGGTGGGCTTCGAAATTGTGAATCACCCACCCTACAGCCCAGACCTGGCCTCGAGTGATTATTACCTGTTTCCGAAAATGAAAAAAGAGCTGCGGGGTAAAAAATTTACTGCCGATGATGAAGTCAAGGAGGCAGTTTCGGCGTATTTTGCAGATAAAGAGAAATCATTTTTTTATGAGGGTATAAATAAATTAATTGAAAGATGTGAAAAATGTATCCGTCTTGCAGGTGAATATATTATAAGAAATGCAATTTGATTATGTTATGCAAATTTTTCTAATAATAGATTTAAGTAAATTTATTAATGTCAAAATGCAAAATATCTTTCATTTACTTTATTATTAGTTTGAGTAAAAATTTTCGTAGTGTAGTTTATAGGTAACGTATTTAATTTTTTTATACAAAATATGACTTATTTCAATTACGAGAGACGGTGACATTTTTTCGGAGAGTTGAAATCCGGATCGACTTACCGTTCGCTGTGGCGGAGAAAGTGATTAACGACGCTGCATTATAAAAGGCAATATGATGCTGTCTTCATATTTATAATCTGTATAGGGAGGAGGATTCCATGTTACACGCAATAATCTATCAAATACAATGCAGCGCAATTTTTTAATTGCTTACATAATAGAAAGAATTACAATCTGGTCGTTAGGACACCTACAAGATATAAAACAGATATCCGTAAGATGTTTATTAAGGACGTTATATGGACATCAGGAATAATTTTTTAGTAAGAGGTTTCGACCGTTTACTAATGAGTATTACGCGAGATTATTCGACAGTTTAGTGATCCAAAATAGGTTGTGTATTTAAGAATAGAAAACTCTCCCCTATCTATTAATCAAAATAAACACCTACAAAGCGATTAAACTGGATGATGATTGGCTTGTAAGGTCAATCACACAGTCGGGTCATTCACCTAATCGTAGTATTGCTCTTTATTTAAAATAATAATAATAAATTTTTTGTGTTCATATTTTGATATTTTCCGCTAAGTTGTTAAGGTTGAATTTTAAATTTATTTCGTTAGGGATAAAGATGGTTTACAGATTTGATATTTATCGTATTTAGTCGATTGCTGAATTCTTTTTGCGTTCTTTTTTTGAATCAACAATAATTGAGGTGAAATATTCCAGACAAAAAGTGTTTGTAATTATTTATAGAAATGTTTCTAAGCAAGCAAAATTAATCCAGATTAAACGGTTTAAAAAATAATCCACCTTGTATATATGTATACAAAACATTTCTCTCTATATCCGTTTTTGATATCTAGACCATTAGATCTCGTTCCTAGAAGTTCGATCCCTGAGATAGACCAGAATGGTAAACGTACTACTACGTACACGACGTTGTAGTATTAGTGGATGTACTATATATGTGTTTACTACGTAGCGAACGAGGTCTTGCCGAGTTCTTTCAAATGAACACATGCATACTTGAATAATGAATGAATTTCTTATAAAATCGCGGTAGCTGCTCAAAACTCCGATGATAACATTCGACATACATAGTTCAGTGTTGAGGTTCCACTCTACAATCGCGGTTAAACAAACGACAAAAATCGTAGGCGATTGCTTTCGTATAGTTATAAGCGGACTTCGGTGTTTAGTTTAGTTGTTGTTTGGTGTTTTTTTAAGGTATGTATAAGATTATAATTTAATAAAGTTTTTTCGTTGATTAAATTAAAAAAAAAAAATTTGTGTTCGATGTATGATGATGATATGAGCGCAAATCCTTACCCAACTTAAAAGTATTAATTCAGGATTTATTGTTATCGCTAATATTCTCTGATATACATATATGTACATAGTAAGTTTGTTAAATTATATTAAAAAAATCTTCTGTAAAATAAGGAGAAATTTAAAAAAAGTTTCTGGACCATTTTATTGATCCATCGCTTTCAAACTTGCGCACGCTACTAAATAACTATGGGGGTTGTTGTAAGGCGCTTCTTCTTCGCAGCGAGAGTAACAGCTCTGTTTTAGTTCACTAGGTGTACTCGTACCGTTGATCTCGGAGTTCCCAACGCACGACAAGTACAAGCCGCAAACACACACACCAGATAAACACCATGGAAGACGAAAAGAAATCCGACGATGAAATTACGTTGAAACCGAAAATGACCCTCGTTAACGGCATCACCGTTATAGTTGGTAGCATTATCGGTTCTGGGATATTCGTATCACCTGCCGGCGTTCTGATGTATACCGGAAGTGTGAACGCATCGCTGATCGTTTGGATTGTTTCCGGGGTGTTCTCGATGGTAAGTTTTTAAAAAATTATTATATATTGTGATGATGCAATATAGGATTGATTATTATTATTATTATTAAAAGGGGTGAATCCATCAGGGGAAAGCATTGCGTCAGATTAGGGATGTGTGATTATTAAAATTGTTGCTAATTTATTTACTTATATAATTGGGTCAAGATGTTAGATATTACCTTATAAAATAAATCTAGATATTTTTTTTTATACATTTACAACGATCTATAAAAAGATGTAATCCAAAAAATTGTGGAGATTATAGTTTATTAAGATAAAAATTGATCTAAAAGTTTAAAACCCTATTCTGTTATCTTTATTAAATCGAATGCATTAAAATTTAATTTTTATATCCGAGTTTTACGATTATTTTCGTCTAGTGAGCTTGTATTATATGACAGATTATTTCTTACGTACAAAAAAATCCGAACACTACCTCTAAGGAATGCATTCTGAAGAAGTTCTGGAACGGATCAAACGGACGAAATTATCTGTCATTAGATTACTGTCAAAGTTTTGTTGGTTAATTTTGACAGATTTTTTATTACCAACTTTTTTTTCAATTTAGAAATGTTTCCCAACGAACTGCTTCATTTAACATGTGCTTATAAATAGAACCATTTACAGCGACATCTTTTTCTTTTCTGTATAGCTGCAAGGATTCTTCTAGAGCAGGGGTTTCCAAACTATTTTGGGCAAGAGATCCCTTTTCCAAAATGAACTGATACCTCCGACCCCCCATCTCTCTCTGTAATCTCTTGAAATAAATTAAGTATTATCATTCGAGCTCCAACGAATTTCAAAATGCGACTGAACTTTCAACCTAAGTGCGAGCTTGTTATATAGTAAAATATGATCATGATTTCAAGTCAAAACGTGCCTGAAAGACTTGTACACTCGAACTCATTATTTTGCACGAAGTTGTGCACGCTTATCGACTTGTTGAGTGTTTTAAAAGTACAACAAGGTTGGTACACGTACCACAACTTATACAGTATCTTGAAAGTTTCAAATAAGAACTTGTGTTAATTAATTAGGGTCGATTTTTAGACCTCGTCGACCGTTAAAATCAGTTAGAAATTAAGAATACATTCCATTAATCTTTTTTTCTGGCTGAAGCACCTTTTCGCGACCAAACATTGCTAAATAAAATATCTGATTGAATTAAAAATGTTCCTGGATGATTGAATTTCCTGTCCTTATCAAGCGTTACTTTTTGTGACCAAAACCTTTCAAAGGCTAGGGTGATATTTGAGTCCGTGCTTGAGGTTGTGTCGATGCTTGAGCACGTGATTTTGACAGATTTCTAATGACATTTTCGTCAAAATCGTGTGCTCAAGCAGGGATACAATCTCAAGCATGGACTATAAATATGGCCTAAGTTTGATAAAGACAACGAGAAGACTGCACCAATCAGAATCAATAGTAAGATCTTGAAAAACCAGCAGAATCTTTAGAACTGAAGAATTTTTGCCATAATCTTACGGTTGTTGTAGGTTCATTTAAATTTTGTGGGCCTTTTGTGGGGAGAATTAGTGTGCATCCATTGTTGTGATTGTCGTTTAGTTTCGGGCATGTCATATTGAACCTATGCCTCATCACCAGTCACAATGGATTTCAAAAAATTTACTCCATCAGTATTGTAACGATCAAGCAACTCCAACGCTGCTGAGTTTTGTGGTTGTCAGTCAACATCTTTGGGACCCAGCGAGCGCAAACTTTTCTGCAGCGCAACTGTTCAGCAACGATAGAGTACAGGGAAGATCTTGAAAATTTCTTCGATAATTCACTTATGGTGAACCTTCGATTTTGTAGCGTCAGACTTAAGTCATTGACATCAGTTCGGCCATCTTTAAACTACCATTCACGAACAACACTTGGCGAGAGAATCAATAGCGACAGCCATGTTTACTTAACTGCAACTCAAAAGGAAATAGCGTGTTGGATTCGCCTACTACGCATACAAACCACTTGCTGTACGCCTGGTCCTCATACTGTGCGATCGGAGGTTGAAAAAAAAATAGTCCTCGTATTAATCTTTTTCTGGCTGAAACACCTTCTAGCGGTCAAACATTGCTAAATAAAATAATGGAGTGAATTAAAAATGTTCGTGGATGACTGAGTTTCCTGTCCTCATCAAGCGTTATGTTTTGTGACCAAAAACTATCTTTCAAACTAAGGCTAAGTTTGATAAATACAACGAGAAGCCTGCACCAATCAGGATCAATAGTAAGAAAGTGATTATTCCATTTTGAACAGCTTTTGAGTATCTTTTGAACTTTTGAACTTAAACAAATATTGTTAAGACAAGGTTTTGAAGAATTATATTAAATAAAGACAGAAAGGTTATTATAGTCTGCAAGCCAAATTTAATGAAAATATACTTAATTTAGGAGATACTCCAGTTGACATATCCTCCACATTATTTCGATATCTCCTTTATTTGGAGGTATGTATAAGAAATCGAGTAGGTAAGATGTTATTTTATTGCTACCCTTCTTAATGATAAATGGCTTCAATCAACTATGAGATAAAGAAGAAAAATATACGAAAGTTGTATGCTTGAGAAGGATGAAGCAAAATAGACGATGTTTGTGGGGGCAAAATGTGTCTGCTGTTACGACAAGGCTATTAAAGCATAAAAAATGATGCGTTTATCATCACCTACCTATCATAGATGTCAAGCTTGATACTTATTGAAGTATGTTTCTATTAATTGATTATTTATGTATAAAAGTGAAATATATGTACAGTCGTGACCAGGTAAATGTAGTTAATACATTAATACAACCGTTAGATACAGGGACAACTGTATACATGTTCGGAACCAATTCTTTAAGGATATTGCTTTTTTTCCTACGTTTTGGACAATCTTCATTTATTTTTGTTTTCATTGCCAGAATGCTTTAGTTGCCACTACATATTTTGCTTGTCATCCATTCTTTTAGGCTTGTACCATAAGTCCTACCTGGAATATTTTTTTCTCTGGTTCATTCGCAGTCTCCACGAAGATCAACACACTTTTTCAAACGGTGCTCTAGTCTCTTTAAGCCATCGAAAAAGTAGAATGTTTCGAGATCTGCAAAATAATCATTTGTAGCAGCGATGACCTTCTCATTCGAGGCAAATCTCTTTCCTGCCAGCGATTTTTTCAGGTTTGGGAATAGGAAAAAGTGGACGTGGGCTACGTCCAATCAATATGGAATATGATGGTGGGATGAATGAGCCGGTGCACTGTCGTGGTCTGAACGAGGCCGTACTGCATCTAATCGGCTCAATAAATCGCTGTAGTATTAGTCGATGAGGACCACACCTTGAGAATCCCAAAAAATGGTCGGCATGATCGAACGGTCTTTGCTTTCATCGGAGCTGATTCGCCCTGAAAAATCCACTGCTTCGACTGTTCCTTGGTCTTCGGTATGTAGTGCATGAAACGCACGAAGAAATCCTTTGAATTGCGTTGAATCCTGACCAGACACACAGAAAGCTTTCCTCTGAGATGCTGAAATGTTGTCTCTGCAATCTCTTTCAGCTTCCATCGGCGATGGGCTAGCACGACATCATGAATCTTGTCGACCATGTCATCGTTGGTACTGGTTCTTGAGTGTCCACTGCATGGTTCGTCACTTGTGCTTGTGCGGCCGCGTTAGAATTCGCTCACACAGAAGCTGATGGTGTCGTAGAATCCAGCTTGTCCAAACATTGAATCCTTTGAAAACGATCAATGCACATCTATCAAAGGATGGTATTCCCTTTGTTTGAATGCGATGAAATATCTCTTATCTAACAAAGCGAGTTCTGTCGATAAAATATTACTAATTTGATTAAAAACAAATTTAACAATTTTAAAAGATATCCATTTCATTTCGTCAATTGATTCTTTCGCGCGCGAATATAGGTACATAGCAATAAAAGTATTTGAGGCCACTACGTTGCGGCGACTAAATGAAAGGAGAATACGTGCGCGTTTGCCGAAGCATTTACTCTTTTTACATTTAAAAGGAGGTAAAAGTATTAAAAAAAAATGTAGGCCAGGAAATGATTCCTATAAACACTTAATTAACGATTTAAATGCGATTTCGTTTCTATTTATTTTAAACGTTATTATCGGGAATAATCTTATTCAATTGTTAACAGAGTCCTTTGTGTGTTTTTACAAAGAAATCCGGGTTTCTAGTGCCTCGGACAAAGTACACCCGATATCATCACAGAAATAGTATAAACAAGATCATGATTGTTTATGAATTATTACTGACAATGAGTGAATATTTAATTTCTATCTAATAATAATATTTGCAGTTAATAAATATTATGCGAATATGTTAATAAATCTGCATATTTAAAGTAGTGTTATTTGTTTCCTTTTAAATAGGATAATCGTATTTGAATACGAAATTGATGAATAATAAATTGTAGGCGATGAATAAGCAAAAAACTATCGTAAGATATGTAACGTAAAGAAGTTGTAAACAATATTAAATCATTATACGGTTAATATTGATTTTAATGGAAGGAATCACATGATATGTTCAAGAGCGTTATGCTCGAATAATAATTTAATAAAACTAAAAACGTCACCGAGATTATATAATACGCGGTTAATGTAAATTAAATCGGTACTATTGCTAAATTTCAGCTGAAACTGCTTGACAGTACACGAACGCAATTAAAACATTGACGCTTCTTAACTTGTCAAGCAAGTTCTCTTTTTATTATTTCTGCTTTAACGACAATAAGACGTGGACTTTGTACTGTTTAATGCAGAAAATTTTTGCGTAATTTCTTCATATAAATAAAAAACGAAATAAAATAACTTCTATGGCTTTTGCCAACGTTTAAATTTGATATTTTCGCGATCCCCGAAGACTTTCAATGTCACCTTTGAAGAAATCTAGACTTATCTGGTTACAGAAATCCCCTGCAGGCGTTAATTATTCGATACGCAGCTGGAATTCCTAAACACGGAATCGTGTGAGAACTCTTATGAGTCATTCTTTAACGGTAATCTGCGTAAGTCACTTAAGAGTCTGTTTTAGCACTTTTTTTTGTTTTATAAACGTTTGTATATACTGAGTGTTTTTTTTAATGTTTGTGCGCATTTTACTTGTACTACATTATACAGCGTTAGTAAAAAGTCCCGGAACGGTCGAATAACTTTGTTATTTGAAAATTATGATTTCTGAAATTTGGTATGGGGGTATAGATAATATAAATGCATTTTATGCAATACAGTTTATATTTTTTTCACTTCCGGTTTAATCGGCAATACGTCCAACTTTTTTTTTAAACGGAACGCCCAGATTTTTTTAACACTTTTGAATGCAAAATAAAAAACTACGTTCAGGAAGTATTAAGATGTTTATTTTTATTCACAAGAAAACAGTTAAAAAATTAAAAAAGTGTCCTAATACAGAAAAAACAAGGTACCTTTGAAAAAAGTTGTTGTTTAGTGTTTGCATTCTTTTTGCCGTCACATTTGACAATTTTAAAAGCGTTTTAACTTTTGCATCGCTATAAATTTACTTATTTTAGACATTGACACATTTGAAAATGGCAGTAAAACTTACTGAATCAGAACGAATTGAGATATTAATGATGCCGCGTGGGTACGGTGATCGTCAACGTTCTTTTGAAGAGGTTCGTATTTTGTTTAATACTGTTTATCCGGATCGTCACATTAGTAAAAGTACGGTATGCCGAACAATTCAAAAGTTTGAAGTCTTTCGTCAGGTGAAGGATTTACCTAGAAGGGGACGTCCATTAACAGCAACAGATGAAGAAACTAGTTTGAATGTGTTACTTACAGTGGAAGAAAATCATCATCACGTGTCCACAACAGAATTAGGTCAAATTCATGAGATCTCTCAAAAATCTGCTCATAAGATTCTTAAATCAGCAAGAATGAAAGCCTATAAAATGTATCCCGTCCATGAGTTAACTGAAGATGATCCAGATCGTAGACTACATTTTTGCGAAACAATGACGGAATTGATCGAGTAGCAGCCTAATGTTTTAGATCACATCATCTTTTTCAGATGAGGCAACGTTTTGTCTCAACGGCACTGTGAACAGACATAATTGTCGCTACTGGTCAATTGAAAATCCGCATTGGATTGAAGAAGTCCATACACAGCGTCCTCAAAAGGTGAACGTCTGGGCTGGTCTTGTTGGAAACAACATCATAGGACCATTTTTTATAAGAGGAAATTTAACTGGCAACGTCTACTTAAATTCATTGCGAAATGAGGTTGTTCCAGCACTTGCGGCCCTCTTTCCAAATGCAAACATAGGTGATCACCCTAATGCACATTTTTGGTTTCAACAAGATGGAGCTCCCCCCCCCATTTTGCCCATAATGTCCGCGATTATTTGAATGAAATTTTTCCGGAACGTTGGATCGGACGTAGAGGAGCAATCGAATGGCCAGCACGTTCGCCAGATCTCTCGCCATTAGATTTTTTCTTTTGGGGTCACTTGAAATGTCAAGTGTACAAAAATCGTCCCCATAATCTTGAACAATTGGAAGAGAGAATAGTTCAAGAAGCCAATCGCATCACTCCAGAACAAATACAAAATTCAATAAGAAATTTTACTGACCGTTTACATTTTTGTCAAATTGTAAATGGAGAGCATTTTGAACAATTATTGTAATCGCAGCCTGAATAGACAGGTATCTTGATTTTTCTGTATTAAGACACTTTTTTAATTTTTTAACTGTTTTCTTGTGAATAAAAATAAACATCTTAATACTTCCTGAACGTAGTTTTTTATTTTGCATTCAAAAGTGTTAAAAAAATCTGGGCGTTCCGTTTAAAAAAAAAAAGTTGGACGTATTGGCGATTAAACCGGAAGTGAAAAAAATATAAATTGTATTGCATAAAATGCATTTATATTAACTATACCCTCATACCAAATTTCAGAAATCATAATTTTCAAATAACAAAGTTATTCGACCGTTCCGGGACTTTTTACTAACACTGTATAGTGAGTAGATTCGTATACGATTCTCGATGTTATTTATAAACAAAATCTGACATTTAATCTTTAAAACAAAAATTTACTAGGAGAGGATAACCTTTCTGTTAGTTTCGTTTACATAAGCAGTGATTTTATCGTCTTCTATCTATCATACGGTAGTAACATATGGATACCAAGTTTTGTTTTGCTGTCGTAAAACGAAGCGACGACGAGTTTTGATAAAATAAAAAATATAATTAAAAACTTAAATTCTGGAAAATCTATATACCTAATTATAATAGAATAATTTAAAATAATATAATAAGCTGATGTAAATTGAAATCCTGTTTTTCTTAAGATTAAAAACGCTTTTTCTGTATTTATTTTTCTTTAATTTTAAAATGTCCAAACATTACATACGAGGGCGACCTGAAATGTTTCCGAAATCGGTAAGATATGGAGTAAGAAGGTTGAAGTGGATTCTTTAATCGGAAAGTGCAACCTTTTTTTATAGCAACTGTCAAAATTTCAGACGTCTACTGTCAATAGTTGTTGTTTAGAGTCTATCATCCTCCATATTCACCAGTTCTAGCCCCCAGCGACTTTTTCCTATTCCCAAACCTGAAAAAATCGCTGGCAGGAAAGAGATTTGTCTCGAATGAGGCGGTCATCGCTCCAATCCCTCTTCACAGAAAGGAAAATGAAATCACTAGTAATTAGCGAAGTGGACAACTTAGCGATGCACCACTTGACTGTTGCTTCGCTGCCACTCAATTTTTCGTTTAAGGAAGTGATCATAAAATGAAAATCGAAGTGCTAAAACAGTTGTTAAAAGTATGCGGCTAGTAAACCACCGTTAGTTTTTAAATTTATTAAAACATGGAAACACGATGGCCAACTGATTTCCGCATTCTATCGAAAAAACGTCAAAAAATGTCAAAATATTAAGTTTCTACGTATTAGGCAAGCTTTGCGCAAGAGTTGTTACAAATTGACTTACAGGTGCATTCTTTTTTATTGCCACAATGACATATCAAAGTGATCGAAATTCAGTTTCGAAACAGGAGATTCTCATGTTCCAAAATGAGTACATTAAACTCCTATTTAGTTTCTCAATTTATTGGGAAATGTAGGCTTCTTACTCGTATTTTCCCCAGAAGAAATTGAAATAGACTTTCATTCATTTCCATCCAACCCCCATTAACTTATTCGAAGCCAGCTTGCCATTTCATAAACAAAACGAAACAGCAAGATCATCAATAATTAAGCCTAAAAAAAAAGAAATAGAAAAAACAGAAAAAAAAGAATAGAAAGGATACTTATTTTTCAGAAGCAGAAAATAACATGTTACATTTGATGTTGCCTGAAATACAATTGCATTTCATAAAATATGCAATTGTACATAAATGCACACAACATCATTCACATCGAGCTTGTCTTTCTCTCTTCGATAATTATATCTACAGTGTGTAAAAGCCAAATGGAATAAATTCATTATTTTGGTTACTGTACAGATTAATAAAAAATACTGAAAATGCGATCCCTACCTTCAACCCCTTTCGAATGTCAGGTACAACCCCCATTTTTTTAAATGGGAAGTATAGGCTTGTGATATATCGTTTGAAAGGTCTCTTTATTCTCTATTCAAAAGTGTTATCGTTTTTAAGTTTGTTGTAACAATTAAGATAGAATTAAATAAAATCACGTTGAAAAAAAAAACTATGAATGGCTTGATAAAAAAAAAAACTAAATTAAAAATAACAACATTCACATTTAAGGCAATAAATAAAATGAATATCGTTTCTCTTACGATCGAAATCTCTTTTACTTCTTTTTCTTTTGTTTGTTTTTATAGTAAAAAAAGTAGCAGTCGTCTATGCGATGCCGACTTATCGCATAAACAGATGTGAGTATGTTCTATTTTCATTCTTTTTCTACGAACGTTATTGCATGTAGCCATAATTTATATTTCACTAATTAATGATGTTAGTGCTAATACCTACAACAGTTTTTATAACAGCAAATGAGCATATACTTCATTGACATTCATAGTTCTTTATAGGGGAAGTAACGGCTGTCACAACGTTAACTAAACGTAAATAAGATGATCGTAGAGCTACTGGGGTTAGCAAACAATTGAAAAATTCTTTTAAAAGGAAATAAGACTCATTTATCTTAACCTTAAGCTTTCGATTTTTATTAAAATCTTTTTCAGAAGGTAATTCTACAAGAAAATATCTGTAACAGTGTGTCAATAAAGTAAGGAACACCCTAAATATCAGCTTTAAAACATATCTCTTGCAAAAACGCTCGGACACGTAGTTTTTTACTTTTGAAGGCGCATTTTCTTAGATTAAATTGAAGTATACAGGGTTATCAAAAAAGAATATCTGACGTTATCATGTGTTTTTTTAAATGGAATACCCTGTATATTTTTAAGAAAATCAAAAGAGCTTTTCATGAAGATTTCAGCTTTTCATGAGTTGTTCGGGATATCTTTAATATTTACTTGTAGAAATTGAAAAAACACTTTTAGTGGAACGTCATAAAATTATTACAATAGAGTTTAACTTGTTTATTTTTAAATCTAAAACAAAAAATTACTTAAGTAAATGTTCAAATTGCTGCCCGTTCACAATCTGACAGTAGCCTAGGCGAGAAATAAACTCGTTCTGAACATTGCTGATTACATCTGGCGCGATTCTTCGGATCTCTTGGCGTATGCGTTTTTTTAAATCAGTAATATTTTGAGGTCTATTTACATAAACTTTGCTTTTTCGGTAACCCCACAGGAAGAAATCTAGTGGTGTTAAGTCAGGGGAGCGAGCTGGCCACTCAACAACCTCACGTCTGCCAATCCATCGGTTATTAAAAATTAAATTTAATTTAAATTTCTTGTTGGAACCAGATTTCATTACTAGGACTGTCGGGCGTATTTGGATCAGGATAAAGTTCCACAAGCGCAGGAAGAAGCTCTAACTGTAAAAAATCCAATTAGATATCCCCATTTAAATTTCCATAAAAAAAAGAAAGGTCCTAAAATCCTATTTTTTAGTCTTCCAGCCCAGAGGTTCACCTTCTGAGGGTGTTGACTTCGAGCTTCCTGCATCCAGTGAGGGTTATGTTCTGCCCAGTATCTACAATTTTGTCGGTTAACTGTTCCGTTTAAAGAAAAAGCAAACATTTCATCACGTTTACAAAGTATTTGCAAGTTTTCTGAAAACACCAAACGGCGATCAAAATCATCTTCCGACAATTCACGGACAAGATGCACTTTATAAGGATGATATTTCTTCTTATGCCAAATTTTTCTAACAGTCTCATGGCTGCAATTAAAGTTTAGAGCTGCTTGACGAGTAGCACAATTCGGATTATCTTGC
Source organism: Holotrichia oblita (assembly GCA_023690525.1). Taxonomy (NCBI): domain Eukaryota; kingdom Metazoa; phylum Arthropoda; class Insecta; order Coleoptera; family Scarabaeidae; genus Holotrichia; species Holotrichia oblita. Next base: position 133,768,311 of record CM043019.1, on the reverse strand, counting down.
ACTGTCAAAAGAACATTTAACTTAGTTTCATCATCCACTTTTGGTCGCCCGGTTTTAGGTAGATCCCTAACATTTCCGTACTCCTCATACTTTAGAAGTATTTTACTTACAGTTGAGCGAGTTATTGGTTGTCGATTAGAATGTACTGCATTAAATAGTTCGCAAACTTCCACTGTACTCCTTCTTCGATCACCATAACCAATCATCATAAGAATCTCAATCCATTCTCTCTCACTTCGACCCATTTTTATCAAAAGAAATGGCAATTATAAAACAAGCAAGGCCAAACAAACTAACGGTGGTTAGTCACTGTCTAATTAGATAAGTCGTCACCTTCCACACTGACAATTCTGTCATGACAACGTTCAAAGATTAAAATTACCAAAAATTATCATGTAGTTCCACCAAAAGTGTTTTTTCAATTTCTACAAGTAAATATTAAAGATATCCCCAACAACTCATATATTGTTGAAATCTTCATGAGAAGCTCTTTTGATTTTCTTAAAAATATATAGGGCATTCCATTAAAAAAAAACATGATCACGTCATATCTTCTTTTTTGATAACCCTGTATATTTTAATTTAATCTAAGAAAATGCGCCTGTCTGAGCGTTTTTGCTAGAGATATGTTTTAAACCTGATATTTAGGGTGTTCCTTACTTTATTGACACACTGTATATAAAACAAGTAACAATAATCATTACAAAAAACTTACGATTAGAGTAGGAAACTATCAGTCAAAGAACATAACTTCACAAAAAGTACCATTAATATTAATTGGTCATACTATAGAAGAATATATCACGAATGTCTTCAGTCGCTCTTTCTACAAATCCTTAGCTTTCTGTTTTAGTTTAGTTTTGCGTGAACAATTTTTGCCTCTAATATATCTGTTAAGTTAGTGATTTGCAAATTTTTTGTCGTTATCGCTATGTAGTTTTGTTTTTGTCAGATTGCATATCTATAAGATTTACTTGACCTCTTTTGTTTAATTTCCTTGGAAAGTAATGACTTTATGGCTTTGTAACCAATCCTTTCTTCTTAAGTTAACATTGTAAACATAGTTTCAGATATGTCTTAATACTACTTCTACTAATATTGCTTAATGTAATATTTTATAACATCTCATTCATCTGTTTAATCTACGATAATCTAATGAAGTTAATTTTTCATTATTGATTTTCTTCGAAAGACTGTTTTTTTTACTTCATTTATAATTTCTTTACATTTTTCTTCAGTTAAAGCCGAAGTGAAACTATTGTTCGGTTTCTCTCTGTTTTGTTTGACTACTTACTCTTAAACCGTAACAACCAAAAAAAAAAAAAAAAACTGATTGATTATCACATTTATTTATACCTTAGACAACAATAAGAACTACAACCTATCACAAGAAAAATCAGAAACGATTCTAAATATTATAGTACATCCTCGTCCTCGAAACTTTACCACCTTCAATTTGCCAGAGCGATTGGTAATCCGTAGCGTATCTCTTCGCTTCTTCGTCGGCTAAGAAATCTTTAAGCCTTTCCTTCGCAATTTTCTCAAGCTTCTCTAGAAGATCGGGATACGGAGCTATAGCTTCAGCGAAATCCGGCCTGCTCATCGTGTACATCTCGCAGAAGTCGATGGAAACGACTGAAGCGTTACGTTTCTCCTCGGACAGAAACAACGACATCTCGCCGAAATAACTACCGTCCGCTAGATGGCACACTTCTTTACCGAATTTATCGTAGACGGCCACCATTCCTGTTAGAATGAAATACATGGCGTGAGCTTCAGAGCCGGCTATAACCACGACATCGTTAGGTAGATAGATTTCCATCTTCATCAGGTAACTGACTCTGATCAGGAAAGGTTGTGGGATATCTCTGAAGATGACGGTGTTATTGAGGAGTTTACCGCATGTATGGACGATGATCTCTTGTTTGAGTTGATTGGATAAACTAGCTAGGATCTCGTTCTCTTTGTAATAGTTCCTTTGGAAGCGGAATTCGAAGTAGGCTAGTACACGTTTCTGGACTGTTTCCGGTAAATTTTTCGATTTCATGTATTCTTGGAATTGCTGCACCATCTGGTAATATTTATCGTTTAACGAGCTGTATTTCATTACGATCTGGATGATCTGAGCTGTGGCTCCTAATTTGAAGATCCATCCAATACTGATTAAAATGACTTCCATGATCAAAACCTGTAAATATACAAGATTAATATGAATTAAAGAAAAATAAAATAGGAACCTGTAAGGATTTTGATTTGCTAAAACCGTGAGATAACAGTAAGAAGTTCATAACGACCCGGATTATACACGATCTGAGTCCTTTCCAGATTTCTTGTAAGGTAGGTCCGCTAGACCCTTTCTCCGGTATCCAATCTTCTTCGGCGTAAACGGCGATTACGTATAAAGTGCAAGAACTCCATATCACGGATAGGGTGAACAGCAAAGCCATCTTCATCAGTTTAAATCGGTACAAACTCGTCTCCTTCCATTCGCGGAATCTCTCCAGATATTTGATCAGGGTCGTTACGTGAAAGACCTTCAGGAACGAAGGTATCTTTAGCCAGAATCCTTGCTCCTTCAAATTGAATAATAATATGAAGATATCAGTGTTGATTGAAGATATTACATCAACAGCGAACCACGTTTTAAGATAACGAATCGCCACAGATTTCGGGTCCATTATTATCTTCTTAGTGGTATCGTCTTGGTAACCGGTTATGAAAGACATCATTATATCTATTATACAGACGAAATCCAGAGTTATCCTGGGCAACCTCTCGTATAAACTGGTCTTCGCAGTGAAGCAAACGTCAATCGGGATATACACGAGTAAAATGAAGAACACCACCATCATGAACATCTCCCACATCACCCTCATCATACTGAACGGATGTATCATGTAATAGTGCAACTGCAAATGGTTCTGGATCTCCAGGTAGATCGTAGCGGACGATTTCAAGAATATCTTACTTCTGGGATTGTTCTCGCTGCATATCACGTAGCTCCTGAATTTCCGACGGAAATCGACGAAGTAACCGCTATCGATGAACTGCACTAGCAGGTTCTTGTGTCGGTTCGGTAGTTGGCAATCGTGCTCTAACGATTTCTTCAACCCTTTACTGTCGTGAAACGTATACATGTTTTTAACGTACGCTTTGCTTAAATCGAATACGACTTTTGACAGCTCAGTAAATGTCTTAATTTTAAAACTGATTAACGTGATTTATCGCTTGGTGGGGATAAACTGACGTTTGACAGATTGATTTATTTTTGTTTGTTCAAAATTGCCTCCTTCCGTGTCAAAACATGGACGATCGGGATGGTGTCGAAACGATTTCCTGTCATCGGTGGATAATCGATAACAATGATGCCTTTTTTTTGGTCAAGAATTCATGTACCATGATGGTTTTGTGCGATAGTGCATTCTCGTGCAATAAAAATCAACGGAACTTGAATCGAAGAAAACGGTATCAGCGTTGTCTTGATTTTGCTCTTCTCTTTTGGCTCTTATGGTTTATTGTTTATTCCTACATATTTCTCTCCGTTTAGATCTATCGTTTGCAAGTTTTCTTGTCCTTCCACGCGATGTCCCTTTTCTGTGCTTTCTCTTTTACTCCCTCCTCCCATGTTTGTCTCGGACTTCCTCTCCTTGAGCTTTTGTTTCCATAATTCTTTTTGTCATTCTGTCGTCTTTCATTCGGAGCACATGCCCTATTCATCTTAATTGACCTTATAGTTTCTAGTACCGGCTCAATTTTCAGTTCTTTTCTAAACACATCATTTCTTATTCTGTCTCTCTTATTTTTGCCCTGTATCTTTCTCAGAAATCTCATATCTACGTCATTTATTCTACATATTTGTACTCATTTGTTAACGTCCAAGATTCAGCATCACCGGTCTAACAATTCTCTTGATCACTTCGATTTTTATTTCCTTTCCTATTTCCCGTTTTCCCCAGGAATGATATCTTCAGCGACTTAAATATTCTTCCTGCTTTTTTCACTCTTTGACTCATTTCTTTATCCAGTTTCCCATTCTCTTCGATGAACGTTCCCGTATCCCTCTACTTGTTCTATATTTCCTCCATTCAGATGTATCTCATGTCTTCTTTTTTCTTTTGCTATGATCATGCTTTTAGTTTCCTTTATATTAATTTTCATGTTATAGGTTATACTGAAACTTGCCCAAAATCTTTGATACACTGTGCTTTTCAATATCCCAGTTTCCTCTTCGATAAGCCTCGCTTCGTAGAATTGACGTTCTCGATGTTTTTTTCTTTGCGAGTGGTTTTTGGCATCGCTGCTCGATAATTGTCCTTACAAGGTCCTGACGACCATCATGGAATCGGCCAAACTTTTAATTATCCTTCCGAAAGGCTGAGGTTCTTCTACACCAGTATAATAGTTTTTGCATTTAGTAAATTAAAATTGTCACGATCTAGATACCTTTAAAACTCTTCTATACAATAATTACAAAATGGATGCGGAAATAAAACATTTTAGCTCACAATATACTCCTAATTTATTATATTATTTATACCGTGCGAGCAAGTTGAAACGAAAGAGGTTGGCAGCACAAAATTTTCAGTTAGCAACACTGAGTAGTTTGGTTACTTAACAGTAAATAAAGGTTCATGCCATCGTAACCTAAGATCTTGCTGTCAAATAGTATTTAATAATTGATCGATGCGAGAATTGAATTTTCTAGTACATTTTTTTAAATGAAAGCCAGAATTTTTGTGTTATTAAAGACATTGGCATTGCATATTTGACTACGTTTAAAGATTTATTTTTGTTAACGCTTTGTTACAAATCCTTCATATAGTGATAGCAAATTTTAGAAAGCAGTGAATGAAATATTCACTAGAGGAGCTAGGACATATCAACAAAACAAATTTTACATTGGTATGGTGTAATTCTGTTCTGATTTAATTTCATTTTAGTGATTGAATTCACTTTAGTGGTTGTAATACTAGTTTATTTTCAATAAAATACAATAGACACACATGAATCTCCACAAAACACACAGATATGAAATCACTTATTTAAGTTGATTAGTGTACTGTGGTTGACAGTACAACAAATGTTCAAAATGACCCCCATCATTCTCAGTACACAGCTGTACACGTTGTTTAATATTTTCAAATACCTTTTGTAATCTATCGATGCTTATGCTATTAATCGCTTGAGAGATTGCATTTTTTAGCTCGTCTATTTTGTGCAATCTTTGTTGAAAAACCTTTTGCTTCAAGAAAAAGTCCAATGCTGTCAAATCGCATGAGTGCGGTGGCCATATTCCTCTACTTATTAGTCTGTCATCAAAATACTCCTGTAGATAAGTTATTGTCCGTGCATCAAAGGCTCCATCCTGTTGGAAGTACCCATGTTGCATCTCATCATCATGCCGTTCATTAACAAACACGTTAAGGATATTTTCTTGATATCGTGCAGCATTTATTGTACCATCGAAAAAGATTGGTCCTATTATACGTCTTCGAGACATGGCTACCCATATTCCAATCTTTATAGGATGTAAACCATTTTCTTGGAATACATGATGGTTCTCCGATGACCATTTATGACTATTATGACTATTAACATAGCCGGAAAGGTGAATCCATGCTTCATCTGAGAAAAATGTCATGTTCAAGTCATCGTCGTTGTTTAGATGATCCATAAACCATTGACAATAATGTCGCCTTTGCTCGAAATCCTGTGCATATAAATGTTGGTCTACAGTAACTTTGTACGCAAATGCTTCTTCAAAGCAGTTCGACAGCTGCGTAAAGATTTCTTTGGACTAGCATGCATCCGTTCTGCTAAATCCTCTACAATATCTTCAGTCAAAACGTAGGGCTCTTTAGCTCGCTTTCGCTTCAAGATACTTCCTGTTTCCATGAACCTTCTTACTAATCCACTACGATGCTGAACAAAAGTTTCATGCACAATAGCCACATCAGGGAACTGGATAGCAAATTGATCTATACAAGATTGATTGGAATAGATCCATTGCCCATCCTCATCTTGAACACCACTACGAAAGCAGGCCATCAGAATGAAGGTCTCTTGTTCAATAGTGAACGGCATGTGAGCACGCATTTGCTACGTATATTTGTCTTAAGAAAGACAGTTAGTATACTTAAATAAAACTATAAACTTGAAGCAAAAAATTCGAGATCTAACGAAACACGATAAATGACGGGTGACAGTTGTCAAAATAAACAGAAGCTGGAGTCTTACTCTTTGGTAAAAAAAAACTATCAAAGCAGAGATTTTGGTGCAACCAATCTTCTTCAGTTCAACTTGCTCGCTCGGTATTAAAATAAAGTTGGCGATTGCATTCTAAACTGTAATTGGGCGCATTCTAGAAGCAGACAGCTACAGTTACATTAACAGTTGCATTCCTTGAAATTATTGTCTTTCAAAATCAACTTAATCTAAAATTAATCATGAAAAATCTCTCAGCATCAAAAATGCTCCAATGATGCCACCATGCCATCAACCACACCATACAGTTAGCTTTTGCGGAAGCTAAGACTTGTCCTTAATCTGTTCTAGACCATTTTCATACCAAAAACTATAATTTTGCTTGTCAATGTGTCTCAAGCTTCATTTGAGAAGATTATGAGCTTTTTCAAGTTGCTCTAAACTTCAGAAGGTGTAAAAATACAAACTAAAGACTCAAGAGAAATTATAAATTAAAACAACTTGAATTAGCAACAATATATGAAGAGAAAATAGAACAAGAAATGAAACAAAAGCAAGAGAACTAATCAAAGCAATTATGACAACAAATAAAATGGAAAGGTTGATTTTACAAACCAGAAATTGTTGTACAAAATATTGAAACTAAAGAGAAATTATAGCACTAGACAATTGAAAAAAATCATTAAGCATGAAATTTTGCTGATAAATATTTCGAGGAAAACAAAGAATTTAAACAAATGAAAACAAAATTTAGAAATGAAGACATCTGAGGATCATAAAAATAACAGAAAGGATGAGGTAAAAGATCATTAACTTTTGCTGATTATATTTAGTGAAACAAAGACTTTAAACAAACGAAAACAAAATTTAGAAATCAACAGAAAAATAAAAATAACAATGAAATATTTGACAAATTTGTAAGTACAATATTTTTGAAGAAAGAAAGATGATTGAATACTGACAAATTTATTTCGTTCACGGTACTTAGTTGACATGGCTCATACAAGTGACAGAAATGGGATATCTGATAGCAATTTAGGATATCAGAAGAATCCTTGAAGAATGGACGAATCCAGAGTCGAGTCAAGTGTACTTCTCTTCTTCATCTTCTCTGTAACCATTTCCAGTTCAGCTTCAAGAAAACATCCTTTATCTCATCAACATACGTTCAGATTTAAATTGCTTCAAGTTCTTAAATGGAAATTCTCAAAATAAATTTAAATAGTTCTAATAACTATACATGCTTGGTTTAATCTATTTGAGGAGTCACAATTCATTTACAAAATACTATCTAACTAGAGTATAGTTTTGACTCTAATCTAATCTAATCTTAAGAATAGAATCTAAAAAGAAAAAAAATCAAAATTAAATACCTCTAATTTCCTCGAGTTACTATAACCATGCGATATCAGCAAAAAATTCATAACAACCCTTAACGTGCATTGCCTCAATCCCATCCATATCTCTCTTAAATTACCCTCCTTAGCCGAGACCTTTACCAACCACTTCTCTTGCGCATAATCGGCGATTAGATAAAGCATACAGGAACTCCATACGACCCATAGGAAGAAGATGATGGCCATGTTCGCCATCTTAAACGAGTAAAGACTGTACTCCTTCCATTCGCGATATCTCCGGATGTACCTGAACAATTTTACAACGCGGTAGATCTTTAAAAACGAAGGCAGCTTCAGTATCAAAGCTCTCTCGTTCAATTCGAAGATTAATATGAAAATATCGGTGTTGATCGATGATATTAGGTCGATCGTGAACCACGTCTTGAGGTAACGAATTGCGACTAATTTCGGATCCATAATTATCTTCCTGGTGGTGCTATCTTGATAACCGGTTACGAAATACATCGCTATATCTAATATGCAGATCATATCCAAGATTATCCGGGGTACCCTGTACATGTTTAAATTGACGGCTTTACTACTGAAACAAGCGTCTAGAGGAATATACACCAATAAGATGAAGAGGACGCACATCATGAAGAATTCCCATGCTATCCTGAGCATACTGAACGGATGTATCATATTATAATAGAATTGGAGATGCGTTTGGACTTCGAGGTGGATCGCTGCTGTTGATTTGAAAAATGTTTTCGATCTCGGATTCTTCGCGCTGCATATCACTAGGTTCTTAAACTTCCTTCGGAGTTTCACGAAATAACCGCTGGCTATGAATTGCACTAGTAGATCTTTCTGGTCGTCTGGTAGCTGGCAGTGGTGTTGCAAAGCCTTCCTTAGTAATTTGACGTTACCGTGCGAAGCAGTGTGCATCTCTAGCTTGGATGATTATAAGGAATGTTGTGTCAGTTTCTGTTTACATTGACAGATCTGTCAAATTGAATGTGAAAATCAAAAAAGACTATTCGCTAAAATTTTTCCGGTAGAGGCGTTGGTATCGTTATGTCAAATTCGAGCCAAATCAAATATTGTTTTCCCGGTTACAATAGTTCAGATTTTACCAACAGATGTCGACTACTTTGCGCATTTTAGCGAATTATATAGAATTGTTTTGGCGTTAAGGTTTTAAGTTGGTAATTCTGTATAGAAAACGAACTTGAATAATGTGTTCAGAATTGCAACAGATATGGGAATAATAGCATTCGTTTGAATGTAGGTAATGATAAATAGTTATTTTTAACCAGGTATCAGTGTCTATTACTGGCGCACCTGTCGTGTAATAGCAATAAATATAGCTATAAAAGAATGTTGAGCATTAAATAGATCAATAATTGATACTATCATTTAAAAATAACGGCCACGATTAGCGATCTTTATTACCAAGTTAGAATAAAACGAAAAATTTTAAAGACCACACATTGAATATAATCACACAACTATCTATCTAGCGTAGCCTTCATAAAAAATATAATAAAACTGGTTTTAGTTATTTGCGATAAATAAATCTTTAGCATATTAAGTCTTATTTGAATATTGTTTACTATTTTATAGAATAATATACGATTTGCATTCTTGTATTTTCCTAGTATTATAAGGTTTTTTAAATACATATTTAAATGTGTATAGATGGATGTATGAAATAACTGTTTGAATCGCCCTTATTTTTAATCCCAAATATGTCTAACATGCGCTAAAAAAAAAAAAACTAGGTCACTGATTGTATTGTGTAGATATATACGTGTATGAATAAGCTAGTTCGTAAAAAATGTACAGCACATTATGTAAAACGAGTTTGATTCGCTTTCATATATGGAGTTTATGTGAAGGGGAAAAAAGGTGTGTGAGTGTGTGTGTATACAGTGAGACATAAAAATATAAAACGATGCATTTTTTTTTTTATTTAACTAAATTAAATATGGATTTTATTTTTTTTAAGTTCAAGATATAATAAGACAAATATATAAGCTATCAATTTTTCTTTGATATGCACCAACTATGCCATCAACCACACCATACAATTACCTTTTGCTGAAGCCAAGGCTTGTCCTTAATCTGTTCTAGACCATTTTCATATCGAAAACCATAATTTTGCTTGTCAATGTGTCTACTCAATCGAAAATGAGCTTACCATAGCAATGGTGTAGATTTTTATAAACGTTTTTCATTAATGTTGTTCTTGGCCTTCCTCTTCTTGTATTTCTCATTTTATTCTTGTTTCTCATATCCTTCTTGTTTGTCTTTTATTTCCCATTCTATATAAATGTTCCCACCATATTAGCTGTCTTTGTTCAACTGTAATTTTAAATATTTTCTCTTATTATCTCTTTTTTCCATCAATTCCTACTCCCAAGCACTGAAATGTTCTTACTTGTTCTATTTCAATTCCTTCTATTTCGATTTTCGTATCTACCTGCTCATCTCCCACTACCATTACTTTAGTTTTGCTCTTATTAATTGTCATTCCACTGTCTTTTAGTGTCATATTCCATGTTGCTAGGTTACGTTTCAGATCTCCCTCATTGTCGGCTATAATTACTATATCGTTTGCGAATGCCCTTTCCGAAACTTCGACTGGCTTCAAGTTAAGGTGTCCAATTCTGATCTTTTTACTTTTTCTTGTATACCATTGTTTGATAATATCATCCGTATAAATAATGAACAGTATTGGGCTCAGACTTCCTCCTTGGCGCAGTCCCTCTTTTGTTTTAAATATCTCCGATTCTAAATTGTTAGCTATTAAAGCATTAGTATTATTGTTATATATTTTCTGTATTAATCGTCTTATTTTGCAATTGATACCTCTTTCTCTTAATATATTCCATAATCTTTCTATTGGTACTGGTCTAAACTTTAAAAGGTGTAAAAAACAAACTAAAGACTAAAGAGAAGAACAATGCAGTAAAACAATAGTAGGAAATGAAAAGTTTCATTTTACCAACCAGAAATTGTTCTATAAAATATTGAAAGCTCATAGAGCTGATAAAGAGGTATAGCAATAAATGTATTAAATCAAAAGAAGGATAAATACTTGAAGAGGATCATGAAATAATGGTAAGATGGTAGGAATATTTTGAGGATGTGTTTAACACAAAGATATAGAGAGCAGGAAGATGATGATAGAATTAAAAGATAGATGGAAAAAAGAAGGTCCTTCATCTGAGGATTCACAAAGTTGTTTTAGAAAGGGAAAAAAAGGTGCAAGATCATTACGCTTTCACAGAGTATATTTACAAAAAATAAAGACTTTAAACAAATGAAAACAAAATTTAGAAATCAACATCGAAAAACAAAAATAGCGAGCGTTGGGAAAGAAGATTAACAAGTTTTAGTGACGCTGAACAAACGAAGAATAGACCAAGTAAATACAATGAAATATCCAATGCTCTGATTCTCGTATTGCCACCAATGGTGGTTGGAGTTGATTTTGACCAAAATGAAGACTTCTTAAAGAAACTCGGTATATCAAGCAACTTCGAATTATCTTTCACTATATTTTCTAAAACAGCTGTTGGGGGAAAAGAATTATTATTATTATTAAAAAAGAATTATCTTCACTATATTTTTGAGAAGTGATATTTTCGTGGACTAAATTACTTAACTCCTACATAATCAATAATCACTTCAAAAATACTGTCCTATATCATCAAACCATGCTCGAAATTCTTATTCAGATATGTCGGATCTATTTTTTGACATGTCCAATTGCGATTATTAACAATTTTACCAATTAAAATCAAAACCCCTTCCCCGCTAGGATATCTTTAAAAGTATCTACAGAGATTGTTGTTTCAGAATTAACAAAAAAAAGATTGAAGAACTGGTTGATTTATCTAAATTTGTTTCAAATTATCAAAGGCTATCTATTGTTCTGATCTCCCAATAAATTTTATTTGGATACCCTGCTTACAGTTAGGTTTTGATATCTTGTAGGTACTTTTATGTGACTTTTTCATCGCCGGGGATAGGGGGGGGCAGAGGGGAGGGGGAGGGGATGCCACAACACCTAGATGTATCTTGATTAGCAAAATATTTCAGTTACTTTTTTGTCAGTCTGTTCTTTTCTAAGATAAACAATATTTTCTTTCCTGCCTGATACCATTAATCTACTAATTTTCTGTATAGGACCTCCTCAAACACTTTGCCTATATAGAACATTTATCAAAATTATAATCTTCTATGGAATCAGCTTTCAGTTTATCTGGAAAAAATTCGAGCATTTACAGGCATATTAATCATATGCGTAACCACTTAGAATATAGGATCATTCAATCGAATCAATTTCTGCCAATTCGTACTTCAGATATATGAATATCTGAAACCTAGTTGATTTGTTCTTCTATTTCAGCAAGCAGGTCTCCATGCAATGCAAGGCTGTTAAAAGAAAAAGTTTCCAACCGTTTCATAAACATTTCTGATGATTTATAGTGTAAAGATGGATAGCTCTGAAATGCACGATGCTTAAAGAATTTAAAAAAATGCACTCCAAAAATCTGTCACTAGTAGTATCTGCCTAATTTGTTTTCTTGCTCTGTTTGTGTTGCATCTTGTATGGTTAAATTTTGGAAATTCTGGAAAAGTTACCCAATTTTTTTTGACGCTGGATAATGGATTTCAGAAGAAAATAGAAATCAAAATACTAGATTAAGCAGAAACCTAGTAAATATGATTTGAGAAACAGATATTTGCAATTTGTTGATAGATAATGAGACGGTTGAATCAATTGTATTACAAATTGTACAAATTGCCTCCATGAGAGAAAAGCTATTTAATTCAACAATATTATGGAGACAAAGGCTTTGCTTGGACTATTAATTATATTATCAATTATGAAATCTTCATAAAATGAAGAGATGCTTTGTCTGTTTTCCAAAAATTGTTTGTTTTTAATCTGGAAAAAATCTCGAAAATTTTTGACATGAAATCTGCTTGAATTTCGTTTCAAATTTGTCAAAGAATTGGGTTTTCGATTAAATTAGTAATGCCGTACCTGAAGCAAAGAATCTAAAGACGCCAACTGAAGTAGTGCTAGGAATTGAAAGACTAAATACTAGATAGATGCTAAGCTTTCGCAGAAAAAAATTGTGCATTACTAACTTACGAGGGAGCGTTTTTATATTCGCGGAATGAGCGGGTTGTAGGGGGGTGATTAGGCGCATTGGGGGCGTGGTCTGTGCAGCGACTCATAATTAGTATTAAATACGAAGTTTCATTGTTATTAGACAGTTAGTCTTTGAGTTATCGTCAACCAAGTAACATAATCGGGAGTGAAAAGTGAAATATGGAAAAAATCGAATATCGTGCCGTTATAAAGTTCCTTACCAGGCAAGGAAAATCAGTCGCGAATAATGAATGAGATCTCATTGGTTTACGGGGACTCTTGTCCAGGAAAAACCATGGTGTACAAGTGGCATAGTTTATTTAAACAAGGAAGGGAATCTCTTGAAGACGACCCGAGGCCGGGCAGGAGCATGGAGGTGACCACGCCAGCACTTATCCAAAAAGTTGAAAAAATTGTACTCGAAGATGCTCGACTAAAGAAGAAACAACTCGCAGAAATGGTTGGAGTATCCGATACAACAATTTTTAAAATCCTACACGATCATCTCGGCATGTCTAAGATCAGCGCAAGATGGGTGCCGAGAATGCTCACGCCGCCGCAAAAACAACAGCGCGTAGAGTGTTCGCGTGCATTTTTGGACCTCTGTAATGAAGACAAGGATGGTGTATTGAGTCGAATTGTTACTGGAGACGAAACTTGAGTTCATCATTATGAACCTGAGTCCAAACAAGACTCCATGCAGTGGCATAAAAGGGCACAGCACCTCCCAAGAAATTTAAAGCGTCACAGTCAGCCGGGAAACTCATGGCAACGGTATTTTGGGACTAGGAAGGAATATTGTTGATTGATTATAAAGATAAAGGTGTTTCTATAACCGGAGAATATTACGCTTCAATATTAGAGCGACTAAAAGAAGCCATTAAAGAGAAAAGACGGGGAAAATTGACAAAAGGTGTGCTGCTTTTGCACGACAACGCGCCCGTCCACAAGAGCCGCATTGCGTTTGCTGCCCTGCGTAAGGTGGGCTTCGAAATTGTGAATCACCCACCCTACAGCCCGGACCTGGCCCCGAGTGATTATTACCTGTTTCCGAAAATGAAAAAAGAGCTGCAGATGATGAAGTCAAGGAGGCAGTTTCGGCGTATTTTGCAGATAAAGAGAAATCATTTTTTTATGAGGGTATAAATAAATTAATTGAAAGATGTGGAAAATGTATCCGTCTTGCAGGTGAATATATTGAAAAAGAAAAATAAAAATTATCCGCGAATATTTTTTATTTAAAATGAGAAAGACAAATTATATTTTTAAATTTTAGAGAATAATAAAAACGATGTTAGATAACTTTGACTATAATAAATCTGGAATTTGGTCCAGCCTGTATAATTTAAATTCCAGAGTTTTTATAAGGATAAAGCTTTGCTTGAACTGTTTATGATATAATTAATTATGAAATGTTTACATGAAATCTGGAATTTGTTTGCCAGAGATTGTTAGGATTACTAATATTTATTTGGAAAAAAATTGAAATTTTAACTTGAGAATAGATATTTGGACATGAAATGTGCTGTGTTTTGATTCAAATTTGTTCAAAGAATTGGCTTTTAAATTAGTAATGTTCTCACCCGAGGAAAAGAATTTAAGGACGCAGATTTGTTAGGAATTATCTATGTTTAGAGTGCTTAGAAAAAGTAGATTCAGCGGTGATATTGTGTGTATTACTGATTATAAAGTGGATTCTTTAAATATTGTTTAGTTTGACCGATATCGATATATTTAAATATTACCATGAATCCTACAACAAACTCATCTTTATCACATCAATACAGCGACGTAATTAACTAAGTAGGTACTGTTTATATGAAACGTAAGAAACGCAAATTATGTCAAGTCGTATTTACTGTATAATGAGCATCTTCCGCATTAATAACTGTTTGCCCGTTAAAATGACACACATCGAAGAGATAAGTAGCGGGTTTGAAATTACTCGAGAACAAGAAATTGGCTATAAAAACAAGCACAAACATTCGTGCATATTCTCCATTTAAGATCGTTAAATATAAATTCCCATCGACGATTAAATTAAATTGTGCGTAAACTGATTGAGTACAATCCACGTCCGATCCAAAAATTAAATTATCGTCAAGGGTTGGATGAGTGGGTGAACCTATCAGTTTCGTTTATAATTGCATATCCCATCTTGACCTATTTATAAGGATACCTATCCTATAAATTAGTTTTATTATTATTTTATTTTTAATTCTAGGTTGGTGCCTACTGTTATGCCGAATTAGGCACTATGATTCGAAAAAGTGGAGCCGATTACGCCTACATCATGGAGACGTTCGGTCCCTTCCTGGCGTTCATTAGATTATGGATCGAATGCATGATAGTTAGGCCGTGTTCGCAAGCGATCGTGGCATTGACTTTCAGCGTTTACGTCATGAAACCGTTTTTCCCGGCTTGCGATCCCCTGATGACGCAGCTAGATTGTTAGCTGTCTGTTGTATATGTAAGTTTTTTAAGTTATTGCGAAATAACTGTTAAGAACACCTGTTTGAATTTGCACTCATAGTAATTTGTACTTTCTAAATATTACGTTACATTTCTTCAAGCTAACAAATAATTGTAAATGATTGTTTGTAATTATCGATGCAATCACGTCTAATTGCTGCGGTAATTCTGTAATAAGTTGATTTTTTTATGGGAAAGGTAGGCAATAATTTGCGGGTTGTAGAAATATATAAATAGCTAGAGGCAACACTTAAATTTGCAAACGAGAGTGAAAGTGGAATTGATTTAAAAAAAATATAATATATTATTTACGAATTAAATCCGATCTCGTTTTATTTTTCAGGCGTTTTAACATTCATCAATTGTTACGATGTCAAGTGGGCCACCAGAGTTCAAGATGTATTTACTTACGCCAAATTGCTCGCCCTCTTCGTCATTATAGCAGCTGGAATCTATCAATTAATTCAAGGTAAGCCGTATAAATAATCTATAATAATTCTAATTGAAATAAGGTTCCATTACTCCCTCCAAAATAATAATAATAAAAAAAAAGATTATGCGTATACGATCGAACTTGTACTTTGTAACTACATAAAACTAAATTGTTTGCTCATTATATTAATTGTTTTAAATCTAACTAAATTCATTTTGTAAAGTTAAACATATTTTGTTAAAGTTAAAAAATGTGTGGTCCAAGGGATTTTTTATCCTACTCTTGCTGGAAATGTGTTATAAATATTAGAGAAAAAAATTTCATAATACAGAAAATTGACACTAACTAGAAAGAGTCATTATACAGGATGTTAGCTAAATATGCGGCAAAAATCCATGGGGTCATTCCTTCGTGTCGATGGAAACGACTGAAGCGTTACGTTTCTCCTCGGACAGAAACAACGACATCTCGCCGAAATAACTACCGTCCGCTAGATGGCACACTTCTTTACCGAATTTATCGTAGACGGCCACCATTCCTGTTAGAATGAAATACATGGCGTGAGCTTCAGAGCCGGCTATAACCACGACATCGTTAGGTAGATAGATTTCCATCTTCATCAGGTAACTGACTCTGATCAGGAAAGGTTGTGGGATATCTCTGAAGATGACGGTGTTATTGAGGAGTTTACCGCATGTATGGACGATGATCTCTTGTTTGAGTTGATTGGATAAACTAGCTAGGATCTCGTTCTCTTTGTAATAGTTCCTTTGGAAGCGGAATTCGAAGTAGGCTAGTACACGTTTCTGGACTGTTTCCGGTAAATTTTTCGATTTCATGTATTCTTGGAATTGCTGCACCATCTGGTAATATTTATCGTTTAACGAGCTGTATTTCATTACGATCTGGATGATCTGAGCTGTGGCTCCTAATTTGAAGATCCATCCAATGCTGATTAAAATGACTTCCATGATTAAAACCTGTAAATATACAAGATTAATATGAATTAAAGAAAAATAAAATAGGAACCTGTAAGGATTTTGATTTGCTAAAACCGTGAGATAACAGTAAGAAGTTCATAACGACCCGGATTATACACGATCTGAGTCCTTTCCAGATTTCTTGTAAGGTAGGTCCGCTAGACCCTTTCTCCGGTATCCAATCTTCTTCGGCGTAAACGGCGATTACGTATAAAGTGCAAGAACTCCATATCACGGATAGGGTGAACAGCAAAGCCATCTTCATCAGTTTAAATCGGTACAAACTCGTCTCCTTCCATTCGCGGAATCTCTCCAGATATTTGATCAGGGTCGTTACGTGAAAGACCTTCAGGAACGAAGGTATCTTTAGCCAGAATCCTTGCTCCTTCAAATTGAATAATAATATGAAGATATCAGTGTTGATTGAAGATATTACATCAACAGCGAACCACGTTTTAAGATAACGAATCGCCACAGATTTCGGGTCCATTATTATCTTCTTAGTGGTATCGTCTTGGTAACCGGTTATGAAAGACATCATTATATCTATTATACAGACGAAATCCAGAGTTATCCTGGGCAACCTCTCGTATAAACTGGTCTTCGCAGTGAAGCAAACGTCAATCGGGATATACACGAGTAAAATGAAGAACACCACCATCATGAACATCTCCCACATCACCCTCATCATACTGAACGGATGTATCATGTAATAGTGCAACTGCAAATGGTTCTGGATCTCCAGGTAGATCGTAGCGGACGATTTCAAGAATATCTTACTTCTGGGATTGTTCTCGCTGCATATCACGTAGCTCCTGAATTTCCGACGGAAATCGACGAAGTAACCGCTATCGATGAACTGCACTAGCAGGTTCTTGTGTCGGTTCGGTAGTTGGCAATCGTGCTCTAACGATTTCTTCAACCCTTTACTGTCGTGAAACGTATACATGTTTTTAACGTACGCTTTGCTTAAATCGAATACGACTTTTGACAGCTCAGTAAATGTCTTAATTTTAAAACTGATTAACGTGATTTATCGCTTGGTGGGGATAAACTGACGTTTGACAGATTGATTTATTTTTGTTTGTTCAAAATTGCCTCCTTCCGTGTCAAAACATGGACGATTGGGATGGTGTCGAAACGATTTCCTGTCATCGGTGGATAATCGATAACAATGATGCCTTTTTTTTGGTCAAGAATTCATGTACCATGATGGTTTTGTGCGATAGTGCATTCTCGTGCAATAAAAACCAACTGAACTTGAATCGAAGAAAACGGTATCAGCGTTGTCTTGATTTTGCTCTTCTCTTTTGGCTCTTATGGTTTATTGTTTATTCCTACATATTTCTCTCCGTTTAGATCTATCGTTTGCAAGTTTTCTTGTCCTTCCACGCGATGTCCCTTTTCTGTGCTTTCTCTTTTACTCCCTCCTCCCATGTTTGTCTCGGACTTCCTCTCCTTGAGCTTTTGTTTCCATAATTCTTTTTGTCATTCTGTCGTCTTTCATTCGGAGCACATGCCCTATTCATCTTAATTGACCTTATATTTTCTAGTACCGGCTCAATTTTCAGTTCTTTTCTAAACACATCATTTCTTATTCTGTCTCTCTTATTTTTGCCCTGTATCTTTCTCAGAAATCTCATATCTACGTCATTTATTCTACATATTTGTACTCATTTGTTAACGTCCAAGATTCAGCATCACCGGTCTAACAATTCTCTTGATCACTTCGATTTTTATTTCCTTTCCTATTTCCCGTTTTCCCCAGGAATGATATCTTCAGCAAATTAAACATTCTTCCTACTTTTTTCACTCTTTCATTCATTTCTTTATCCAGTTTCTCATTCTCTTCGATGAACGTTCCTAAATATTTGTATCCCTCTACTTGTTCTATATTTTCTCCATTCAGATGTATCTCATGTCTTCTTTTTTCTTTTGCTATGATCATGCTTTTAGTTTTCTTTATATTAATTTTCATGTTTATTTTGTGTAGTGCATCGTTCAGTATCTCTAGGTTATATTGAAACTTGCCCAAAATCTTTGATACACTGTGCTTTTCAATATCCCAGTTTCCTCTTCGATAAGCCTCGCTTCGTAGAATTGACGTTCTCGATGTTTTTTCTTTGCGAGTGGTTTTTGGCATCGCTGCTCGATAATTGTCCTTAATTGTCCTTACAAGGTCCTGACGACCATCATGGAATCGGCCAAACTTTTAATTATCCTTCCGAAAGGCAGAGGTTCTTCTACACCAGTATAATAGTTTTTGTATTTAGTAAATTAAAATTGTCACGATCCAAACACCTTTAAAACTCTTCTATACAATAATTACAAAATGGATGCGGAAATAAAACATTTTAGCTCACAATATACTCCTAATTTATTATATTATTTATACCGTGCGAGCAAGTTGAAACGAAGGAGGTTGGCAGCACAAAATTTTCAGTTAGCAACACTGAGTAGTTGGTACTGAGTAGTTTGGTTACTTAATAGTAAACAAAGGTTCATGCCATCGTAACCTAAGATCTTGCTGTCAAATAGTATTTAGTACATTTTTTTAAATGAAAGCCAGAATTTTTGTGTTATTAAAGACATTGGCATCGCATATTTGACTACGTTTAAAGATTTATTTTTGTTAACGCTTTGTTACAAATCCTTCATATAGTGATAGCAAATTTTAGAAAGCAGTGAATGAAATATTCACTAGAGGAGCTAGGACATATCAACAAAACAAATTTTACATTGGTATGGTGTAATTCTGTTCTGATTTAATTTCATTTTAGTGATTGAATTCATTTTAGTGGTTGTAATACTAGTTTATTTTCAATAAAATACAATAGACACACATGAATCTCCACAAAACACACAGATATGAAATCACTTATTTAAGTTGATTAGTGTACTGTGGTTGACAGTACAACAAATGTTCAAAATGACCCCATCATTCTCAGTACACAGCTGTACACGTTGTTTAATATTTTCAAATACCTTTTGTAATCTATCGATGCTTATGCTATTAATCGCTTGAGAGATTGCATTTTTTAGCTCGTCTATTTTGTGCAATCTTTGTTGAAAAACAAGAAAAAGTCCAATGCTGTCAAATCGGATGAGTGCGGTGGCCATATTCCTCTACTTATTAGTCTGTCATCAAAATACTCCTGTAGATAAGTTATTGTCCGTGCATCAAAGGCTCCATCCTGTTGGAAGTACCCATGTTGCATCTCATCATCATGCCGTTCATTAACAAACACGTTAAGGATATTTTCTTGATATCGTGCAGCATTTATTGTACCATCGAAAAAGATTGGTCCTATTATACGTCTTCGAGACATGGCAACTCATATTCCAATCTTTATAGGATGTAAACCATTTTCTTGGAATACATGATGGTTCTCCGATGACCATGTATGACTATTAACATAGTATGACTATTAACATAGCCGGAAAGGTGAATCCATGCTTCATCTGAGAAAAATGTCATGTTCAAGTCATCGTCGTTGTTTAGATGATCCATAAACCATTGACAATAATGTCGCCTTTGCTCGAAATCCTGTGCATATAAATGTTGGTCTACAGTAACTTTGTACGCAAATGCTTCTTCAAAGCAGTTCGACAGCTGCGTAAAGATTTCTTTGGACTAGCATGCATCCGTTCTGCTAAATCCTCTACAATATCTTCAGTCAAAACGTAGGGCTCTTTAGCTCGCTTTCGCTTCAAGATACTTCCTGTTTCCATGAACCTTCTTACTAATCCACTACGATGCTGAACAAAAGTTTCATGCACAATAGCCACATCAGGGAACTGGATAGCAAATTGATCTATACAAGATTGATTGGAATAGATCCATTGCCCATCATCATCTTGAACACCACTACGAAAGCAGGCCATCAGAATGAAGGTCTCTTGTTCAATAGTGAACGACATATGAGCACGCATTTGCTACGTATATTTGTCTTAAGAAAGACAGTTAGTATACTTAAATAAAACTATAAACTTGAAGCAAAAAATTCGAGATCTAACGAAACACGATAAATGACGGGTGACAGTTGTCAAAATAAACAGAAGCTGGAGTCTTACTCTTTGGTCAAAAAAAAACTATCAAAGCAGAGATTTTGGTGCAACCAATCTTCTTCAGTTCAACTTGCTCGCTCGGTATTAAAATAAAGTTGGCGATTGCATTCTAAACTGTAATTGGGCGCATTCGGCAGAAGCAGACAGCTACAGTTACATTAACAGTTGCATTCCTTGAAATTATTCTCCCTCAAAATCAACTTAATCTAAAATTAATCATGAAAAATCTCTCAGCATCAAAAATGCTCCAAATGCCACCATGCCATCAACCACACCATACAGTTAGCTTTTGCGGAAGCTAAGACTTGTCCTTAATCTGTTCTGGACCATTTTCATACCAAAAACTATAATTTTGCTTGTCAATGTGTCTCAACCTTTTTCAAGTTGCTCTAAAATGAGGTGTCATTTGAGAAGACTAAAGAGAAATTATAAATTAAAACAACTTGAATTAGCTACAATATATGAAGAAAATGAACAAAAACAAACAAAAGCAAGAAATAATCAAACAATTATGACAACAAGTAAAATGGAAAGGTTCATTTTACCAACCAGAAATTGTTGATTATATTTACTGATAAAAACAAAGACTTTAAACAAACGAAATGACAAAATTTAGAAAGGAACATCGAATAATAAAAGATATGAAGACGCAGGATGAGGAAAAGAAGGAGATTGAGGAACAAATTATAGGTAAAAGATCATTACGCTTTTGCTGATTATATTTACAAAAGAAATAAAGACTTTAAACAAACGAAAACAAAATTTAGAAATCAACATCGAAAAACAAAAATAAATATTTGGGTGTAAGCTTGAAGAAAGATGATTGAATACTGACAAATTTATTTCAAAGATGATTGAATACTGACAAATTTTTTTCTTTCAAAACGGTACTTAGTTGACATGGCTCATACAAGTGACAGAAATGGGATATCTGATAGCAATTTAGGATATCAGAAGTTGAATCCTTGAAGAATGGACGAATCCAGAGTCGAGTCAAGTGTACTTCTCTTCTTCATCTTCTCTGTAACCATTTCCAGTTCAGCTTCAAGAAAACATCCTTTATCTCATCAACATACGTTCAGATTTAAATTGCTTCAAGTTCTTAAATGGAAATTCTCAAAATAAATTTAAATAGTTCTAATAACTATACATGCTTGGTTTAATCTATTTGAGGAGTCACAATTCATTTACAAAATACTATCTAACTAGAGTATAGTTTTGACTCTAATCTAATCTAATCTTAAGAATAGAATCTAAAAAGAAAAAAATCAAAATTAAATACCTCTAATTTCCTCGAGTTACTATAACCATGCGATATCAGCAAAAAATTCATAACAACCCTTAACGTGCATTGCCTCAATCCCATCCATATCTCTCTTAAATTACCCTCCTTAGCCGAGACCTTTACCAACCACTTCTCTTGCGCATAATCGGCGATTAGATAAAGCATACAGGAACTCCATACGACCCATAGGAAGAAGATGATGGCCATGTTCGCCATCTTAAACGAGTAAAGACTGTACTCCTTCCATTCGCGATATCTCCGGATGTACCTGAACAATTTCACAACGCGGTAGATCTTTAAAAACGAAGGCAGCTTCAGTATCAAAGCTCTCTCGTTCAATTCGAAGATTAATATGAAAATATCGGTGTTGATCGATGATATTAGGTCGATCGTGAACCACGTCTTGAGGTAACGAATTGCGACTAATTTCGGATCCATAATTATCTTCCTGGTGGTGCTATCTTGATAACCGGTTACGAAATACATCGCTATATCTAATATGCAGATCATATCCAAGATTATCCGGGGTACCCTGTACATGTTTAAATTGACGGCTTTACTACTGAAACAAGCGTCTAGAGGAATATACACCAATAAGATGAAGAGGACGCACATCATGAAGAATTCCCATGCTATCCTGAGCATACTGAACGGATGTATCATATTATAATAGAATTGGAGATGCGTTTGGACTTCGAGGTGGATCGCTGCTGTTGATTTGAAAAATGTTTTCGATCTCGGATTCTTCGCGCTGCATATCACTAGGTTCTTAAACTTCCTTCGGAGTTTCACGAAATAACCGCTGGCTATGAATTGCACTAGTAGATCTTTCTGGTCGTCTGGTAGCTGGCAGTGGTGTTGCAAAGCCTTCCTTAATAATTTGACGTTACCGTGCGAAGCAGTGTGCATCTCTAGCTTGGATGATTATAAGGAATGTTGTGTCAGTTTCTGTTTACATTGACAGATCTGTCAAATTGAATGTGAAAATCAAAAAAGACTATTCGCTAAAATTTTTCCGGTAGAGGCGTTGGTATCGTTATGTCAAATTCGAGCCAAATCAAATATTGTTTTCCCGGTTACAATAGTTCAGATTTTACCAACAGATGTCGACTACTTTGCGCATTTTAGCGAATTATATAGAATTGTTTTGGCGTTAAGGTTTTAAGTTGGTAATTCTGTATAGAAAACGAACTTGAATAATGTGTTCAGAATTGCAACAGATATGGGAATAATAGCATTCGTTTGAATGTAGGTAATGATAAATAGTTATTTTTAACCAGGTATCAGTGTCTATTACTGGCGCACCTGTCGTGTAATAGCAATAAATATAGCTATAAAAGAATGTTGAGCATTAAATAGATCAATAATTGATACTATCATTTAAAAATAACGGCCACGATTAGCGATCTTTATTACCAAGTTAGAATAAAACGAAAAATTTTAAAGACCACACATTGAATATAATCACACAACTATCTATCTAGCGTAGCCTTCATAAAAAATATAATAAAACTGGTTTTAGTTATTTGCGATAAATAAATCTTTAGCATATTAAGTCTTATTTGAATATTGTTTACTATTTTATAGAATAATATACGATTTGCATTCTTGTATTTTCCTAGTATTATAAGGTTTTTTAAATACATATTTAAATGTGTATAGATGGATGTATGAAATAACTGTTTGAATCGCCCTTATTTTTAATCCCAAATATGTCTAACATGCGCTAAAAAGGAAAAAAAAACTAGGTCACTGATTGTATTGTGTAGATATATACGTGTATGAATAAGCTAGTTCGTAAAAAATGTACAGCACATTATGTAAAACGAGTTTGATTCGCTTTCATATATGGAGTTTATGTGAAGGGGAAAAAAGGTGTGTGAGTGTGTGTGTATACAGTGAGACATAAAAATATAAAACGATGCATTTTTTTTATTTATTTAACTAAATTAAATATGGATTTTATTTCTTTTAAGTTCAAGATATAATAAGACAAATATATAAGCTATCAATTTTTCTTTGATATGCACCAACTATGCCATCAACCACACCATACAATTACCTTTTGCTGAAGCCAAGGCTTGTCCTTAATCTGTTCTAGACCATTTTCATATCGAAAACCATAATTTTGCTTGTCAATGTGTCTACTCAATCGAAAATGAGCTTACCATAGCAATGGTGTAGATTTTTATAAACGTTTTTCATTAATGTTGTTCTTGGCCTTCCTCTTCTTGTATTTCTCATTATTCTTGTTTCTCATATCCTTCTTGTTTGTCTTTTATTTCCCATTCTATATAAATGTTCCCACCATATTAGCTGTCTTTGTTCAACTGTAATTTTAAATATTTTCTCTTATTATCTCTTTTTTTCCATCAATTCCTACTCCCAAGCACTGAAATGTTCTTACTTGTTCTATTTCAATTCCTTCTATTTCGATTTTCGTATCTACCTGCTCATCTCCCACTACCATTACTTTAGTTTTGCTCTTATTAATTGTCATTCCACTGTCTTTTAGTGTCATATTCCATGTTGCTAGGTTACGTTTCAGATCTCCCTCATTGTCGGCTATAATTACTATATCGTTTGCGAATGCCCTTTCCGAAACTTCGACTGGCTTCAAGTTAAGGTGTCCAATTCTGATCTTTTTACTTTTTCTTGTATACCATTGTTTGATAATATCATCCGTATAAATAATGAACAGTATTGGGCTCAGACTTCCTCCTTGGCGCAGTCCCTCTTTTGTTTTAAATATCTCCGATTCTAAATTGTTAGCTATTAAAGCATTAGTATTATTGTTATATATTTTCTGTATTAATCGTCTTATTTTGCAATTGATACCTCTTTCTCTTAATATATTCCATAATCTTTCTATTGGTACTGGTCTAAACTTTAAAAGGTGTAAAAAACAAACTAAAGACTAAAGAGAAGAACAATGCAGTAAAACAAATAGGAAATGAAAAGTTTCATTTTACCAATCAGAAATTGTTCTATAAAATATTGAAAGCTCATAGAGCTGATAAAGAGGTATAGCAATAAATGTTTTAAATCAAAAGAAGGATAAATACTTGAAGAGGATCATGAAATAATGGTAAGATGGTAGGAATATTTTGAGGATGTGTTTAACACAAAGATATAGAGAGCAGGAAGATGATGATAGAATTAAAAGATAGATGGAAAAGAAGGACGCATCTGAGGATTCACAAAGTTGTTTTAGAAAGGGAAAAAAGGTGCAAGATCATTACGCTTTCACAGAGTATATTTACAAAAAATAAAGACTTTAAACAAATGAAAACAAAATTTAGAAATCAACATCGAAAAACAAAAATAGCGAGCGTTGGGAAAGAAGATTAACAAGTTTTAGTGACGCTGAACAAACGAAGAATAGACCAAGTAAATACAATGAAATATCCAATGCTCTGATTCTCGTATTGCCACCAATGGTGGTTGGAGTTGATTTTGACCAAAATGAAGACTTCTTAAAGGAACTCGGAAGTCGGGCTCCTGTCCTAAAGAAACTCGGTGCTTCCTTTCTGAGTTTGGTTTTCTGTAGCAACAAATTCCAAAATGCGGAAAGGTTACACTTAAGTTGGTCTACAGCCGCAGTTAATTGGCCAGCCGATGCCCCCTGTAATTGGTGCAAGCTGTTGGGGGATGCTAAGGCATGAATTATTATTATTATTACTATATCAAGCACCTTCGAATTATCTTCACTATATTTTCTAAAAAAAAAAAAAAAAGTTATTTTTTGAGGTGATATTTTCGTGGACTAAATTACTTAACTCCTACATAATCAATAATCACTTCAAAAATACTGTCCTATATCATCAAACCATGCTCGAAATTCTTATTCAGATATGTCGGATCTATTTTTTGACATGTCCAATTGCGATTATTAACAATTTTACCAATTAAAATCAAAACCCCTTCCCCGCTAGGATATCTTTAAAAGTATCTACAGAGATTGTTGTTTCAGAATTACAAAAAAAAAAGATTGAAGAACTGGTTGATTTATCTAAATTTGTTTCAAATTATCAAAGGCTATCTATTGTTCTGATCTCCCAATAAATTTTATTTGGATACCCTGCTTACAGTTAGGTTTTGATATCTTGTAGGTACTTTTATGTGACTTTTTCATCGCCGGCGGGGGGGGGGGGGGGGAGGAGGGGGAGGGGATGCCACAACACCTAGATGTATCTTGATTAGCAAAATATTTCAGTTACTTTTTTGTCAGTCTGTTCTTTTCTAAGATAAACAATATTTTCTTTCCTGCCTGATACCATTAATCTACTAATTTTCTGTATAGGACCTCCTCAAACACTTTGCCTATATAGAACATTTATCAAAATTATAATCTTCTATGGAATCAGCTTTCAGTTTATCTGGAAAAATTCGAGCATTTACAGGCATATTAATCATATGCGTAACCACTTAGAATATAGGATCATTCAATCGAATCAATTTCTGCCAATTCGTACTTCAGATATATGAATATCTGAAACCTAGTTGATTTGTTCTTCTATTTCAGCAAGCAGGTCTCCATGCAATGCAAGGCTGTTAAAAGAAAAAGTTTCCAACCGTTTCATAAACATTTCTGATGATTTATAGTGTAAAGATGGATAGCTCTGAAATGCACGATGCTTAAAGAATTTAAAAAAATGCACTCCAAAAATCTGTCACTAGTAGTATCTGCCTAATTTGTTTTCTTGCTCTGTCTGTGTTGCATCTTGTATGGTTAAATTTTGGAAATTCTGGAAAAGTTACCCAATTTTTTTTGACGCTGGATAATGGATTTCAGAAGAAAATAGAAATCAAAATACTAGATTAAGCAGAAACCTAGTAAATATGATTTGAGAAACAGATATTTGCAATTTGTTGATAGATAATGAGACGGTTGAATCAATTGTATTACAAATTGTACAAATTGCCTCCATGAGAGAAAAGCTATTTAATTCAACAATATTATGGAGACAAAGGCTTTGCTTGGACTATTAATTATATTATCAATTATGAAATCTTCATAAAATGAAGAGATGCTTTGTCTGTTTTCCAAAAATTGTTTGTTTTTAATCTGGAAAAACCCCGAAAATTATCATTTATTTTTGACATGAAATCTGCTTGAATTTCGTTTCAAATTTGTCAAAGAATTGGGTTTTCGATTAAATTAGTAATGCCGTACCTGAAGCAAAGAATCTAAAGACGCCAACTGAAGTAGTGCTAGGAATTGAAAGCCTAAATACTAGATAGATGCTAAGCTTTCGCAGAAAAAAATTGTGCATTACTAACTTACGAGGGAGCGTTTTTATATTCGCGGAATGAGCGGGTTGAGGGGGGTGATTAGGCGCATTGGGGGCGTGGTCTGTGCAGCGACTCATAATTAGTATTAAATACGAAGTTTCATTGTTATTAGACAGTTAGTCTTTGAGTTATCGTCAACCAAGTAACATAATCGGGAGTGAAAAGTGAAATATGGAAAAAATCGAATATCGTGCCGTTATAAAGTTCCTTACCAGGCAAGGAAAATCAGTCGCGACCATAATGAATGAGATCTCATTGGTTTACGGGGACTCTTGTCCAGGAAAAACCATGGTGTACAAGTGGCATAGTTTATTTAAACAAGGAAGGGAATCTCTTGAAGACGACCCGAGGCCGGGCAGGAGCATGGAGGTGACCACGCCTGCACTTATCCAAAAAGTTGAAAAAATTGTACTCGAAGATGCTCGACTAAAGAAGAAACAACTCGCAGAAATGGTTGGAGTATCCGATACAACAATTTTTAAAATCCTACACGATCATCTCGGCATGTCTAAGATCAGCGCAAGATGGGTGCCGAGAATGCTCACGCCGCCGCAAAAACAACAGCGCGTAGAGTGTTCGCGTGCATTTTTGGACCTCTGTAATGAAGACAAGGATGGTGTATTGAGTCGAATTGTTACTGGAGACGAAACTTGAGTTCATCATTATGAACCTGAGTCCAAACAAGACTCCATGCAGTGGCATAAAAAGGGCACAGCACCTCCCAAGAAATTTAAAGCGTCACAGTCAGCCGGGAAACTCATGGCAACGGTATTTTGGGACTAGGAAGGAATATTGTTGATTGATTATAAAGATAAAGGTGTTTCTATAACCGGAGAATATTACGCTTCAATATTAAAGCGACTAAAAGAAGCCATTAAAGAGAAAAGACGGGGAAAATTGACAAAAGGTGTGCTGCTTTTGCACGACAACGCGCCCGTCCACAAGAGCCGCGTTGCGTTAGCTGCCCTGCATAAGGTGGGCTTTGAAATTGTGAATCACCCACCCTACAGCCCGGACCTGGCCCCGAGTGATTATTACCTGTTTCCGAAAATGAAAGAAGAGCTGCAGATGATGAAGTCAAGGAGGCAGTTTCGGCGTATTTTGCAGATAAAGAGAAATCATTTTTTTATGAGGGTATAAATAAATTAATTGAAAGATGTGGAAAATGTATCCGTCTTGCAGGTGAATATATTGAAAAAGAAAAATAAAATCCCATTATCCGCGAATATAAAAACGCTCCCTCGTATTATTTAAAATGAGAAAGACAAATTATATTTTTAAATTTTAGAGTTTTTATTAATAAACACGATGTTACATAACTTTGCTATAATAAATCTGGAATTTGGTCCAGCCTTTATAATTTGGCGATCCAGAAACCAAGAATTTTAAGGATAAAAGCTTTGCTTGAACTGTTTATGATATAATTAATTATGAAATGTTTACATGAAGATCTGCAATGTTTGTTTGCCAGAGATTGTTAGGATTGGCTAATATTTAGTATGATTATGCTATTGAAAAAAAATTGAAATTTTAACTTGAGAATAGATATTTGGACATGAAATGTGCTGTGTTTTGATTCAAATTTGTTCGAAGAATTGGCTTTTAAATTAGTAATGTTCTCACCCGAGGAAAAGAATTTAAGGACGCAGATTTGTTAGGAATTATCTATGTTTAGAGTGTTTAGAAAAAGTAGATTCAGCGGTGATATTGTGTGTATTACTGATTATAAAGTGGATTCTTTAAATATTGTTTAGTTTGACCGATATCGATATATTTAAATATTACCATGAATCCTACAACAAACTCATCTTTATCACATCAATACAGCGACGTAATTAACTAAGTAGGTACTGTTTATATGAAACGTAAGAAACGCAAATTATGTCAAGTCGTATTTACTGTATAATGAGCATCTTCCGCATTAATAACTGTTTGCCCGTTAAAATGACACACATCGAAGAGATAAGTAGCGGGTTTGAAATTACTCGAGAACAAGAAATTGGCTATAAAAACAAGCACAAACATTCGTGCATATTCTCCATTTAAGATCGTTAAATATAAATTCCCATCGACGAAATTAAATTAAATTGTGCGTAAACTGATTGAGTACAATCCACGTCCGATCCAAAAATTAAATTATCGTCAAGGGTTGGATGAGTGGGTGAACCTATCAGTTTCGTTTATAATTGCATATCCCATCTTGACCTATTTATAAGGATACCTATCCTATAAATTAGTTTTATTATTATTTTATTTTTAATTCTAGGTTGGTGCCTACTGTTATGCCGAATTAGGCACTATGATTCGAAAAAGTGGAGCCGATTACGCCTACATCATGGAGACGTTCGGTCCCTTCCTGGCGTTCATTAGATTATGGATCGAATGCATGATAGTTAGGCCGTGTTCGCAAGCGATCGTGGCATTGACTTTCAGCGTTTACGTCATGAAACCGTTTTTCCCGGCTTGCGATCCCCCTGATGACGCAGCTAGATTGTTAGCTGTCTGTTGTATATGTAAGTTTTTTTTAAAGTTATTGCGAAATAACTGTTAAGAACACCTGTTTGAATTTGCACTCATAGTAATTTGTACTTTCTAAATATTACATTACATTTCTTCAAGCTAACAAATAATTGTAAATGATTGTTTGTAATTATCGATGCAATCACGTCTAATTGCTGCGGTAATTCTGTAATAAGTTGATTTTTTTTTATGGGAAAGGTAGGCAATAATTTGCGGGTTGTAGAAATATATAAATAGCTAGAGGCAACACTTAAATTTGCAAACGAGAGTGAAAGTGGAATTGATTTAAAAAAAAATATAATATATTATTTACGAATTAAATCCGATCTCGTTTTATTTTTCAGGCGTTTTAACATTCATCAATTGTTACGATGTCAAGTGGGCCACCAGAGTTCAAGATGTATTTACTTACGCCAAATTGCTCGCCCTCTTCGTCATTATAGCAGCTGGAATCTATCAATTAATTCAAGGTAAGCCGTATAAATAATCTATAATAATTCTAATTGAAATAAGGTTCCATTACTCCCTCCAAAATAATAATAAAAAAAAAGATTATGCGTATACGATCGAACTTGTACTTTGTAACTACATAAAACTAAATTGTTTGCTCATTATATTAATTGTTTTAAATCTAACTAAATTCATTTTGTAAAGTTAAACATATTTTGTTAAAGTTAAAAAATGTGTGGTCCAAGGACTTCCTATCCTACTCTTGCTGGAAATGTGTTATAAATATTAGAGAAAAAAATTTCATAATACAGAAAATTGACACTAACTAGAAAGAGTCATTATACAGGGTGTTAGCTAAATATGCGGCAAAAATCCATGGGGTCATTCCTTCGTTTATTCTAAGAATATTTTGTCCTGTGATCCCTTTGTTTCTGTGATACAATGCGTTGTTATTTTTTCGATCTCGATAACTTCGAACGGCTGTTTTATCTAGTAGTGAGTGACGTTTGGCTGTTTGACGTGTCATTAATATTTATTGAAGTCCTCTATCATGATATATACAAACTCCGAAATGACTGACATGCATTTTATCTATGGATTTGCTGATGGCAATGCATTAAAAGCTAGACGGTCGCATATTGAACGATTTCGTCTCCGACCGAAAAATCTTCGAAAACATTCATCGACGTCTTCGTGAAAAAGACTCATTGAAACGAAGTGGAGCGCTAGGAAGATCAATGATTGCAAGAATGGTACAATTGGAACAGAATCTACTGGACATGCTTTGCAATACTTTTGAATGCAAGTCATTGGAGAGTTTGGAAAACTCTTAAGGACAATTTGTTGTATCCATACCACATTCAACGCCTTCAGACACTACTACCTGCTGATTCCTCTATTTCTGTAATAAATTCTGTGTGGGCAGATGAAATCAGTTCTCGTTGAGTGTTCGGGTTGGAATTGTGGGTGATTATCTAATTGGACTGGTATTTCTACCACAAAGACTTATTGGCGAGGAAACAACGTTGCCTGACCTTCTAGAGGATGTAATACGCGATAAGAATTGCAATGTGGTTCATGCACGATGCTGCACCAGCATATTTCAGTTTGTTTACTCCTGATTTTTGAACAACAACATAAGGAGAACTGGAGAAATGGATATGGCCTGCTCGATCCCCAAGGTTTTTTTTTTCTTCTGGGGATCTTTGAAGTTATTAGTTTATGCTACTCCAGTGGAGAATTTGAACGAATAATTGCTGGTTGTGTAGCTCAATTAGAAACGACCTTGCTGTGTTTGAAAGAGAGAAGATTGAATGCTTGTATCCAGGCTGAAGAAAGTCATTTCGAACATTTTTTTTATTGTAGATTGAGCAATTTTACATATATTTTTTTGATAATAAAATGTTATTGTCGCAAATTTGGTTCGCCCTGTTTTTCAAAAATCATCATAAGACAAAATATTCTTAGAATAGTCCTAGGAATTACCCCTTGCATTTTTGCTGCATATTTACTTAACATCCTGCATAATGACTCTTTCTAGTTAGTGTCAATTTTCTGTATTTTGTTAAGTTTTTTCATTAATATTGGATTAAGCAGATATAGAGTTTGTAGAATTGAAATAGAAAAGTTAAAAATTGGGATCAGATTGTTCAGTTTTAAAAATAAAGAGTTAATCTTGTGGATATAATTTAATATAGACAATAACACAAGCTACAATTAGCATTGTGATATGATAGTGATGTGATAGTGAGGTCGTATCTTCGGCACTGTTACGAGGGAGCGTTTTTATATTCGCGGAATGGAGGATAAGGGGTGGAAATAAAAAAACCAAATTATTTTTCTTTTTCAATATATTCATCTGCAAGACGGATACATTTTTCACATCTTCAATTAATTTATTTATAGCCTCATAAAAAAAATGATTTCTCTTTATCTGCAAAATACGCCGAAACTGCCTCCTTGACTTCATCATCGGCAGTAAATTTTTTACCCCACAGCTCTTTTTTCATTTTCGGAAACAGGTAATAATCACTCGGGGCCAGGTCTGGGCTGTAGGGTGGGTGATTCACGATTTCGAAGCCCACCTTATGCAGGGCAGCTAACGCAACGCGGCTCTTGTGGACGGGCGCGTTGTCGTTTGAAAGCAGCACACCTTTCGTCAATTTTCTCCGTGTTTTCTCTTTAATGGCTTCTTTTAGTCGCTCTAATATTGAAGCGTAATATTCTCCGGTTAGAGAAACACCTTTATCTTTATAGTCAATCAACAATATTCCTTCCGAGTCCCAAAATACCGTTGCCATGAGTTTCCCAGTTCGGGTCGTCTTCAAGGGATTCCCTTCCTTGTTTAAATAAACTATGCCACTTGTACACCATGGTTTTTCCTGGACAAGAGTCGCCGTAAACCAATGACATCTCATTCATTATGGTCGCGACTGATTTTTCTTGCCTGGTAAGGAACTTTATAACGGCACGATATTCGATTTTTTCCATATTTCACTTTTCACTCCTGATTATGTTACTTGGTTGACGATTGCTCAAAGACTAACTGTCTAATAAAAATGAAACTTCGTATTTATACTAATTATGAGTCGCTGCACAGGCCACGCCCCCAATGCGCCTAATTACCCCCCTACAACCCGCTCAATATAAAAAACGCGAATATAAAAACGCTCCCTCGTAGATAATGCAAAAAAATAAAGTTGAGTGTTAGAATAAATTTATGAACATATTAATGACAACAATAGATAATATAACTAAAAAAAAATAAAAAATAAGTAGATTATAACAAAATATTTTACACAAAATATACAAAAGAGACGTAAAATCGAAGCAATTAACGTATGACAATGTAATGGACTTTTACAGTTCTTGTTACAACACAAAACCGACAGCAAATTGAAGCGTTGTATTAGTGGTCAAGCTGCAATGAAGTTTCATATTTTCCGACTAACTGCTACGCGTATTTGGAATAGGACGAAGGAACAGTACAGCGAAGGACATATTTCTGCCGATGTGGCTTCCACGAAAAGGAATTGTGTTCCACTTAATCATCGTGGCACAATTCGGAGTTTGTCGTTTGCAATTAACATCCCAAAATCGACTGTTTTTCGCATTTTCAAAGAAGGACGACACTTGAAAAGAATATCCTCAACAGTGAAGCAACTACTGACGGAAGGTAACAAAAGAACGAGACTAAAGTTCTGTTTGTCGAAAGTTAAACCAAATCGACGTTTTGAGGACATGTACGACTACGTACATGTAGAGGAAGCAGAACCAAAAAGGTACTGAAAAAGCAAACGCTTCATAACTAAAGTTATGTTTATGGCTGCAGTTGCCAAGCCACCCTATGATAATGCCAGAAAACAATATTTTAACGGCAAAATAGGACTCTGGCCTTTTGTTTATAAAGAACCTGCAAAAAGAACCAGCAAGAATCGGGGAAGAGTAACAATGGTGACCAAAAACATCGAATCTATTGACGCAGCAGAATGCAAAAAAGATGATTATCGATAACATTTTACCAGACATTAGATCCAAATTTCCAAAAGCGCATAAAACCAAGACAAGATAATGCAAAACCGCATTCATGTAATAACGATGCAGAATTGCTTGTAGAAAGATCAAGCGATGGATGGTGTATTATCTTGGTTGGATCTTGGCTTCTTCAATGCTATTCAGTCTTTGCAGCACCAAGCATCGCCAAAAACTATGGATGAATTAATAACATGTGTTGAAAATGCTTTTGACACATTAACTGAAGAAAAATTATGATACGATTATGGAGTCTGGGGTTCTATCTTGGAACCCAACATTTTTTCGTTCCCCAATAATACGATACGATTATGCGATGTCTCATTTGGGCATCAAAATGATCACTTTTGAACCGTTTAAATCAAAATTTAGAAGTAAACAGTGATGGAGCAAATTTCGCGATAAGCCTCACACAGCATACGATGTATGTAGTTATCGAGACTTATCTCGATGCTTTCAATTCATATGGAATTCACAATATAAGATATTGTAGACATTTTATTTGATGCATTATTATTACTACGTTGATCGATGCTAAGAGGAATTTTAGAAAAAATATTCTGTATGGAGTCAGTAAAATATTCATTAAACATATCCACATTATTTATAAGTCTTCCATTACTGTTTGAATTAATATTTTGCACAATTTTTAAAATTCCCAAATAATCAAGCTGTTTTCATTTGTTTAAATGATGTATTAATGTAATAAATTTGATACAAACTTTTTAATCTTCTAAATGTAGTCGACATTGTACAAGTGAAAGACCATAATCAATACTAGTTTACCATTTATGCAGAGAAGAACAGCTGCGAGCTTTTCAAATGATTGCAGGCAAAACGGAGCACTTTTCATTCATCAACACAAAGACCGAAGTTACTTCACTGGCTCTATCATTCTATTCAGGGCTGTTCGCCTACAATGGCTGGTGAGAACATTGACTCACAGATGTTAATACAAAGGGAACTCTGAATTTTTTTTTATCCACTTCAATTAGAAAGAATTACAATCAAATAAAAAATATTATTAAAATAGAAATTCAAAATTCCCACTTTGATATACGTATCTGTGATATAATGATCAAATATTAATTTAATTTACTACAACGAAACGAATCTGCCAATGATTGTGATAAAAGATAAATTACAATTCAAATTTTTTTCTTCAAGTTTAAAAAAAAATAAATTTGGCGATCGTTTTATGCCAGTTGTGGAGGAAGTTTGAGACGGAGCTTCTTCCACGATTAAATCACCCAAAATCGTCTTGAAAATTTCGACAATTTTATTGAAATAAACACATTTTCTCTTGCAGGAATTACTTGAATTTCATCATTGAGGAGCTGAAAGATCCAGTTAGGTATTGTTAAATTAGTCCTTCGCATTTAATTTGATCAATAATATGTTTTTGTTTTTTTACACTGTTCCTTATAAATATAATTACAGGAATCTACCTTTGGCGATCGGTATCTCTTGTTCACTCGTTACAGTAGTGTACACGTTTACAAACGTTGCTTTTTATACGACGTTATCGCCGGCTGAAGTCTTAGGTTCGGAAGCTGTGGCCGTCTCTTTCGCTAATCGTTTATTCGGCGCGTTCGCTTGGACTATCCCAGTTTTCGTAGCACTATCGACCTTCGGCGCAGTCAATGGGATCCTGTTGACGTCCTCGAGATTATTTTACTCCGGAGCGATGCACGGGCAAATGCCCGAATTATTAACGATGATCCAAACGAAGCGAATGACGCCTACACCGGCTGTGTTAGTTATGGTAAGTTTGATTTAAAGATGATATTTCGTCTTCAAGGTCCTTAACTACGGTAACATAAATAGTAGTTCTAAGAAAAATGTGCAGGTAGAATGTTTTGTTGTCGCATGTGACCGCAATTTAGAATTCAAGGTTGTGATTTCAGATATAGCACATCTAATCAATATAAAAAAAAGGTGAAAGCTATATCTATAATTTTTTTTGTACGAAGTAATAATTTCTAATACATACAATTTTGTGTTCGCAGGCGTTATTATCGATGCTATACCTGACGAGTTCCGATATATTTGCCCTCATCAATTACGTAGGATTCGCAACATGGGTAGGTTGATTTATTCAATGCAATCACACAAGAAGAAAGCGATTTAGAATGTTCTGTTTCTGTGTCACGTTAAAGGCCAGGCCAATATGCAAAATATATGTTTTAATAGTTACACATATTATTATTGCAAAATTATCATCCGCGGATATTTGGTTATAACCGGTTCTCTTAATTAAAAATCAATCTTGGTTGTAGATTTCGAACTGTTTATATTTTAGAATGCTGCACGAGTTTTAAAGTTTATAAGTTCAAGGAATGTCGATATTATGTTGTTTTCTACAGCGTGTTTTTTTCGTACGTCTACACGAGATGGATAATATTAATACTAAAATGTTGGCAATATTTTTATTCAAGATGATTCTATATTGTTTAAATTATTACGAAGATTGTGAAACCGATTTGGATCATTTTAATGCTAAAACTGATGTGGAATACGAGGGTGGCCCTTCTGAAGGAGGAAGTGTGTCTGAGGATGAATTCGTAACATCAGAAACTTCATGTACTGACTCTGATGATAATTCTGATCAAAATAACAGGACGGTTATACAGGGTATTCCACGATAGCCATTCATTAGAAGTTTTCGTGGTTAGAAAAAATCTAGAATTCTGAAATTTTGAAAGATTCTCTTTCATTTTAAAATATTTTCAAGATCATACTACTTCCGGTTATACCGAAGTAGCCATTAACTTCATTATTTTAAATGGAACACCCGGTATATTATTTCATTTTTGGATTCCTGAGAAAATTTCATAGTGGGTTTCATCAGGTTTCCTATTTTCAATTTTTTCTTAGATATCTTGATTTTTTTGAAAATTTTGACAGATGTAGCCCTGTTTTGAGCATTGCGCCCTTTAACCAATTTAGATTGGTGGAAAGCGCTTCTGGGGTAGACGGAAAAGCACAGGAATGATACTTTCGAATGCCATATTGACAACTGATTTATTTCATACAGGGTATCCAAAATTTAATGACCAATTACATCATTTTAAAAGTTGAAAAAGTTCGTTCACGGTTCAATAATTTCTCTCTAGTTTGTACCGGCCTAGAGTACACTAGTTCTTTTATACGACCCCAGAGGTAAAAATCCAAGGGGGTCAAATCGGGTGATCTGGGTGGCCAATCCACCGATCCTTGAACATCAGTGACAATTGCCGGTGTACAGCTATAGTGGAATGTACTGGAGCACCATCAAGCTGATACCAACTGTTTGTTCTATTACGTGGAGGTAGGGCATTTAGAAAATCACTAACAAACATTCTCAGTATCTCCAGATATCTAGCCGCATTTAAATTTTCATCGTACACTTGATAAGCCAATCTGTTGTCCATAATTAAACAAAAAACATTGAAACTGAAGCGGTCTTGGTGATTATGTTCCCTAATAACATGTGGATTATCTTGTGCCCAGTAGTGAGTATTTTGGCGATTTGTAATTGATTCATCAGTCCACATAATCTGATGAAGAAATCCCATAATCTTGATTGAAGAAATCCCGGATCTTCGGTCGCAAAATTTGACACGTCTTGCCTCATCACCAAGACATAATCCGTGAACAGTTATCTCACAGAAAGTATGCATTCCATGTTTTTTTAATATTCTGTGGATTGATGTTTTTGAAATACCCAAATCCAACGCTGCTGTCGAAATTGAACTCCGCGGATAAGCTTAAAAAAACGCCAACACATTCACCACGTTATCTTCATTATTAGTTACGGGTTTTAGGTTATTTTGGGTTGCCCTTACGTTTCCAGTTGCTATAAAGCGAGTTTCGATTCTTGCGAATTTTCCGGGAGTCATTATAGGTAGTTCCGGATAAAAAAAAGAGAAAGAACGGTTTTGAAAAGTTGATTGAAAAGATAGAAAAGTCCGGTGAAGGAAAAAAGTTCTTTTTAAAAGAAGAAAAAACATAATAAAATAGAAAGCCAAAACAGAGAGAGAATTGAAAGAAAAAATATTTTGGATTGATTTTGAAAAGATGAGAGAATATAAAAAGTAAAAGATTTTGGATAAGATTGAAAAGTGAGAAGGAAGGAAAAGGAAAAGAAGTAGAAACAGGAACAAGGTGTTTTGGGGATAAAAATATTTAC
Source organism: Holotrichia oblita (assembly GCA_023690525.1). Taxonomy (NCBI): domain Eukaryota; kingdom Metazoa; phylum Arthropoda; class Insecta; order Coleoptera; family Scarabaeidae; genus Holotrichia; species Holotrichia oblita. The sequence continues at coordinate 133,730,392 of CM043019.1, read as the reverse complement.
ATATTACACACAAATAATTAAGGTAAAAGAGGGTGAGTTTCAAATTATTATTGTAAAGTGTTTAATATGACTTTAATATTGAACACCACAGTACATAACGTTTTGTGATATCTTTAATATTAATGGATATATTGGGCTCTAACGCACTAAAATGTCTAAGCTGGCCCTGCTGCTCTTTGGAATAAAGTATTGAGCGCAAGATATTTCTCTATCTAGTCGTGTCCGGATACCTTTGAAGGTCACTGTACATGCTAGAAGCTATTTTCTAGTGAAAACAAGTTTTGATGATAGACCACCGAGATTTGAATGACAAAAAAAAAAGATTTGCTCCGATTAGGGACATCCTAGAGCAAACATCTATGCTCCCATTGTGCCCCTCAAGATTTGGATATTTAAATCATACCATCATTAAAATTGTGATGATGATGAGTTCTACGTTCTACGTACAAATGGTGGAAAAGTTCTTGTTTTGAATTCCACATCAATCAGAGCAAATTATTAAACGATCAATATTAAAATGTTCAATTTTTTTATTGTAAATCCATTGTTAACTAACATTTTGCGCTGATCTTATGTCTTTTGACATCCAGGGAGTTTAAGGTCAACTACAAGTTTGGTTTAGTCCAGTTTCAGCCAAGAAGCCCAAAGAAACTTCTAGAGGACTTAATCAACAGCCCTCTACAAGTGTTTCTAACACATGAGAAAACTCAAACCTGCAAGCTGCAAACCAAACATCTCCAAAGGCAATACTATTGTCAAGGCCAAGCGAGTAACAAGAACTTCCACTCGAACGAAGGAAGAGAGCAAAAAAGGGATCTTTAAGACACCTACAGCTGATTAGCCTCAGTAATGAGCGGAAACCTTAAATGCATGCAATGGAGATGAGGACATTTTATTTCCTTTCTTGTCCCTTTTGTCTTAATAGTGCAACGTTTCTTTTTATATTTTTTTGACTTCTAGAGCTCTTCTATCAAATTTTTACACTTCAAACTCTTCAAACATTTTTCAAGTTAAATTTGTGGCTATGGTTGCTGTGTGAAATCTAAATCAACTAAGTATGTACATTCTAAAAATTGCTCTGCTAGGAAGTAGTAGTGTTAGTGTGAGGTTGTTCAAGTAACAGTATTGTATTGTTTTGCATTCGTTATTGATTGGAAGTTGTTTCCAAAAAATCATGCCAAAAAGCAAGTTTGGAGGTAAGACGTCTCCGATTTACGAGCAAAATCTTGAGAAAACCATCAATACTGTTTTCAGATTTATATTTATAATAGAGTCCTGAGTATGTGATATTTAAATGCAAGTCTAATTTGGACGTCAATGAAGTGTTCTCTCTGACGAAACAGAGCCTCTAGGTTGTCGAAAGGGGATACCTTTTGCTCTTTCCTCTTCTTGAAGATGCAAATTTAACTTCTGATTCTGGCATAGTTGTGGTAGCATTTTCGCCACCTTGCTCTCATTAAAGTAGTAACTCCCAGATGTTTTTGGCTTTCTTTAGACTTTTTATGACTAATATGTTGCAGTAAAAGTGATGGGACAAGCTTATCCATTCATAGCAACATTACAAAACTCTTTAAAGCTTTTAAAAATAGCTCTGAAGACGTTTAATTATTAATTGTTAATAGTAAAGAATACCAAAATACATCATCTGATCAGAATCTAAACTCTATTTAGTAAGCTTTTCTGTTATTATTATTCTGTTCTAACATTTCTGGTATTTATTATTATTATTACAGCTTAGCATCGGAGTATCAGTCCTATGTCTACCATGGCTACGATGGAAACAACCCAATTTAGAAAGACCAATCAAAGTCAACCTGATATGGCCAACCCTCTACCTCTTAGCAACACTTTTCGTGACAGCAGTTCCTATGATAGCGAGTCCAGTCGAAACAGGAATCGGCGTCCTAATGATCCTCACCTCAATTCCAGTTTACCTAGTCTTCATCATGTGGAAGGATAAACCCTTATGGTTCGTTAAAGGCTCCGCGGGTATCACGGCGACGTTACAACGCCTCCTGGTCGTCGTTGGCAAATCTAAAACCGCTCACCTCTAGAACGATGACCGAGACATATCTATTTTGTTAAAAAAATAAAAACAGGAATGTGTAGGACACAAGATGTTTGTTGAATTTTTTTTTCTATATGTGTAAACGACAAAAAAATATATAAAGAGAAAACAGTCTTTTGTATAGGGGTTTTCCCTAAATAAATAAATAAATTAAAACAATAATGATAAATTTTCTGCGTTGCCAAAGACTGTTGAAAGCTTCTAAGTTCAACGGAGTAAAATATCTTACGTGTTAGCGATTTTAGGTTTAATTAATTTATTCTTTTTATAAAAGCGGTATCATCAAAAATAAAACCTGAATTTCAATCGAACAAAAAAAGAATCTTCCTGTGCCTTTTTCGAAACTGTATGTAGAAGAAGCTATAGTAGGTAATAGATTTTTTTATTCCATTTTACAAACTTGTATGTAAATATTATTCGTATTGTTAAAATACGTAATTAATTTTATTTTTGATGATAAACTATATTTGTATATTTAGTAATAATATATATTTTTTTTGTATTGAATTGAAAAAAAATGCTGTTGACATTCCATTATCTGGCGGCCATTTTAAAATAAATGTCAAATCTGTCAGATGTAGATTTTATAACCTAACAATTTTGTTTTTTTTGTTGTTGAATAAATTGTTTAGATCTGATATAGAAAAGCTCGTACAAAAGACTATATTGTAATTGTTGCTTGAGCCTATATCGACAATAATAACTGGACATCTTTATACGATGTGATAAGGATAATAATGAAAATGAAATCACACAAAAAAAGATGATATAAACTGATATTACGAAATAAAGTCATTCCAAACGATGTGAAAAGGTGTTTTATTAGTTTAGTTAATCCCTTTATCTAGTTTTAGTACCCTGTGTGGTATTTTTCATTCAAAAACTAGTTTAGCATTGAACCTAACGAAAGAAAAAAGACTTGTAGTCATGATTCTAAAATCCTAGGCTAGTGTGAAAGCATCCAAACGAGAAATTGGCCTTATTGGAGTATATGACAAGAAAAAAAATAAAGAATTTTAAAAAGAAGAATGTTGTAGTAATCATAACAAAAAAAAAGAGGTAATAGTCAAAGTAATGCTAGAAATAATAAGAGAAGGAGAGAAATCAAGCTTGAAAATCAATGAAACAAAAACGAAGTTGATGGGAAATGGAAAAAATAAAGGGAAAAAGAACAAAAGAGACATCACAATAGAAAATTTGAGATTTGAAGAGGTAGACAAATTCAAATAATTGGGTGTGGTGATAGCAAATGATGGAAATAGAGATATTATAGAAAGAAATCGAGGGAGAGGATGTAGTACGAAAAATTTTTATTGGAATAAAAACCAAGTCGAAGCAAGAGAAGGACCGCAGGAAGACCGAGATCAAGTGGTTGGAAGAAGTAGTGGGAGATGTAAAAAGAGCAGGCGTTAACAACTGGTAAGAAAAAGTAGAAGATAGGAAGTTGTGGATGGGAATAAACCGGAGGATATGAAAGGTAGGATGGGGGCTCATCCAGCCAGAAAGAATAGGATTTAGAGAGCTTTTTGAAGCGGTGTAGCCCCGGTAGGAGGCGTTTAGCCATTAAATAGAAATATAGATTTCCACTTTTTGAACTTTATTCATTGTTCTAAAGTATTACAAAATAGTTAAGAACTGAAAACAGTCTATAAAAATTATTACAAGATTGCGGATTCAAAATTGGAATAGGTTTAAAGATATGGAGAGAAAATTAAATATTAAAGGTATATTGAAAGATTATAGGGTCCACTTTCTTAGAATACGAATCCTAATTTTGCATTTGAGTACATTAATTTGCAATGCATCGTCATCGCATCAACGCAGAACGTTAATTATTTGATTTTGTAATATCTCTTTGCGATCCTCCATAGTTTTAATTTGTAAAGATATCTTTAGATCGCTTGCAAAAAGTTCTTTATCGCATTCAATTACTCCAGTAACATCATTAATAAATATTATAAATAGAAGTGGGCCTAAATTGGAACCCTGCAGTACACCCGATGATGCTATATAAGATTCTGATTCAAAATCGTTGTTTGACAGACGAAATAATCTAACTTTGCAATTAAGATACTATGATTGATAAGGTCGAATGCCTTAGCAATATCTATGTAATAAATCACATCGATCTGATCCTGTCGATCTATGGTATGTACTACTGGTACTGTTTGGGTTATTATTAAACCTAGAAATAGTGATATTTTTTATTGGTTTGTTGTAGGGAGTGTCAAGATGCCGCAGATAGATACAAAGTTCCACGCAGTCCACCGCAAGACCAACCAAAATTAGGCCGGTTTCAACAAACATTTAATTCTGAGTACGAAAAACAACTTTCTGAGCATGTAATTGATCTTAATAATCGCCTTATGCCATTAACAAGAGAAGAATTTTTAAAACTTGCTTTTGATTTGGCAGAAAATCTCCAAATTACTCACAGATTTAATAAAAATAAAGAAATGGCTGGTAAAGACTTTTTTCGTGACTTCAAAAAGAGAAACCCAAATTTGACATTGCGAACTCCTGAGGTGACAAGCTTAATGCGAGCTGCAGGCTTCAACAAACCTCAGGTGGATCGATTTTATGAACTTCTTCTAAAGCTCCAACAACAGTTCATGTTTCAAGCGTCTCAAATATACAATGCCGATGAAACAGGAATGTCCGCTGTTCATAAAAATGGGAAGGTATTGTCAGTGAAAGGCTGGCAAACTTACATCAGCAGAAAGAGGTCGTAATATCACTTTCATGTTTGCAATGAACGCTTTGGGTCATTTTATTCCACCTATGTTTCTTTTTCCAAGAAAAAAAATGGATAAAAACGGATGAATGCTGAGACATTTCTTCGATAGCTAAAACATTTTCAGCAGCATACCCATTCTTCTGCAACTCATCCGATTCTCCTGATATTGGATGGTCATGTTAGCCACGAGGATCTAAATGTCATTGAGTTTGTTCGGGATACTCATATCCACATGTTAATTACCCCTCCACCTCCACAGTTACTTGATCGTGTATTTTCAAGCCTTTTAAGCAGGCGTATGGTTCAGCAGCCGCATCATAGATGCGTCAAAATCCAGGGGCTCGATTAACAGATTACGACGTCGCTGGACTAGTTAATATGGCGTTTACCAAAGCTGCTAGATTGGAAATAGCCCAAAATGGTTTCCGTTGTGCAGGAATCCACCCTTTCAATAAAGATATTTTCTCAGATCTGGTATAGAACTGCGCCAAATCGAGAACGGGTCGCCTCGACATTTTTACCACACCCCACTGTTCTCCTTTCCATAAAGCACTTATTCACTTTATGGGAAGGGGAGAAGCGGAGTGTGGGAAAAGTATCGAGGCGGCTTGCTGTCGATTCGGCGCAGTTCTACCCTTGGACTTTTTGGGTTCTGCTCTAACAGATATTTCATTGGGTGAGGAACAAACTAACCGAAGAAACGGTCACGTTAAATGTGGAGACGATGGATGACAAAGGACTGTTGTAGTAGAACAGTTTGAAGACTAAGTCGTGTCGAGTGATTCAGTGTGTGTGTCAAATTCTAGATTTTCCTTTGTTGCTTCAAAAAAAATGGGAGGGTGGCTCGCGAAATCGTATTTTTCACTGTACATTTTGAACCAGTCAGGTCTTGATATCGAAATCTTGTAAAAACTATGGTCGAAAGTCAAAATAAAGTAGACAAAAAAACGGCTTTCTATAATGAACTTTCCCAAAATGAGTGTAGCTTCATATTAGTAGATTATCTCTTTGGAGAACGAAATATCATTCCTTAACCCCACAGAGAACAGAGAGGCTGTTGAGAAATGTAAAACAAACAAATTCGGACGTCAGTTAGAAGACTGGTACGTTGGTCAGAGTGCAGTATCATTGGAATTGACAAAAAACTGGCTTTTTAGTTGAGAACGTCATATAACTCTCGAAGCTTGCTTCAGACTGTTCCAATAAATGATTTCTTTAGCTATGCTGTTGCCAAAATTTCCGAAATACTGAAAGAAATGATTAGGAGTTCGTCCAGCATCTGATAAGAGGTCTAGAGGCGTTATAATAGTTAACATTTTGTGGCAAAACTTTTAAGATATACCTATTTGAATTACAGTTCGAGAAAGGTGAAAAAGTAGTCTATCTTTTTAGCTGAAGGAAAGCAGATTAAAACAAAATTTGAATCATAATTTTAGAAAGCAGTTGCTATATTTTTTGGGCCAACACTATAATATGTATGTACAAAAAAATAATACATATTCGACAATAATTTGAGTGTAATATATTTACTAATTTATTAATCAATCGTACTATAATCATTTCCTAATTAAAAAAAAATAATCCTAATAATCTCTTCTCCTAAACCTAAATATAACATTATAATTCTTGGAATATTCTCGTTTCAAATTGATATCTAACTTATCGGCAGCCATATACGCAGCGCCAATAGCCATCGTCGTCGTCAACCTCATCAAGGTCATATCTTCAATACCCGTCTTATCCATCAGATACGAAACGAACCCCGGCTTTAACAGAGGCCAACTTAACCAAACCGATCCGACGCACAGAATATGAATACCACCTTCACGATTCGTAAGCTCCGGCGAAGCTTTCGGCACCACAGCGGATAAAGCTTGCGCCAAATCGGTACCGGCTTCCTGAAAGAATAATTGCGATAATTTATCGCCATCGTTAGCGCAATTCGCTATTTTTTTCGCGATACTAGCGATGAAAGGTTTATCGAATTTCGTATAGAAGTGTTGTAGGATGCTCTCTTTAGTATCGACGTGGAAATGTTCTTGCACCGTCGACCACACGCGTTGTATAGGATGAGGTGCTGGGGAGAATCCGTCCAAATCGTCGAAACAAGCTTTAACAGCTCTTAGAGCTATTTTATAAGCTGCAAATTAAATTAAATTATTAACCTAATTCGGAAAATAAAATTTTATCTACTCACCACTGCCTTCATCACCTAGGAGATAACCCCAACCTCCGCATTGCGCCCTAGTTCCATCCGGATTGATAAGTAGCGTGTTGGAGCCGGTACCGGCGATGCAAGTAACACCTCCGCTTCTCGAAGTCGCCGCTACAGAACCTTCTGTATCGCTACCGATCGCGTAGCGTTCGCTTAAATTTGGGTAAAATTCTAAGAGTCCGCGTACTAACTCTTGATTCGTTTCTTCTAGTTCGCAACCGCTCAAACTAAGACCCTGTAGACATAATAAAATTATCGCGTAAGATTAAAATTATAAAGCGAGATGTGTCTAATTTTTTTTATGTGGCAATGTTGTATGTACGTATATTTAAAGATAAAAATAAACGCGGAGACATAAATATCAATTACATCATTGTTTATACAATGAATGAATGAGGATCTACGACTCCGTGAAAGAATTTCGTATTTTTAGAAACGTAATGTTTAAAGATTTAAGATTCGCTTGTTTTTTCTTTTATTGCGGTAACGTTGGTAATTAAATTCTGGTGTTAAAATAATAAAAACTACTTACTAGAGCTGTCAAAGGAGTAGTTTCCGGTATTTGTAAATCGTTCTTGGCGTTATTGACCATCGTCGCTATCCTGTTCCTACATTCTGTCATCCCCAATAAGAAATGGTTAGTTCCAGGTCCTGTGGTCTTTGACAACACTTGTCCTTCGGCATCTAACAGTACTAAAGTGGAGTAGGTGGCACCACTGCGAAAGAAATAATATTTTTTATTAATTTTTGATCATATTTTGCGAGTTAAGCACTAATTTAATAACGATGGATACATAATCGCCAAAATTATTTATTTAACAGCTACTAGGAAAAGATATATACAGGGTGTCCGGATTTCGTAGGGACAACATAGGTAACTTTTTTGTTACTTAGGGGAGGGGAGGAGGGGAAACTTTATTTTGAAGGAACGTTTATAAGTCCGGTTATGTTGAACCGAAATTTTGCAAACTTAGTCTCGTTGAAAACAGGACTAATCCTCCAATCTAACGCTTACAAATTGGAACCGATTTAATATGTGACGTGCATGCTAGAGGGCGCTGTTTAAATTTTTTCGGGAATTCTGTTTTTTCTCGAAAATATTAAATAGAAACATATATTTTTGACAAGAAATTAAAACAATAAGCTAAATTGCCAGCAAATCAGCGAAAACCGGATATAAATCTTCTATAAATTTAAATTATTCTGCTTCCTGTGAACGAAATTTAACAAATTTAGTCTTATTAGAAAGGATTTTCATTGTCCTATGTTTAGTGATTGAAGCTGTTTAATTTTATGTTGTCCGTCACCGCTAGAGGGCGATAAAGAAATTTAAATACGTAGATCTTATGATTTTAGAATGTAGAATGCTTGGCAGGACAAAAGAATGGACTGTCATGGATTTTTATAAACCTACTGCTAGTGATTCAAATTGTTGAATATTATCTTTATTTCTGTCGCCGCTAGAGGGCGTTAAAGAGAACAGAGTAGAAGACCTGTCGTTAGCAATTTGCAATAATATGCTTTTTCAATATAATGAGTGTACGAGCATTTCTCCGTAAATGTTCGCAATTTTCTGGTCCCTGATAGGTGGATGTAACACGCCAGTCTATTTCCATGGCCAGCCAGGACCCCAAATTTGACTTTTTCGATTTTTATTTGAGGGAGCGAAACAAATATCTTAGTAGCATTTTTGCAACGCGATCTATTGCTTGTAACAACTTGGTTGTGCGAATAGGAAATATCGTTCAAAGTAGATATTTCTAAGACAGAAATAGAGACTGTAGTTCTATCCAGTCGTTGTACAGTGAAAGTTTGCATCGAAAATAATAGGAAGACAACTTCAAGATTTAGACCGCCACTAATATTAACTTTATTATGCTGTTTCCTTTTTTGTTGTTTTTCTGCATTGTTTATACATGGTTGTGCTTTTCACTAAAATCTTAACCTTCCAATTCATGATTCTATAGTATGAGCATAAATATAACCTTCCCCGCACTGTTCTTTTCAAAAGTCATAAAATTTACATATGTAAATTTCCTTAACGCCCTCTAGCGGTAATGGCCAAAACAATAATAAACAATTTGAATCACGAAACATAGACCAATGAAAATCCTTACTAATAAGACCAAATTTGCTAAATTCTGTTCACGGCAAGCAGCATTATTTAAATTTATAGAAAACATTTTCACCATCCACACGTCTCCGAAGATATCTTCGGATTGTTAAAAGATAGCGATATTCGGTTTTCGCTGATTTGTTGGTAATTTTAATTTGTTGTCAAAAATGTATATTTCCATTTGATATTTTCGAGAAAAAAATAAACAGCGCCCTCTAGCGTGCACGTCACTTATTATATTGGTTCAAATTTGTGAGAATTAGATTGGAGGAACAATGCTGTATCCAACGAGACTAAGTTTGCAAAATTCGGTTCAACAGCACCGTAGTTATAAGCGTTCATTCAATACAAAGTTTCCCCTCCACCCCTCCCTTTATTTGACAAAATACAAGAAAGTTGTCCGATGTAAGAAATGTAAAATTTTCAGTAGATTCCGATTTTCATATTTATGATAGACCTTAAGTTGGTAAATTTTACGTAAAATAAGAATTAAAATTTTTTGTGTGCAGTTAAGCCCTTTGGCGGTCATCCTACGCTTTTCTAAATAATTTCCAGATGTTTCTCAGGGTAACTTTAGTCAGTAATATTTTTTTTCCTAAAGCTGTACTGTGAACCGTTCCTGAGATATGACCGAACGACATTCTTAGTTGGCCACCCGGTACAGCACCAGAACACACGAAAGTACAATTTCAAAACTTTGCCAGGAGTTTAAAAGGCAATATACGATACATTGAAAACAGAATATTTGAAGGTTGTAGTTACTTTTACAATATCCTTTAAATATATATTTGTATGTTTTTGTGTAGACACCAACTAGGTACCAAAAGCGAATGGATTAGCATTGCAAGAAAATTTGAGAAAGTTTGTGAATTTCCTAATTGCGTAGGAGCTTTGAATGGAAGTCATATTAAATTTACACCTCCTATATCGAAGGGTTCATACTACTATGACTACAAAGGAAATCATTCCATTGTATAGTTGGGCCTGGTTTATGCAGGCTACAGGTTTATTTACCATAATGTAGGTGTAAATGGACGGGATAGTGATGGAGGTGTTTTCCAACAAAGCCATTTATCAGAAGCATTAGAAAATAATCGCCTTAATCTTCCTCCAAGTCAAACATTATTTCCAGCCGCTGGTAGAAAAAGTACCGTTTCTCATCGTAGCAGATGATGCTTTTCCGTTATCAGAGCACATCATGAAGCCATATCCCAGTGGTGGTCCGTCATATGACAAAAGAGTGTTCAATTGTAGACTGTCCAGAAGTAGGAGGATGGTTGAAAGTGTATTTGGGATTATAGCAAACCGATTCAGGGTTTTACTCAATCCAAACCATTTAAGACAATTATGTGCTATCGGAAAACTGGAAGTGCTACAGTGAAATAAATGAAGAAGATATGGTAAAGTTTCATTCATCCACAAGGCTTGGAAACCAAGGAAGTAATAGAAGCAGTTGAAGGACATAATATGTATAATAACAATATTATTATTTTTATATATCTACGCATGTATAGCAGAATTATTTTGTTTCAGTGTTCACTTATCATTTTTTAAATGTAAACCTTTTACTTTTTTTATTGTAATAATTTTCTACGTGTAAACGGTTAAAAAAATATTGTTTTCATACTTTAACATGTATTTTATTTTGAAATAAGTATACAGATATTACTTTTTTAAATGTAGTAGCTTTATTTTTCCACTCCAAATCACACCACTTATTTCTTCCTGAACGGCATTATAAATTTCAGAGTTTTCTTTTTCAAAAAAATCTAACTAATCTAAGCTGCCACAAATTCTCTTTAATATCTTGCAATATGCTTTTATTTGAAATTGCCTGTAGGAGTTGTGGAGCAGTATAGGCTATGCTACCATCCAACCACACATGAACACTTTCGTCGAACGATTTCTTTAGATTTTTATTGTTATTTTGTAGTCATTGCATCCAGATAACTCAACTCTCAATATTATAATAAGAACTAAGTTTTGTTTTTTATCTCCGATGAAGCCACCAACAACTTAGAATTTCAAATTTAAATGACACATTGGAGGGGGGAAGGTAGCATAGCAACTCTATAATAGATTTCGTTTAAATAATCATTTATTTTCGAGGATGTCTATGATCATTGAATAAACCACAGTAAACATTATTATTATTATTATAATTATGTAATTAAAAAGAATTACTAAGAATTATTAGTACGATCGTCCATATATTATGTATACATACCTACATTGCACTTGAAAAATGTAAATAATTGTTTATACTTTAAAATCGTTAACCAAAAACTATATTCTAGGAATTGTTTAAATATAACTAAATTATCGAACTTTAAAGTGGTAATGATAACTGTGTAGTAGTTTAACAATTACCCAAAGTTACAAAAATTGATTAAATCAAATACAAATCAACCAAACAAGAAAAATTCTGAGGAAGAAGGAAAACGGTTTTTATTCATTTGATCTTTCGTATTGATTAAAAGCCACGCAAAATAATTTTTTCCTGATTATAATATCATTAATAATATATTAAGTGATAGTAGTAGTGAATATAAGTGAGAGACAAGGATATGAATATGAGACTAAACTCCGTTCACGATTCGAAGACGTGCACGTCATCATTGTCGTCAAAACAATGTTGCAAAATCTATTTGTTTCTTGTTTACATGTTAGATTACACGACAAATGACAGAGCGGTATGTGTCAACACTGTAGGTACTATTGATTTCATAATGATCTAGGACAGTAAAACTGACAACGGAGCTATTTTGGTTTTTTTAATAGTGTAAATGTGACTTTATTTGACAAATGTTTGAAAATTTCAATGCAATAAGTCAAAATTGTTAGTGACTTCAGTGCAATTTACAATAGGAAATGCATATTGTCCTATTGTCCATTCCAAATAAGAATGGAGCAGATGACGCTACAATCGGAGCACATATCACACCAGAACAAGTTTGTGATTTGCAAAAATCGCGGTAAATTTAAAATTTGTTTTTGATTATCTGATAATTGACTATAGTGGACAGTCAATAGAATAACATCTTTACGAACACTAATAAAACACATTTAATGCTTCTAATTGCAGTTTTATGAGCTTCGACCAATTTGTCATATTTCATTTGACATTTCCGCCGTTTCTTTGGCGGCGTTTTCAGTTAACTCTATATCTCCGATGGTGTCTTTAAACAGTTTCTTTTTGCTAATCCCAATTTCATTTACTGTCCGATGAAGCCTTTGCCCACTTGTTACATGCCTGCACCTTGTATTTTTTGAGGAACCTGTGAGAGCAGCATCAGCCATAATTACATATTCACGTATTGACGTTTATCAAAACCATAAGATGTATAAATAAGAAAATTTAAGCAAAACTGTTCAAATAGTACCTTCAATAAGTGAATATTATGACATGTGATGTGACAACTGTCACTGTCAGTGTATTTTAACAGCTAAATCTTTATTTTCCAAGAAAATAATACAAAATTGATCTGAAAATTGAAGAAAATGGGAAGTACAAACATGATGGATGGAATAATAAATAATTAGAAATAAATTCCAACAAGAATACATTTCTTCTCATACTAGCTGCAGCTTCTGGGACTACAATATGACCTTTAGTGCATATCTGTATTGTATATTATTACGAGAAATTAAGTATCTATCCATATATCTATTCAGAAGCTCAAAAAAAACATTTTGTATGAAAAATCAAGATGAAATGGATAAAAAAAACAATAAAGTCCAATGATCGCAATAGAACACAAACGACCCTCACATAGTATAACCTTTTTGATGTTTCTGACATTTATGCAATTTTGACAAATTGTTCTTGTGTAAATGTGCACTAGATTTTAACCAATCACAGACGTTTATTTTAGACCCTATCTATTCATAACGCTCCTTTCTTATTTGGAATGAGGTATAGATCATTATGAAATCGATAGTACATTCGTACCAACATAAAACTGTATTTGTAGAATGTAGAGTTTAACCTTCGCTTTTGTGTTGGTGACTCTAAAAATTCTATTAAGGACGTGCATGTCTGCGAATCGTGAACTCAATATAGCTTGAAAATTAACACAAAACAAACAGAATTAACTTTGCTGCGCTACTTCATTCCATGCTAATTCAGCGACAAGATCGATAAATTATTTAAAGAAAGAAAAGCATTTTAATGAAGAAAAAACTTTTTTGTGAATGTTATCCTTAGAAGTTGAAAACTATGTAGCAGATTTGACAGCTGCTTTGAATTTTTTGATAGTGATAAAGGAAAGTTACTGAAATTTGCAATTTGGCAGCTGTGATTGTGACATTTTTACAATGACAGTTGACATAGTTTGGTTTCGTCAATTCTACTCGATATGTTGGTTATACCAAGTGACTATAAATGTTTGTAACAAATATTTACTTTGGCAACACTGAAAAATTGGCTTGCCTGGTTATTCTTATATCTAGGTACAACTTATTAGGTTATGTCATTTGTATCATATGGATGCCACTGAACGTGTTTGTTTACCGATACCAGAAGGAAGATTTATAGAAAACAAGTTTTTTGAACGCATATTTTAAAAGACTAAACAAAAATTATTCAAAGAATATGCTCAAAGTGACGACCTTCCACTGCTAAACATCACTGTACTCGTCGTGATAAATTGTTAAATACATTAGTTAACATTTCAGGTCCTATATTTGCTATTGCCTCGTCAATAGCGTTCCGTAATTGTTGTAAATTCTGTATTTGATTCCGATATATTGTTTTTCAAATAAGGGAAACTAAAAGAAATCTAGCGGCGTCAAATCGGGAGATCTACTTGGCCATAAACCTACACTAATCAAACGGTCTGCGAAGAATTGGTGTAAATAATTAATTGTTATTTGTGCAGTGTGTGCTGTAGCTGAATATTGCTCAAAATAACCACTCGTTAACTTATGTCATCCAATTGATTTATAAATGATTCTACAATAATGGTTGGGTAGCGTTGAGCATTAATCGTTTCTTGAAAGAATATCGGACCAATAATTCTTTTCATGACATTGCCACCCAAACACCGATTTTAACTGGATGCAATGGCACTTGGATTAAGTTATGCGGATTCTCTGCCGACCAAATTCTGAAGTTCTGGGAATTAACATACCCAGACAGATGAAACCAAGCCTCATTCGAATAAAAAGTGATATTTTGCTAGTCAATATTATTATGCAGATTGTTATTATACCAGTAACAAAACTGTGTTTGTAATACGAAATCAGATGGGTGAAGTTGCTGAACAATTGTAAATTTATACAGATGTAAATGCTTTTTTAGGATCTTACGTACTCTTGTAGTGTGTATAGTAAAGCTACGGTAATCAACTTGGTCCTCTGGATACATTGCAACAGATTGCTCAAAAGTTGATTGCAGCGAATATATCCAATTAACGTCATCATTTTGTAAGCCGCTTCGAAAATAAGCCATTACGATAAATGTGTTTTGCTCAATAGTAAATACCATTGTTAAAATGAAATTGAGTGGTTTTATTCGTATGACTTTTACTTTGACATATATGACAAATTTAAATTTAAAAATCAGGTGTGCTAACATAAAATTACAGAAGTGTTGCTAACTTAAGTCGAAAATTTACAATCATTTATAGTCGCATTGTATAACACTGAAAATCGTAAAAATACCCCATTTTCAGCTGTCAAACAGAAACATTTTTCAAATTACATCTTATCACATTAGATGAATTATTTTGTTATATTTTCATTATTTATCGAGACATAAATGTTAAAAGATTTCAGCGCCTTTATGAAAATGCGGCCAACTATTGAAGTATAAAGACTAACTGACGTCACACAGTAAAATAGAATATTTTTTGTGTTGGCTTGATTGCAATTTCGATGTATATTTCTTTTTCAGTTATTGATTACCATGAAAATATATCTGAATTGACAATCTATGATGATAATCATGATATTAAGCTTTTAACTACTCGTAACGTTAAAGCCAGTCCCAATTCGTGGCTTTAAACTCGTTATTCGTGCTTTAAAAGCTTGATTATGCAATAGTGTCATAATCTACTACTATATAAAATATTTTAAAACTTTATATTGACATTTCCTGATATTTAAATTCAAATGTGTCAAAAATTTGACAGGATGAAGGTCATTATTGATTCACATAAGTAATTCTAACCTAAAAATGTTTCAGGGTTGCCAAACTAAATATTTACTTCAAACATTCGATAGTAGTATAGCTAACTTACCACAGTGTCTCCAACTGTTAATAATAAAATATTCCTATGACGTAAAAATGACTCGTTTATTTTTTCTGACTTGCATGAAATGTTTATAGGTAATTTTCAAGAAATAAACCCATCAAACGGGTTGATTTAATTCTTAATTAAACAGAATTTTAATTAGTTTTAATAGCGAAATTATCAACCCATTACCTTTTTTATTGACAAGGATGATAAATGACTTCAATTTGATTGATTTTTTTTCAACTAATTTTGGAGTAAATTATTCTATCTTTAAAAATCAATACGTTACTTCATATAAAGTTTTGTGCCAATAAAATGGAGTACCTGACTTTTCAAAAGGCTTATTTTTGACACGAAAAAATCAATCTGTCAAGAAATATTTTCGACTATAATTTTGTTTAAACAAAATTGGGATTATCTATCTAAATCTTGCAACAAACAGGTATCTATATACCATGTAGGATATTTTTGTAAAATAAACACAAATTACACTACGTAAACTATAGAGAACTCATTAGAATGAACTATGTAAACACAACATGCAAAACAATTTACGTGATATTACAATGCTTAATCGCGATAGCAAGTCTATTACAACTGCAAATCATTTTTGCATGTTTGTTCACATATCCTTTGTTATCGATGTGGTAAACTTGAATATATCCTATAATGAGGATGTTATGTAAATATAGATGGAAAACATACTTGTTACATACATATATTATACATATGTGTATATGTGTAATAATAATAAAAAATATGATCAAAAATCACGAGCAGCACCTTTAACCTTGATTTTGAACTTGTCGTGTATTGGAGGCAACATTTTGACCTGTTATTATGTCTCCTAGATTCAATACGTCCAATTAAGCAACAGTAATAGATATAGATGAACCTTAATTCTGCACAATTGAATCTTATCAAAGTTCGGAACAAAGTGACAAGTCTAAGAATAGAATAGAATTTAATATAAATATCTATCAACCACTCGTAATTAGAAATAATCAATTGTTGGCAGTTATTGCGTTCATTTTTTATTTTTACTGGATTTTTTTGTGTGGATAATGTTCATCGAAGCGGGAAATACACACTCCACACATGTTCCAAATTTTAATATCAGGGAGCTGATAAATGAATGAGATTTCCGTAAGATTATTATCTCGATATACATAGGTACATAGATGTCTCATTCATTCTTTAATATTTTATTTATCAGGAATCTTGTATCAATATTTTTGAGACGCAAATTCGAAATCTACAAGTACCTATACGTATTAAGAAGCTATAGAAATAATATTGAGATAATGTGCATATCAAATTTCTAATTAAATATTATGGAATAATTATAAAACATAGATGTGTTTGTAACCTAATTAACTGACTTTTTAATTTTAATTCATAGTAAAGAAGATAACAAGATAAATTAGATTGAAACAGTATACATGCATTTTGTGCCAAGATAAAGTTATGTATTTTTACTATCAGTTTTATAGCAAAAATGTCAATGTATATGTACTGATAAAAATTGGTGGCATTGTAGAGTAGGGCATTTAAATAAATATGAACTAGAAATATTAGGATTGGATTTCAGCTTACATTTATATCAATGTCCTCATTTCTTGAACTTGTTCATTTACAACCGATTCAATTAAGTTTCTGAATCTGAATCGGAAAAAAAATTGGTCAACTGACTAAACACTTAAAAATACTCAATTGATATAATCTGATTCTAATTCTTAATCTTTTAAAACAATACCACAGAAGCTAGATAATTATCTGATAGATTAGTTAATTCGTTCCCCATTTTACTGCTTAACAAAATCCTGTTTGATGTTTCCTTTCCCAACTGTAACTCGAGATAACTTAAAAGCCACGGGAAAGATTCAAAAGATAGCAAAATGGATTCCCCGCTAATTCAGTGAAAGTTGACATCGATTGCAAGGGCAAAAAAGTATTTGGTGGAATCAAAATCAAAATCTAAAAACATTGTTAAACATCGATATGCAAAATAATGACCTTTCGACAGACATATCCACTACAGATGTCGCAGTACTCGTTTGAACGAAAACATTGCTGATGTTGTCAATGACGTTAGCGAGAATCCACAAACATCAACGAAAGGACGATATATGTGCACGCAATTAGGCATCAGCAGGATGTTCGTTGCAACGAATTTTGGTGAAAGATTTGGGAATGTTCCCCTACAAAGTGCAAACTGTTCACGAATTGCTACCTGCTGATCGTCGGACAAGGTTAACTTACTCTGTTGAACTTGGTCCAAGAAGAAGATGATTTTGTATCAAAAATCAGAACGAGCGGCGAAGCCTATTTCCAACAAAATTTTCCACATGAAATGCAAGAAGAGCCATTGCGTCCCCTCAAAGGGACTGTTTGATGAGGCATTTTGCAAAAGTGATTGGCCCTTATGATTTTGAAGACGCCGATGGCACCACCGCAACCGTAAATGGTGAACGTTACAGGCAGATGCTAAACGAGTTTCTTTTTACGGCAAGTTGGTGGAGAGGGTCTTGATCATCGTTGGTTTCAACAGGACGGAGCAATTGCTCATACAGGCGCTTTTTAAAATCTCGTTTTTACCACAACAAGTTACGAACCTTGCAAGTCTTGAAAGCTAACATTGAAGAAAAAATCGCCAATTTGGAGCCAGATATTTTGCGAGCAACAATTCAAAATGCATCAACTTGGGAGGTGGCTACTTTAGCGTTATATTTTTTTCCAATTAATGTCATCACTTTCAAACTAAATCCAGCATTTTCGGATGGTTGCAGAATATTTAACCTTGATAAAAACCTTTGCAAGGTTACCAGCGATGAAAAAGGAGTTTTATGAGCAACATGCTGCATCATCAGCGCTGAAGGACTCCAGTAGTTATTTTTACGCGGAAGAAGGTAAATCCTAGAATGGGTATTGGTGCTCCATCGGGAACTTTGATTTTAGCTATACAATCGGGTTGGAGGAATAGTGATTTATTTGTAGATGTTATGAAACACTTGATCGAACACAGTTCACTGGAAAATCAAAGCATTCAAGATTTAGCAAAGGCATCTGGTGTGCATGTACTCAGATTACATCCTCACACATCAGCGAAAATGCAGCCTTTAGATGTATCAATATTTGGAACGTTTGAAAATTATTATCATGCTGCCATGGATTCATGGTTGATGAATAATCCAGGACTCTTGAAAAATCCATAACACCATCCAATACACGACAAGGATTTAACAAGACAGGAATAGTTCCCTTCGACAGACACAAGTTTAATGATGATGATTTTTTGCCCAGTACATGTACCTACAATCTGTTAAACTTTCTGTTGAAGAAAATTAAGTTGCTGAAGTACTTCTCGACCGGCCTAACGAAATTAATATAGCTCCTTCGACATCAGCAAATTTCGACAACCATTAAAAGCAAAATCAAGAAGTGGAAAAATAATACCAAGAAAGTTAGGTAGAAGTTTAATAGCTACGGATACACCAGAAAAAGCTGCAATTGCAATGGAAAGGGGGTCTGCTAAAACAAGAAAAGAAATGAAGGAAAAGAAGACTATTATTCGTAAAGTATTTCAAAGCGATTCAGAAGATGAGGAGCAAAATGAAACTGATACTGATGGCATAGACCGGTTTGAAAAAGATAACGAAAAAGAAAACCATCAAATTATATTAACCAAAGATTACTTGCAAAAAAACCACCAGATTATTGCCGAATTAGCAAAAAAAATTTTTTTAGGACAAAAAACTGCTGAACAATTTCACATTCTTAACATTCCTGACGTAGCATGTGTTAATGACGATGGCATTAAATTTGTATTACCTAGACCTGAAATAAACTAGAAGTACTGCAAAGCAACAATCGTGTTATAAATTTCCTATTAATATGTTGTATTTAAATTTACGTTAATTTAATTTTTCCTTTTTTCTTATATATAAATCAGAATTTGAGTTTTAATTTAAGTTAATGTTATAAAATGGTTTTTATCTTTTTACGTTTTATTTTATGGACATTTTGCTTTGTTTAACCTGTTGAAATAAATATTATGCAAAATTGTGGTTATGTTAAATTAAAATGTGTTAATTGTGGTTTTATTTTGTAATTTAACATTACCTAGATCTTTTTGATCAACTGTCTACGATGTTAAATGGAATATAAATTGGAAACCTGACACTTTAGTCAACCTCTGCCACAATTTACGGCAATTTTTATGAATGAGAAAAAGAGTACTATATAACGAATCAAATATTAAACTCGAATTTTTTTGTTGGTTTTATGAATAAAAAAAAGAGTAATATACAGGGCAATCCAAATTAAGTGTTCACCATTGGTAACTTTGTTATTATTAAAGATACAAGATTGATTAAATTAGCAAACTTGTAGTACTTTTAACGCTCTTTAAGATGGAAAAATATGTTTTTTTTCAAATGGAAACCCCTGTATATTATATCATTTTCTGCTAGAACTTTAACATTTAAACAATAAATCTTATAAGAATTTTTTTACTGGGATTAAAAATACTTGAGTCATAATAAATAAACAAAAACAGCTAAGTCAAGTGTATTTATACAGTGTGGAACAGCCAAATGGAATAAATTCGATAACAAATAAATGAGGGTGTATTGGGAAAAACGCTTGGGCACGTCGATTTGTATTTTTAAATGCGCATTTTTTTCAAAAAAAAAATTATACAGGGTGTGTGTCGTGTGTCATGTGACAGTGGCCAATACCAACTTTCTTATTTTAAATGGAAACCCCTGCATATTATTTATTTTTTGGGTTCTTTGGAAAATTCTAGACATAATTCATGTACAATGTCCCATACCTATCTTCAACGGTTTCGGAAATATTAAGTGTTTTCAGATTTATTACAAAAATTAACATTAAAAAAAGAAAATTATTTTATTTCACAAATTCGCTAGATTACACTAAAAATCTATTTCCCATTTAGCTCTTGATATTGATACAGTAAGCAAAAACCATTGCTGCGTTCCTTTTTACTGATATGAAATTAAAAAAATACAAAGACCGTTTTGTTTATTTTCGTAAAAACTCATAGCCTTAGCAACATGTTGTCTGCCTGCATGACAGTAGTGATCAGTGTCAGTGCTATTGTCGTTTGAATTTCGTTAACTGTACGTAATAATATCAGAAAAATGATTCATTTAACAGAAATGCACAAAATAACCATTCTACAAATGATTGGTTATGGAGATAACACACGGACACAAATGGAAGTTTCTCGCTTATTTCACGAAAAATTTCCAAATTTGCCGCCTGTATCCCAAGGAACAATTAGCAAAATAGAAAAACAGTTTTGCGAGCTTGGTCATGTAAGACATATTAAAAAAGTACCTGCCAATGCAGTAAGTGATGAAACGAAATTGGATATTATGCTTGAGTTTCAAGAAAACCCACATAATTCTGGTCGAAAAGCAGCCCCACTGTTCAACATTAGCCACACATCAATTTTTCGAGTATTAAAGGAAAGTAAAATGCATCCCTATAAAATGATGCCAACTCAGGAGCTCATGGAAGACGATTTCGATAGGAGAACGTATTTTTGTGAACAGATGATGGGAATGCTTGTGATCCAATTAGAAGATATTTTATTTTCTGATGAGAGCACATTTACACTTCACGGCCATGTTAATCGTCAAAATTGCCGCTATTGGTCTAATGAGAATCCTCACTGGATGAGAGAGGAACATACGCAATATCCTTAAAAAGTTAATGTTTGAGCAGGAATTGTTGGAAATCACATCGTACGTCCCTTTTTCATTGATGGTAACTTGAATGGAGATAAATATTTAGAACTGCTCCAAAATAATGTCGTGCCAACTTTCGCAAACTTATATCCTAATCCAGCAAACCCACAAGTTCCTGCCAATACAGTATGGTTTCAGCGAGATGGAGCACCGCCCCATTTCCAAATCAATGTCCGGCAGTACCTGAACCAAATTCTTCCAAATCGGTGGATAGGGAGGCGCGGATCGATAGAATGGCCAGCACGATCTCCTGATCTGACGCCATTAGACTACTTTTTGTGGGGATATGTCAAAAGTATACAAAACTAAACCCCTCAACTTAGATGACTTAAAAAGACGAATCACGCTTGCGATTAGATCAGTCACGCCTGAGATGTTGAGTAATGTTAGAAGACATTTCTATACCAGATTAGCATGTTGCCAAGACGTTCGCGGCGAGCATTTTGAACATTTACTACATTGACATTAATGTTTTTTGTTTTTTTTTTTTTACATTATTAAGAAATAATCAGTATTACTTATTAGGTTTTTAGTGTAATGTAGCGAATTTGTGAAATAAAATAATTTTCTTTTTTTAATGTTAATTTTTGTAATAAATCTGAAAACACTTAATATTTCCGAAACCGTTGAAGCTAGGTATGGGACATTGTACATGAATTATATCTAGAATTTTCCGAAGAACCCAAAAAATAAATAATATGCAGGGATTTCCATTTAAAATAAGAAAGTTGATATTGGCCACTGTCACATGACACACCCTGTATAATTTTTTTTAATGCGCATTTAAAAATACAAATCGACGTGTCCAAGCGTTTTTCCCAATACACCCTCATTTATTTGTTATCGAATTTATTCCATTTGGCTGTGCCACACTGTACATATGTATCTATGAAAACGACGATGTCTTTCTACCAAACGTCAAATATTAGTACAGTTTTATTAGTTTGTCACTCATAAGTTTCATTGTGCTAGTTATTAATTTGACAAAAACTGATTTTTGCCCATGCAGAAAAGTGTGATGTTAGAATCTTATTTAGTGTGCAGAAAATCCTGTAGGAGGGCAAAAGAACACTACGCTGAATTATATCCACTCCGAACACAACCACATGAGCAATATTTTCTGAGACTGTACCGAAAATTTAGAGGCAATGAGAGTGTTTTTGCCAAAACAAGGACAAAAAGGACTTTTATAAAAAGCGAGGCCACGGAAATTGCAGTTATCGCATATTTTGAGGCCAAACGTGAGAATTCCATACTAGATATTGTCAAGGAATCTGATTTTAGTCACGGTACTGTGCATAGGATTCTGAGGAAACACAAATTCATTCCTTATAAGTACAAATCAGTTCAGGTTTTTTTTTTGCCAGGGAATCCAGAAAGAAGAATGTTTTTTGCCACTGGTATCTTAACTTTTGTCGCCAAAATGTAAACAACTTTCGTTATATTTTATGGACCGATGAATCGAATTTCTCAAATTCTGGAATGTACAATAAATCATTACTGGTCAAAGGAAAATCTTCTTTTAGTACATGCAAGACACCCACAAGGCCATTTAAGTTTTAATATTTGGTGCGGTTTAATTGGTTCAAGGATTGTTGGTCCTTTCTTTTATTAGGGCACTCTAACTGGTGACAGTTACATAGAATTTTTGACTGAAATTTTGAATAATTTCTCAGACGATCTGGATCTCATAAGTTGACAGAATCTGTTTCTGTTTATTCATTATAACTCAAGTATTTTTAATCCCAGTAAAAAAAATCTTATAAGATTTATTGTTTAAATATTAAAGTTCTAGCAGAAAATGATATAATATACAGGGGTTTCCATTTGAAAAAAAAATTTTTTTTCGACAAAACTCGAAAACGCGGGCCACCCCCCGCGTTTTTTATTCTTCCATCTTAAAGAGCGTTAAAAGTACTACAAATTTTGCTAATTTAAACAACACTTAATTTGGATTGCCCTGTATAACGAATCAAATATTAAACTCGAAATTTTTTGTTGTTGATTTTATGAATGAAAAAAGAAGTAATATATAAAGAAGCAAATATTAAACTCTACGAGTTTGGGTGGTAAAAGCTATCAGTCTTTATGTTAATAGAAGAAAGATGGCAGCACTGCAGAAATGCTGATCGGTGGGCTGCTGGTCCAAACTCGAAGGGTTTGGATGGTAAAAACTAGTTCAGGATATAAATGCTGAAGACAACGACTCGTAAGAATATACTGATCCACTATTGACGATGTTACCCTAAATAAGGCTATTTAGCAGTACAATATGCTGAATGTTCAACAAGAACAAGTTGAACAAGATGTCCAAATCACATTTGGTCTACAGGACATTGTTAGACTTCCAAAAAATTGAAGGAAGTAATGAGTAGAAGGCAGGAAATAGGTTTTAGATCACTGTGGGGTATTATGCTGCCGTGCTAAGCTGAAAGGTCCTATCTGGCAAATTTCAGTTTTTGTCCTAAAGTGATAGTCTGGGAGAGTCAAGCATTTCCTAACTCCTTTTCAAAGCTAGACTGTCCTATCTATTCACTAAATAGCAGAATGTGGTGGTATTTCTTGTCCTATGTTACAACTGAAAGCAGATTACTAAGCACAGTGTCCTATCTGACTCTTCCAAAGCTAAACTGACCTATCGGAACAGATAGGACAGATAGATCTGTAATTTGTTGTAGTACGTAACACCTAACATGTCCTATGTGACAGATAGGACTCAATTAGCAATGGTTTATTATAAGCAACAATCATCATAACCTCAAAAACGACTATAGTGTATTATTTGGCGCCGGTCTTACTGAAGTCGTCGTAAGTGTGCAGTGCAGCATCGAATTCATTAATACCCGAAGTAAGTAAACAAGTACCTCATATTATTACCTACGTTGATAGTCTATAGCTACTTTCGAACCCCTCATATTTTTTACTTTTTCTGCCTACATATTAGGTATTAACATTGACGAGTAATCAAGTGGATTCCCAGTTGCTGTTGTTTCACTGACTTTCTATGTACCTATGTAGGTACCTAGGTATGTAGCATACCTAAACACAATACTTTTGTGATTTCTAGGATGAATACACACGCTTCTACAAGTCGTCGACAGCGAATGGTTACTCTCGCGCTAAATAAACAATTGAGAAAACGTATACTTGTAAGTCAAGGGGTTTCTAAGACCAAAGATGTTTGCAAAGATCCCGATTACGATGCAAAACGAGATGATTTTAGTTTTGAGTCCTCCTCCTCAACAGATGAACAAAGTGAGGAAAATGATAATAATTGTCAATTTAACTCTACAAGCTCGTTCCATAAGGAAGATTTAAATGAAGAAGATGTGTCTACTTCTCAGTTAGCAAAATTTAGCAAATCCATTACATAGTCGGTTTATCTATCGATATTGGTGAATGTAATCACAGGAATATGTATCAAAGGAACTATTAGAAAAAGAAAAATGTTTGCTACGGCACTTGTAGAAAGGAAAAAAAGAGATTATCATCCATCGCCAGTGAATACAAAATCAAAAATCCTTGCAATAGGAATACCTGCATACTGAAGTGTTCTGTACGAATAAATGAAATGAGGCAAGAAGATATTAATAAACAGTATTGGGAACTTCACAAACAGGCACAACGTTTGTTTGTGCACAGCTATGTCGAACAGCTACGTAAAAAAAGAAACTGTTGGTTCAGTTTCACGGCATAGTAACACTTATAAATATTACCTAAGGGATTCGAATGGGTTAGAAGTGTAGATGTGCAAAACTTTTTTCCTGGCCACACTAGAGTATGACAAAAGCAATGATAGAGTTTTGAAAAATATAAGGGGAACTGATAAGAATGCTATTGCCCCCAAACAAGACAAGAGAGGACACCGTCCAGCTCTAAACTTTATTGATAAACAACCGATTATTGCACACATCTACTCTTTTCGCCCTACCATATCTCACTATCGTCGAGAGCATGCGCCCAATCGTTTATACCTACCATCAGATATTTCTATTGTAATGATGTATAATGATTACAAAGCAAAGAATCCTCAAGCTGAAGGATCTTATGAGCTCTATCGTCAAGAAGTCTCAAAATTGAATATATCGTTTGCACAGCTTGCATGCGAAGAATGTTTTCAGTGTTGTTCATATGAGCTTCACAAGACTGAAGCCTATCACGATAAGCCAGATACTACGCAAGATTGTGAAGTGTGCGCAGAGTATTTCTCTCACAAAATGAAATATACTACCGGTAGGAGAGAGTATGTAAAGGATGCAGAATCAAAAGAAAAACCAAATAAACTGATAGTTTCGGCAGATCTACAGAAAATTATAATGCTTCCTAGGGCAGAGATATTTAAGGAAGTAATCTTTATAAAGCGTATTGTTGCTTTCAACGAAAGTTTTGTTCCTGTGGGAAAAGGAACAATCTTCCGACTTTTGGGAGTTTTGTGGCATGAAGGAACATCAGGGCGCAAAATGGAAGATATCGTTTCCACATTTTACGCATTTTTATGAAGAACAGGGACAAGGAATCCATAACCATTTGGTTTGACAACTGTGCAGGTCAGAACAAAAATTGGTGCCTTTTTAGCTTTTTTGAATACATAGTAAATTGTGACGAGGTTAACCTAAAAAACCTGACCATAAAATACTTCGAGCGTGGTCATACGTTTATGTCCGCGGATGAGTTCCACCACCAAGTGGAGAAATCTTTAAAGAGAGCAAGAACTGTTTGGGATTTTGATGACTATGTACAGTGTGTTCATAATTCTACAAAAAACCACAGATGTTATAACACTATCTTTTAACTGCTTCTATAACTGGAAAGACTTTAGTTCGAAATAAAAATTATTAAAGACAACACCTCGTTTTTACCTAAAAGATATTTCATTTGTTAGTTTTAATAGAGGTGAGAGAACATTAAAGTATAAGAATTCTTTCCATGCACAAGATTTGAAAGAGCTAAATTTTTTAATCGCAAGCGCATATAAAACTGGAATGCAATTGCCTCCTCCACGAGAATCCAACCGTGGAGTAAGTCAAGAAAGAAATGATAACTTGATAAACAATTTGAAACCAATAATGCCGAACACCAGGCAAAAATTTTGGGAAGAACTGCCAGTAGGAAGTGCAGCTGAGGAAGGAGAAAATGAAGAATCTTAGATTTAATAATTTTAATTTTTTGTAACGTTATATTTCTATGTTCGACAATAAAAGTTTCGTATAAAACTGTGCCCTATCTAGCAAATTTTAATAAATTCCTAATATGAAGTGTCCTATCTATCAAAAGTCGATCAAATGTTACATTGAGTAATTTTATAAAATAGTCTTAAGTATTCTACACATATAAGTAACCCCCATTTAAAGTTTCAGTTCAATTTCCTTAACAGCAATGACAGCAGAGCAAATAAAAGTAAATTGCGTTTTTCTTCAAATTGTATAATTGGCATATAGGACCTTTCATCTTAGCACGGCAGTATGGGTAATACGTAAGCTCTGTTTTATTTCATATTGCTTACAAGGAAATAAATTTCGTTTTGTGAAGTGTTTCTGCAATTTTTTTTTAAATTTATATCACAGAAATAGTTTGGTTTGATTAGATATCTAAACACTTTCATCATAGGTATCGTAGATTAAGACTTAATACCGAGCAAAAAAATACTACAATAAAAATGTAGATTGATTGACAAGTTGCAATAAAGATAAAATCTAGCTAAACAAATAATAAAATAAATAATTTCGTAACTTCTCCATTGCGTTATAAAGAAGATATAAAATCAAATAAATAAAGCATTAAAAATTCCACAAAGAATATTACACTATATAAATACACCAAAAATTTATATTTCCTGTTAACCTTAACCTTGAAAGAACACTTCCGAATTCCTCAACTCACTCCAGTACATACAAACTTTCATTTCTTCAAATTGTAATTTATACAATTCTACAACCGCTTCCCCCCTTCATTATAAAATTATTATTTTAAATAAGTATTAATTTTTAAATTTAATTAATAAATATGTAATAGTAGCGACGCATTAATTTATCAAAACCTGATTTAAAAATTTTAGAAAGTTTTAAAACTAATTAAAGGTGAAAAAATGCATACCTAACTTTCATTTTTGCATTCAAATTATTTAATTTTTTTGTAAAGGAATATAAAATAAATTATAATTAATACGTACCCTTCTATCCCTCCGATTATTTGTTCCATGCCGAGGACTCTTCCTTTTTAATTGGGAATAGAAAAGAAAAAGGAACTAGACCTGAGCGACTCCGCTCGCAAACTTTAAGCGACTGAACGTCATTTATTTTGCGCTAAATTAAAACAACTAAACCATATTGAATGAGAAAGAAAAAAAAATTATATACCGTCCATACCCACTATTATACACCAATAATAATAACTCTGATAAGAGACGGTCGTACTAGACGAATGCGCACGCCCATTTTTCACTAACTTACAATCAGTCGACGCGGATTTATTTACAAAAAATCTTTTTCTCTTAAATGCCAACACACACAGGTACTAGGTACTAAGACGACAACGCGTATTTATCCACACAAGCGCTAACGGAAGCGTGTCCAACGTGTTTATTCAGACAGAACCGTTCGGTGACGTTTATGCAAAGTACAAACTGTAATATACAATATTTTGGATTATTGTCGGGTGTCAAAATTGTGGGATGATGGATCGAATGACTGCGGATAATGCGAGAATGCGGTTGTTACGCCCCGGTCGAAAAGCGAAAGCGATTTTTATTCTCAAACATCATTCATAAGGGGGATTCGGTTAATTCTGAGTCAGGTTTTAAAATAAATTCGTTTGTGTGGTTATGAACGTGTGTTGCCATGTGACACGATCGAGTTGTTTTATATTAGAAACGTTGCGAACAGGATTTCGCACGCCTTAGTTATAGGCAACCACGTTTGCGTCGCTGAGGTTACTTATTGATTTAAATTTTCTGATATTCTTGTGGATTTAAATGTTAAATGGGACTGTACCTATCCTTTTGATTTCCAAACTATTTCATATTTTGTCGTTTTATAGTAAACTCGTGGTCAGAAAAGCTGTCCTTCTTATTTTTTTGCATACTAAAATGGTTCTGGATCTGAAGCTTGTTTTTGAAATTCGCGCCAAATATGGTTAAGTTGGTAGGTCATGCGCATTTTCAACTTAATAGTTACGTTAACAAACAAAATTGCAGAATTTGGGGCGCTAAGAATCCTCGTGTGATTGAAGAACAACCTATGCACCCACCAAGAGTCACTGTTTGGTACGGATTTTTGGCCGGCGCAGCGGTGTAATTGAACCATTTTTTTTTAAACGCTGCTGGGGCCGCGATAACCGTCACTGGTGATCGATATCGTGACATGATAGCCAATTTTTTGTGGGCTGAGTTGGATGGTATGATTGTAGATAATTTCGATGGTTTCGATGATGCCACCAGCCACACAGCGAACCAAACAATTGAGTTATTGCGCACAAGGCTTCCAGGCCCTGTAATTTCTCGATCAAAATTGGCCACCAACATCGTGCAATGGACTTTTTTCTTTGGATATCTTTGAAAGGATAGGTTTATGCTAACAATCCTCAAACACTTCAACAGCTGAAAGACGCGATTCAAAATGCAATTGCTGAGATGGTACCGCAATTGTGTCATACAAAATTTCGTCAACAGAATGGACATCTGTCAACGCAGTCGCGGCGGCCACTTGTCAGATATTGTGTTCCACGTGTAATGTCCATGTCTGTACTTTATCATGAATTAAAAACATTGACAATTTTCAACAATCTAATTTGTTCAATTGCACATATTGTATACAGGATAACAACTTGAGCTACGAAAGCCTATTGATAGGAGAAGGTAGTGGGGGGTAAAATTAAATGTATCCATGATTTTAGTATTGTCAACTGTTTCTGTGACAGCAATGTCAAATACAATGACAAATTATAAAACCACTTTACAATTTGCACATTTTCATTAATTGTGTATTCCATTAGGATCAAGTTTGATGGTTCGGTAAAGTATTTGACATAACCACTGATATTCCTGTCACATAAAAAGTCGACAATAGTAAAATGGATACGTTTAATTTTAATTCCCACCACCCTCTCCTATCAATAGGCTTTCGTAGTTCAAGTTGTTAGCCTGTATATTGACACTCATGGCTGTCACATTAATAGGTGATATTCATTGGCATTTGCATCGTAATAACATCAAAAAATTGATCGTTGGTTCACGATGTGTCAATTTAAGTCAAAATTTCGTTAAACGTCAAAAAACCATGCAATACTCATCATCTAGGGTCATATTTATAGTTCGTGCTTGTGGTTTGAGCACGAAGCTTGAGCACGCTACTTTGACAGATTTGTAATGCGACATTTACGTCAAAATCGCGTGCTCAAGCATCGACACGACCTCAAGCACGAACTATAAATATGAGCTTCTACAGATCCACAAGCTTAATTTTTTACGACGTCATATCATCTTGTTCATCATTTTTTTTTCTAATTTCTCAGCTTATTCCAAGTTTATTTTTCAAAACCGCAGAGGAAGATCTGTGGACATAGGATGTATTATGTGATAAAGATGCTTTCAAACTCCATACTGATTGATCTTACATAAATTAGTAGAAAACGATTTAGATCGAAGAACACAGTTTTGTGAGCTTATAATTGAGATTGATAATCGAAACTTAGATTCCATCAAAAGGATTATTTTTTCTGATGAGGCTACTATTACTTTAAATGGGTATGTTAACAGACAAAACTGCAGATACTGGGCAACCAAAATTCTTCCCTGAGCACAAGACTGTCATAGACAGCATCACAGCGTCAAAAAATGAATGTTTGGGCAAGCATCGTCGAAAATCAAATTCTTGGACGTCATTTTTTTTGAAGAATCTTTAAATGGGGAACGGTACAAGGGGTTCATGGTTCAAGTTCAAGTTTAGACCTTAGTTGAACTTTTATTTAAACTCTGAAAAAAACGGGTATTAGACTTTCTTCAGTTTGAACTCATCCCCGCTAGGTTTTGTGTTTCCTCATGGCGCTCCTGTCAATTTTGCAATTGCAGTTTAACAATTTCTTGTCTCACGGAAGATAATTGAACACGTTCAATAGGAAATAATGCGTCAAAAAAAACTGCATAATATACGAGGGTGTTCCATTAAAAAAATGCCGTTCTACCCGTGCCTGGAAATAATTTTGTATTCCAACAGAATAATTGCCCAATTAATAATAATAATAATAATAATAATAGTCTTTATTGCCATAATACTGATACTATTAATAATGCATTAAATACAACATGTTAGCAATCACAGGGCGAGTTTCAGACGTAAGTCTGCTTACACTAACCCTGAAAGGAAGAGAAAGTAAATATCAGGAAAAACAAAATAATATACATACTACAGTGCATAATGTTATTACGAAACAACAATCTGCGTAATGCTCATAACAGAAAAGAAAAAAAGAAACATACACATATACATATGCCATTCATCAACAAGCGTATACTAAAAGAGATAACAATATTCGGCAAAGGAAAGTAATAGAATATACTAGTAAGCGGATAGGCAGAGTAGCACACACCTCACTGATTCTGACTCAAGAGTTGTTTGAGACGAGACCTAAAGGCAGGAACGGTCAAATTTTTTAAGGAGCTATCAAGATTATTGTAACGGAAATAGATATTATAAGAAAACGAACGCTTGAATAAAGATGAAGTAAAGACTGGTGGTGATATTAACCCTCTAAATCTCGTCGTAATACTGTGAATATCGGACCTAAAACGATTTTTTTTAAATAGATATGGGGGAGTGCGATGCAGTAGGATACCATGGAAAGTCGTCAACATTTTTAAATCACGCCTGTTCCACATATTCAGCCAACCAACCGCGCTCAGTTTATGCGAGATTCGATCGTATTTTCTGATACCAAATATAAATCTAAGGCATGAATTTTGAATCTTTTGAATGCGAGTAGCAGAAAGTGAATCAATTGCAGGATGGTAAACAGTAGAGCAGTATGTAAATTGAGACAATACCATTGCCTCACATAACCTGGTTTTGATATTACACGGTAGGGCTGTTCTGTGAGGATACAGTTTTCTTAAGTTTAAGTATGCATTTTTAATGTACTTATGTACCTGATCACGAAATCTGAAAGATTTGTCCATGTGTAAGCCCAAATTTTTAGACTTGTCCACCGTTGAAACTGCAACACCTCCAATAGTAACGTGAAAAGCATGTTGCAATTCGCTACACGTTTTTGATTTCCCAAAAGCAACAGCTGTGTCTTCAGTGGATTGAGCTTAAGATTGTACTGGGTAGAAGTAGTATGAAGATTGTTAAGATCGGCGTCCATTTTCTCCCGAGCAGATTGCCAATCATGTGGTGAGAACGATAAGTATAATTGCACATCGTCTGCGTACATGTACATCTTACAAAATTTTGCACATTTAATAAATTGAGACGTATAAATTGAAAATAGAAGTGGCCCTAAAATGGATCCTTGGGGAACTCCGACAGCTAACTTCAGTGGATGTGACACCTCTGAATCCACAGAGACAGATTGAAAACGATTAGTTAAATAATTTCTTATCAGATCCGTAGATTTTATATCTACTCCCAAGTAGTGAAGAAGAGAGCACAAAGTGGCATGGCAAACAGTATCAAAGGCTTTTGAAAAATCCAAAAGCACTAAAGCAGTAATTAATCCTTTATCAGTAGCAGCCATAATATCATCCGTAATTGACAACAGAGCAGATTCACAGCTGTAACCTTTTCTGAATCCTGACTGAGTGAGAGGAAGTATATTGTTAGCTTCAACGAAATTGGAAAATTGAATGCACAGAACTTTCTCAAATATCTTCGATCGTGCAGGGAGCACACTAATTGGTCGGAGATCACCGAGACTCAACGGATTTTGAATTTTAGGAAGGGGTTTAACTAAAGCAAATTTCCAAGAATCAGGCACAACAGATTGCTCAATGCAACAGTTAATAATGTGTGTTATAAACGAAATTAGGTGAGGGCAGCACATTTTAATCATTGTTATTAATTATAATAATTATTAAACGAGAAAGAAAACGATAAGTGAGAACTGGAAACCGAGTTGTCGAAACACAAGCTTGATACAGAGGGTGTAGGGAAGCTATCAATAAAGAAATTATTAATTACGTCAACATCAGAAAGATTTTGTGGTAAAGGCTGTGAGAAGCGGGTATTGAAGTCTAAATATGATATATGTTTCCATAATACTTTTGGAGATCTGCTATTAGAAATATAGTTAAAGTATGCTCTTTTTTCACGATTAAAAGACGATGTAGTTAGGTTTCGAAGAGTCTTGTAGTAATCCCAGTGAGAAGGACATCCTGTATGCCGGAATCTGCTTTTAGCCTTATCTCTTAGTTTCATTAGAAGTTTAAGATTATCACTAAGCCAGGGCAGACATTTTTTTGTAAATCTTCTGGTAATTAAGGGAGAGTGATGTGTTCATAAGAATTTTACAAGTTAATTAAGTTAAATACATTAAACTAGCTAGCAAGAAGCCCAGATCTCAAACCCATGAAAAATATTTGGGGTATCAGGCTATAGAAATGAATAATAAGATTTTGTCTCAAAATCAATGGGGGCACATATCTGTGGCCTGCATACAAGGCCTAGTTCTGTCAATGCCGAGGAGTTAACGGTAGGTACAACAACCAGTCCATTTTTCAAATTTTCTTTGTCAGTTGCATAAACTTAATTTAATGAATACTAGAACTTAGTACCTTATTGCTTGTATTGTGGCATAGAATGACTACAATGTAACAACTAAATTCAATCCAAAATCGAGGAGGGTAGGGGGTGAGGAGGGAGGGGGATCTTAGTGTTGTACAGCCAGTACTTCTACTCAACTAAATTCGAGTTTTTAAGATTTTAAGAGAGTTAAGATAAATATTAAAACAAAATTATTTTTAAAATACTTTTATATCATATTTTATTTACATAATATTCTAATATGTGTAACAATCTCATACAACATAATTAAATATATATATTTTATCTACTATAATAATGTAACAAGTAAATTATTTACTTAGGTAGAAATTTTACAAAGCGTATATTGCATCATTGTACATTATATGTTTTCATTTTTATATTATATTTAATTTAATATCATTTTTGGTGTTTAAACGAATGAAGTGTTATTATTCAGCTGAAATTTGCCTGTTTTTTTGTTTGCAACTTAGCTTCGTATCATTACAATTAAAAGAACCTGTTCTGTGCGAATCTGCAGCTTAAAACGGATTTATCATTTTTTTAAAATATCACAGAACAATTCGCAGGCTTGCAGCTATAATTTAAACATATTTAATATTTATTATTAAGGCCACTTTATATTATTTCAATACAAATACCCCCTCAATTCAATAATATAAATAATAACACAGTATTGGGCTTATTAAGGCAAAAAATCATTCATCTTATATAAAAAAAAAAAAAATTAAACAGCGTTTACCGAACCTTTCAAGCTAGCCGTCTCAATATTATGAACTTCTGGCATCTCAACAGCTTCAGGTGGTACCGTAGCTATACTACCATCTTCATCGTTAACGGACACCCCTAATGTAGCGCCTAATTTAGCTGACGCTTGTTTGAAGGTATCACTTAATTTATCCTGCACGACGTTGATGCACATCGACATTAAAGCTAAACCAAACACTAGATAAACGATGGTGAAAATCATGAAGGTGTGATGTTCGGGGACGTAATCGCCGAAACCGATCGTCGACATTGAAATGAAGACGAAATAAAACGAGGAGAAGAAGCTCCAACCTTCAACGACGTTGAAGGCGACGGCTCCTAAAAATATATATAAAACTAGTAGAGATAAAGCTAACGAAATTGGTAAGTTGAATTGGTCGTCGATTTCGAAATTTGAAGGCGCTGGTGTACCCGGTGTCATCGAGCCAGCTTCCGGATCTACCGTTGGGACGTTAGCATCGAAAGCTGACGGTCTTCGTAGATGGGCGATGTCGTAGACGATTTGGGCACCTTTGAAAATATCCTGCGCAAAAAATTTAATCGTATTTTTTACCGGAATTAAATCAGTAAATTAATTTATACCTCGACGTGAGTCGTTTTCCTCACTCGTCTGCATCTTCCTGTGTAACACAATCTCCTGAAGAACGCCCAAACGTATTTGATGCATCTCGTGAATAATTTCCCGAAATCGGTTAGGATTATGAGGAATAATGGTATCCCGATTAGAGCGTACAAGATCGTTAAACCTCTTCCTAAATTCGTCGTCGGATAAAGGTGTCCATAACCTAGAAAAAAAAACAAAATTTAAATTTAATTTAAAAATAGAATCGTGATAAATTAGATTTTAAACAGGATTGGATCTGTTATCAATTCTAAATTCGATTTGACGTCTAAGACGTCATTGGTTCTTCTCAGATTGATCTTCCGAAAATAAATTCCACGCACATGTATCGAGCTTTAGAAACGTTTTCGCGTTTTAGATTCTCGTGTGTGAGTGTGTGTGTGTGTAAACGCTGCAGTTAGTTTTAATGGTGGGTTTATGAAATGTGTGTGTACTCAATTGTAAATCATCTATACGGTTGTTTTTATAACTCAATGAGATTTGTATTTTAGGATGCAATAAGGTTGCAAAATTGTAGTCTGCAATAATGTATTAATTCTGAAGCTATTCCAACATTGACCAAATTAGTAAGAGGCTATCCTCACTAGTATTAGTTCATGAAGAATGCGTGGAATACGTCAATAAATCTTATTAATGGCTAACTGGGCAAAATAAATATTTAGACTTCGTTACAGGTTATAAACATCATCACAATATATGTTGACTAAAATGCTTTTGATGTTAAAAGGCGGCATCATTCATTATGTTTAAATTTTACACATTTATAGGGTAAATGATTATATATTCAAGTCGTCATTTATGTTGATACATTCTCTTTTACCTATTAAAAGTTTGTTTGCTTGGGAAGCCACTGCATAAGCATTCTAAACAGATTTAATCATATTGGTGAGTCAAGTCTACAAATAAGGCCTGTTTTACATCATTATATTTTGCTTGACAAGTTCAGCAGTCTCAAAATTTGAGCGAATTTGTTTGATATTTTACTGCGGTTTGACGTTTCATATAAAATCATAAATTCTGTTTTTAATTAAACGCTGGGGATGGGAATAAATGCATGACCCCCCTACACAGGCTCGATTCCGTGACGGTTGTGAGGGCAATTACCGAGCAGCAATGCCAAAAAAAAAAACACTTGCAACGAAGAAAACATCGAAAAAGTCAAAGTAATTCTTCGAAGCAATATATGCCTAACATGAGCAGGGTCTATCGATTTTTAACCAAAGATTTGGAAAAATAGACCGAAAAGATTGGAGAGTTCTGCATTGCAAAGACATGTTAAGATTGTTCCACCGAAGAAATTCGGCAAGCCTGTTAGCCATTGTAACTGGTGATGATGAAACCTGGTCTTTTCAATACGAGCTGAAAACAAAACATCAGAGTGCAGTATGCAAATCACCAGAAGATCCAAAAGAAAAGAACAAAATCAAGACAACAAGAACAACAACGGCTGTTTACTTCGATTCAAAACGATTTTTTCACAGTGAATTCGTCCCAGAAAGTCAGACGGACGACTGGAATATCGAGAGCCAGGCAGTTGCTTTTTGTTGCACAACAAGCGACACCATCGCAGAAAGTCATCATGGTACGTGAATTCTTGACCAAAAAAGGCACCATTGTTATCGATCATCCACCGTAATTACCTGATTTGGCTCCGTGCGACCAAACTGCCATTAGCGATGAAATGAAATCGTTTCGATACCATTCGGGTCATCCAAACGACTTCGACCGTCATACTAAAGGCAATTCTAACATCTCCTGCGCTGTATCCACTCGGAAGGAAACTATTTTGAATAAACAAGAATAAAAGAAAATCAAAATAATAAACGCTTTGTATATATCTTTTAAACCAATATTATTGGATCTAAGACAAAACTGCCCTTTCCCACTATCACCGACGATAGCCAGAAGACTAACGCTGAAAATAGCCCCAAGGTCAAAACAGAGAAGATTCCCCTATCGTGATCAGGAACAAGTCCAAATGGTCCAGCGTTTGTTCAGAACTCCGCCGATCAAAGATCAAATACAGAAGACTTCCAAGCCCTCTCAAGTTACCTCAGAAATGCCAACATACCGTTCCACGCATACTAACTGTCCTCCGAAAAGATACTGAACGTAGTCTTACGAGGCATCCCAACCGAAATCTTTGAGTAGGAGATTCACAAACACCTCGTGGATCAAGGATTTTCTCCGGAAAAGGTCATCAGAATGAAGAAACCAAGAGGGAAAGTGCAAATGTCAGTCGTGTTGGTGAAAATAGAAAAAACGCAAAAATCCATTTACCACATTCGAGAAGAATTGAAACCAACCCAACTAACTACAAGGGCTGTCTTCACTACCCCAAGCTAAAACCCAATTTCCTAGACGTCATTAAACCTCTTCCTACTCGCAGCTACGCACCAGCAGTAACAACCAAACCTTCAGAGAAGTTCCACCTCTCTCAAAAATACACCCCCCACCAAACAAAGAGAAGATTGCAGACTCCTCCGAACCATACAAAAAATCTCCACCCATCTCGGCGAAATTGCCAGTGCCATCGTCAACGTCATAACAAGGACTGCAAGGATGAGTCATCATCAACCGCAGAAACCACCCCGAGCAAGATCAGCCTATCACAGAGATAAAATGTCTAAAGAACTACCAGTTCAGCCTTAGTACAGCGAAGAATAGACCACAGAGACGCTTGTTATATTGCTACATTAATAATAGATCACTGCCACGGCATTCTGGTCGACCTGTACGAGGGGCTCACTTACTACGGAAGAAAACTGCGTACGTAACTTTCTTGACAGCTCTTTGCTTTTTGGCCATTGTTGGCTTTGGTGCAGGAGAGTCATGTAAGATGATATCTTCGTCAATCATACGTCTCACCCTCTCAATCCGTCCCCTTTTAAAGCCCTGATACCAGGAAAATACAATTGCACCCAAAGGATTTTCACTCCACTCCCCCTCCCCTCTCCATTACTAATTATATTTTGTTATCAAATTTATCGAACGAAAATGATGTCTGGTGGAAAGAAACGAAATGTAGATGTAGCGGGTCACCAGATCGAAAAAAATGGTCTGAAGAATTCTTTTTTATCTTGCACAATGGTAAGCCTATTTGTTTGGTGTGTAATGAATCCATTTTGGGGATGAAAGAATTGACAGGACAAATAAGAAAAGACAAAATCCAGAATTTTAAAGCAAATTTGGAAAAATATCAGCAAATGTTTCATGAACAAAGAACACAACTTCATAATGTTGTGAAAGCTACTTTTTATAGTTAGTTCAAAATTTGCAAGGTCATTAAAATCATTTGCCGAAGGAGAATTTATCAAGGTGTGTATGTTAGAAGTTTGTAGTGATTTGTGTCCTGAAAAGAAAAATGAATTTGAAAGGATTAGTTTGTCAAGACGAACTGTTGCCCGACGCTGGTTTTGAATCATTTTCCACGGCATTAGACGAGAGCTCCGATTTGTCTGACACAGCTCTATTAACGGGAAATATTTATTCGAGGTGTTGATAAAGAGATCACTGTTACTAAGGAATTACTTGCTTTACAGCCTCTAAAAGGAACCACTATAGGAGAGGACATTTTTAATGAAGTTCAAAAGGTAGTTTTGGGTTTGGCCATGGTCAAAATTAGCTGGTGTATGCACAGATGGTGCACCTTCTATGGTCAGCTTACGTAAAGGTTTTATCAGAATTTTGTATGAAAAAGCAACTGAACTAAATGTGCAAAAAGATGATTTGATAGTCCTTCATTGCATTATCCAATAACAGAATTTGTGTTGCAGTGAAATATAAAGGAAAGGTAAGTAAAACTTTCACAACGGAGAAAGGACTTCGCCAAGGAGACCCACTGTCGACTACCTTGTTCAATCTGGTGCTAGAACAAATAATAAGGAAGAGTGGAATTAACCACGAAGGGACCCTATTTAACAAAAGCCATCAATGCCTCGCATATGCCGATGACTTGGTACTTCTCGCAAGAAGCAGAAAAGAACTGGAAAATATTACAAAGCGATTGATTAGAACGGCAAAAGTTTTTGGATTGAAAGTGAACTTTGAAAAAATAAAATTTATGGAACTGAAGAACAGTACAGGAAGCAACAGGGAACAAAATCTGCAAGTGCAAACACATTCGAACAATGTATGCGAGTTTGAAGAAGTGAAGGACTACATGTACTTAGGGGTATTGATGACGAATAAATGTGAAGAAGATAAAGAAATAGATCTGCGGATAGCAAAGTGCAATAACTGTCTACGAGGGCTTCACAAAGTGCTGAAATCAAAGGAAGTGGCAAGAGCAACGAAAATAAGAATTTATAAAACAGTCATACGACCAACACTAATATATGGTTGTGAGACATGGATCCTGAATCAGAAAAATCGGCAGAAGTCAGACATACAGGAGAGGAAAATACTAAGAAGAATTTTTGGGGGAAAGAATACGGAGCTAGGATGGGAAAGAAGAATGAATGCAGAATTGTATGAACTGTTCGGAGAAAAACCGATTGGACAAATTGTGAAGGAGAGAAGGCTGCAATGGTTGGGTCACCTCGCAAGGGTGAAGGCTAACAGAAGGCTAACAGACATAGCTTGGAAGAAACCGGAAGGAAGGAGGAAAAGTGGTAGACCAAGGAAAAGATGGAGGGGACGAAATAGAAGAAGATCTGATAGAGAAGAATATCCGGAACTGGAGAGACGTAGCAAAGAACAGAAAGGAATGGAGAAGAGTCACACAGCTCTAGGCCTTAAAGGCCTGTCCACAACCTGTATATATATATATATATGCACAGATGGTGCACCTTATATGGTCAGCTTACGTAAAGGTTTTATCAGAATTTTGTATGAAAAAGCAACTGAATTAAATGTGCAAAAAGATGATTTGATAGTCCTTCATTGTATTATCCAATAACAGAATTTGTGTTCTAAGTCCATTCGACTCCAGAATGTTATGAATGTGGTAGTAAAAACCATCAATTTTATTCAATCCCGAATGATTAAGTTAGTAAATGATTTGTGCAGCCGTTTGAAAGCAAATAAAAGATAAACCACTGTCTCAATTGAGTGACCAACAATAGATATGTGCACTTAGCATTTGAATCAAAATCCGTTTGTGGGAGGCACAGATGCTGTCTAGTAACAGTTACCATTTCATCACTCTCTTTGCTTATGAAAATACTGTTTATGCTCAATATGCTGAAGAACTCAAGTTACTGTCGAAGCAATTTTCCAACGGTTTTAGCGATTTTAAAAACATGGAAGACAGTTTCAATTTATTTGCTACTCCAACAGAAAGTAATGTACAAAATGCTCCAATACATTTAAGAATGGAGTTGATCGAGCTTCAAGAAAACTCACTCCTAAAATCTAAATTTCAAGACGTGGAGTTGTTCGATTTCTACAAAAAACTACCTCGAAGAAGACCATTTTCCGGAGCCTAGAAAATTCGTAAGAGGATTGATTTGTGTGTTAGCAGTACTTATAAATGCGAACAGTTCTTTTCAATGATGAAAGTTAATAAATCAAAACATCGGACAAGGCTGACTGACGATAATTTGGAAAATTCTTTACGTCTTTGTATCAGTGGAATTAATCTAAACATCGATGGATTAGTCTCCTAAATTCAAGTTCAAGTGTCTCATTGATTTCGTTGTTGGTCCATTATAAAAACATTGTCGTATTATTTCATGTCTGATATCTATCGCTAAAAATTATTAACACTACTTTAACATGGAATAAAATTAAATATAATGGTTCAATTTCGAAATTAATCCAATTAGTCCAATAAACATAACAAGATGATTACGCGATTAAAGAAATATCCAAACAGATCTTTGCTCTAGATTATTTTCGTTAGTTCGAGCAGTAAAATTAAACTTGCATAAACAAACAAAGCGAGAATTAGAAACATTTTTTTTCAGTATTCAAGTATTCGGATTGGGGAATTTTTTTTTTATAGAGACATATAACAGATTTTCAGTTATAAAAACAACGTTTACAGCTAATAATTTCCACATATAATTAGTCCTATTTTACACTTGTAAGTCAAATCAAAATTTAAATTAGGTATATCTAAAAATAGATTATTAAAACGCTGTAGTATCTTAATCGACACATCAGGTAATTTCCGAGTTTATTTGCGTTGTGCTATTCGATTTCGATGTAATAATTCAAAAGATTTTGACACTAAATTTAATAAACAAGACTTCATCGCCTTGCATATATATCTACATAGAGACAAAACAGATTAAGCCGATAGATAAAAATATTATTGCATTGTTGAGTGAGAATTTCCTTTCAAAATTAAAATAAACCTTACCAATCGTAGATATTACAGTTATACTATAGATAACACCATTTAGGAAGCTCCACGATCTTTGACCAGTATAACTGTGGATCCCAGCTTCGTGAGCTGTATGCAATTCCTCCTCGAATACCATGAGCTTATTCCTAGCTAAAGATTTCCAATCCTCCTCCCTCAGATTATGACTTTTCACCCATAATAAATCGATAAAATCCCTTTTCACTCTCTTAACACCGCATTTATAAAAATTCTCGAAAGCACCTTCGACGAATTTAAACATAACACCACCCAAACCGCAGATGATCATCATCAGGATCAATTCGAAGAAGCACCTCCTTTTTAAAGCTTGAATCTTATTGTATTCTTCCATCATATCCAGCTTAAACTTCTTATATTCGATAACGATCTCTTTTATCTTGAAATATTTCGAAATAATTATGATATCTCTCCATTCCATCGTTATATTTATAACCTGTTTAGTCTTGATGACTTTCGAGGTCTTCGGATCTAACACCTCAATAATTTTATTCGATGAAAATTGTTTATTTAAAGCTTTACGTTTTATTGGAGCTAATTGCGTTTGAGGAGGTTTCGGTGGTAATTGTCGACGTGACGGTTTAATCGGGGTGATTACTTTGGGTTCAACCGAAGATGTTGATACACTATCCGAGGATGATTTCCTCGGAATCGTACTAGTCATATTCCTTTGGATTTCCCGCTCAGCGCTCTGTTTCTGCGCCCTTTTAAAGCTCTCTAAAAGCTCTTCGCTGCTTAATTCGCGTGGAGCTGATTGACTCCGTTTCTGATTAATTTTAATCCTGTTATAACGATCTCTACTAGATTTAATCTTATCTTTAGCTTTATCTAAAATGGAAATAAATTCAGTCTGGCTTAAATTGATGAAATTCTCGATTTTTTTCGGGGGTTTCCCCGGAGTATCCGAATTTATCTCTTTCTTACCGCCCTCATCTGATGTTACCTCAATATTATTGGACAACCGTTTCTGTTTAGAATCATCCGTTTCTTCAGTTTCCTCATTATTGACTTGATCCAATAATTGCGGTGTGATATCGCTGGCTGTCTTCCTGATACGTCTTCGCCGTCTCTCGGGAGTTTTCGGCCTAGGTGGTTTAACATCGTCGTCAGTTGATTGGTCCGGAGGTAGGTCGCGTAAAGGCGTTAATTCACGTTGCCTAGACAAGCTACTCGATCGTTTCCTATTCAGATTTCGTCTCTTTCTCACACCGGAACTGTTCACGATTTCTTCGACGGTCTTCGTCGCGTCCGTTTGTTCCGTTTTCGCGTCGATTCCGTTCACGTTTTCCGTTTCCGCGATCGCGTTTTCGGTTTTTTCACCGTCGGTTTCGTGCGGCGTTTGCGGCGAATCCATGTTGTACGTTGACTGAGGTTATATTTAGATTTTGGGTCCCCGCAAGTTACTAACATATCTCATCGCAGTTGTTGGCATAGGTTTTTCCTGGACTGTTTTCGAATGTTGTACGCGAATGCGTTCGTAGATGGGAGTGTGAGATTGGAATTCGTCTGTTTTTCGTTTTAGTATTGATGTTGGTATTGCTGGTTTTAAATTAAATGTTGCGAATAAAACGTTAAATTTATGGGTAGTAGTATTTGGGGTCTCGTTATTTATGTAAATATAATTTGAAGGTTTAAAATTAGAATTTTTATTGTTGTGGGAGATGCTTTTATAAATTCCTTAGAAACTAGTTGGTGGCGTTTGGGATTTTGATCTAAATAGAAGTAGGAGAAGAATGTATCATCATATTAAATTAAAATTATAATTTAATACGACTTAGAAAGCCATTAAAAATGAAAAAATTCATAACGAATTGCGTTTGGAAGTAATTAAAGATCAGCTTCAATCAGAACAAAAAAAGACACTGAAAGCTCCTTATTCGCGGGGGATCTAGTCCACAAATTATGATTATCATGCTTAGATAATGGCTTAAAGAGTTTAGTAATGTTTTCTTGTTTTGCTGCCTTTACAAGATCTTTTAGTTGGGATTGGTATCTAGCTGTGACATTCACAATTTGCCTTTTAAAAATAAGGTTTCTTTATGAAGAAATTACAAAACTCTGCCATTCGTAAATGTTCATTCTCTTCTCTTGCAATTCAAGCTATTCTTGAGTGTCACTTAATTCCGTCTGTTCAAAGCCATCTCGACCTATGCGACTCCCAGCTTGCATCTTGAATTTACCCTAATTCTTCATTATTATCGGCATCCTGATTTCAATGTGCATGGTTTCAATTTTAGGAACAAAATAGTTCCGGAATCAGAAAATGGCGATCATTCTGTTCTACAGATCTTTAAGGAGCTTTTACTGTATTCAGATCGCGATATTATTGGTTTAAGATGGTTCTTTCAGCTGATGTCAAATAAAAAATATCAGAAAAGCCAAGATGAAGAGGAGCATTTCGTGTGCAGACATCTTGAAAATAGGTCCAATATGTTTAATAAATAATCAACTCTATTGGTTATTGGTTCCTCTTTCGAAGTTAAATCAAACAGTTTAAAATCGAAGTACGAACTCTTATGGAATTATGATATTCCTGTGCTATTTTATAATGATTGATGTGTTTCCATACGAATATTGATGTTGTTTTTTGACCGTTTTTTGTTAAATTATACAAATGTAAAACTCCTTAAAAAATTACAAAAAGAATTTAGATTAAGATCTAGTTTGAAGTAATTCAAAATTTTGTTAATGTTGTCAGAATTTGTTTTAAAACGTCAAACTACATAA
Source organism: Holotrichia oblita (assembly GCA_023690525.1). Classification (NCBI taxonomy): domain Eukaryota; kingdom Metazoa; phylum Arthropoda; class Insecta; order Coleoptera; family Scarabaeidae; genus Holotrichia; species Holotrichia oblita. The sequence goes on along the minus strand of CM043019.1, from coordinate 133,687,042 downwards.
ACATTTTTAATTAATCAAGGAAACTAAAGTACAAGCAATAGATATATTAATTATATTTTAAGAGATTACAATAAACGGGATGTCCCAGCTGACGCGGTTTCTTTGATAATTTGTTTATTTCACAGTATAGAGAAAAAAGTTTCAAATAAAAGTTGTCCCTGTTTATACGATGCATAGCTAGAAAATATTATCAAATATACAGGGTGTTCCAATTATAGAAAAAGCATATGTAACTTTATTATTTTAAATGGATCACCCTATATCAATTCTACATGATATTTTAAATAACTTTTATTAAGATCTTCCTAGACCTATGTGCTTTTGTTTTCGAGAAAATAATATTCTATTAAAAATTATGCAATTTTGCAGCGCTCTCGTTAATGAGCTGTAGGATCAAAACTAAAAAAAGTAGAAAATTTTGGTTTGCGCAAATTGATACGTCTTGAATTGGTTTACTTTTTCCAATATTAACATGTACGGATTCTTTTGTTGACATACAGTTACTGGCGCCAACATTTGGAAACATTTAAATGCCAATAACTCTGTCTTTTTAAATGGGGCACCCTATATCTGTTTAGAAGGTTCGATGTAAAATTAAATTCTCTTTCTTTTGATATCAGAATGTACTCATTTATCTTTAATCGTTTCAGAGAAAAATGTATATTTCTTCTGCTACTACTACCTAACAATAATATTATGACAGATCATTTCATAATCATTTGTACCATTTATAATTATACACAAGTAATAATTTTAATTTAAATCTGTATTATACAGCAATTTCTAAGGATTTCTAACATTTGTTCCCAATCCTTTTATAAAAAATGTAATAACTTTCTATTTTGTAACAAAATTCAGCTGAGGAGATATGTGTCAGCGAATTATCTTGCCATTTCAAAAAATCAGCCAAATCATCCTGAGAATTGTTGAACAATCATTTAAAAAACGTGTTCGTATTTGTGTCGACCAAAACTGAAGACATTTCGAAAAATAAATTAATGAATTTAACAACTCTTTTTGTTGCGTTTCTTATGTTGTTATTTGTTGAAAGGTCCTGTTCTGTTAAAATTGTTTACAATAACATTTAGTAGCGTAATATCTCTGTAGATATTACAGCATTGTTGGTCTCCTTTTTTATGTATCGTTAAGATTTGTCCCTTCCTCCATTCATTCGGCATCCTTTCTTCTTTCCATATCTATTCATTCCATCTTCCCCTGGTGCTTTACTATTTTTGGCTTTGTTAATTATCCGTATCATATCTTGTCATATCTTGTTGGTTCTTCAACTTGACTCTCTCCATTCCTTGCACCCATAATTTTCTCTTCACAATTGTCCTCGTTAATTAATTCCTTAAAGTGATCTACCCATATTTCTTTGCACTGGTTTTCCTCTTCTATAACTCTCCCACTCTTATCTTTTATACCGGTAACTTCCCCTTTATATTTTTGATTTTGTTCATTTATCCTTTTAAAAAAGCTTTTAGTATTTTTATTGATTCTTTCTGTTTCTATCTCTTTTATATTATTATCTATCAATTTTCTCTTGCACTCTCTTTTATTTTCACATTCATTCTTTATTCTTTTGTGTTCCTGTCTATCTTCTGTTTTACTTGAGCTCAGCTATTTCAATCTTGCTTTGACATTCTCATTAAATTTTTCTCAACAATTCTGATCATACCATCCTTTTCTATTAGTTTTGTTTTCTCTCGCTATAGCTTGCACTCATCATCTACGTTTCTTTTATCGTCTTTTCGTTCCTGTAACATCATAACATCAAAATATTATCGAATATACAGGGTGTCCCAATTATAGAAAAAGCATATGTAACTTTATTATTTTAAATGGATCACCCTATATCAATTCTACATGATATTTTAAATAACTTTTATTAAGATCTTCCTAGACCTATGTGCTTTTGTTTTCAAGAAAATAAATATTTAATCAAAAATTATGCAATTGTAGCGCTCTCGTTAATGAGCTGTAGAATCAAAACTAAAAAAGGTAGAAAATTTTGGTTTGCGCAAATTGATACGTCTTGAATTGGTTTACTTTTTCCAATATTAACATGTACGGATTCTTTTGTTGATATACAGTTACTGGCGCCAACATTTGGAAACATTTAAATGCCAATAACTCTGTTTTTTTAAATGGGACACCCTATATCTGCTTAGAGGGTTGGATGTAAAATTAAATTCTCTTTATTTTGATATCAGAATATACCCATTTATCTTTAATCGTTTTAGAGAAAAATGTATATTTCTTCTGTTACTGTCGAAACAGACCACTTCAATTTGCACAAAGTAGGCTATGTAACAATAATATCATCAGTATCAGTTTTAAAATTCACACTATTTTCAGAAATATTTATATAAACTATGTAATTAATTCTAATGTATGATTAGCCAACGCATAAGAACCGCTTACCAGTTCTAATTTCGCTTTTATGTTGACTAATCCTATGCTTCAACCATTGTGAGGTTTGTCCCACAGATGAGGCTAAACAATCGCTACAAGGATTTTTGTAAATTAAATCATTTTGAAAATTTACCGGAATATTATCTTTGATTGTAGAGAATACGTTATTAATTTTAATTACATTATATTTAGCAATAGATAAATCATAGTTTCCTAGATTAATTAAAAATTTGTAATAATAATGTAATCGTTTAACATTTTAAAACAAATTCTGACAACATTGACAAAATTTTGAATTACTTCAAACTAGACGTTAATCTAAATTCTTTTTGTAAATTTTTATAAACAGTTTTACATTTGTATAATTTATATATTGTTTATACTTGTCGAATTAATATAATTTTCTGAAGAAGTCACAGAATTGTGACGAAATATCGAAAATAAAGATTTTTTATTTTTAAAGGACCAAAAAACCGGTATAAAAATTTGATTGTTTTCCATACGAAATTAGTTTTGATTTATATAGATTTATTTTCAATTTCCTGTTTGTCGGCAACGTAGTTATCTACATTTAAACAAGCGATAACATAGGACATAGCCTCCTGCTCATAATTTAATTAGGAAGTCATTTGAAGATGGATTAGGATAATTCAAAGGATTCAATTCATGTCAAATTTCGATCTATACTGACATGACGTATTGAATACAAAAACGGTAGTACTGAGATCGATTTCAATTCTTCATGTAAACATAGTAAATGTTGAAGACTTTGTGTTTTTACGATGAAGCCTTAAAAAGCCTTCAATGTCTTTCAACTTCGATACCTGCTACAGTTCTGCCTTCGAATCTGCAATAGTGAATGCAATTGCAGAAGTATTTCCACAAACTATACATCGGGGATGCTTCTTCCATTTTTGCCAATGTATATTTCAACAAATTCAGGCAGAAGGTCTTAAGGAAAGATACGAAAACGATGTCAATCTTGCTCGAAAATTTTGTTTGTTGTCAGCATTAGCCTTTGTTCCAAAGGAGAATCTGGTAGATGCGTTTAAAGCACTGTATGACGAAAACATGTCACCTTCCGAAGCACAGGATGTTGTGGATTATTTTGAGGACACATGGATTGGACGTCCCTAACGGCGTCAGCGTCGGCGTGTACGACGATTTTCTCAAGAAATGTGGAATTGTTTTTATGGACTACAACAGGGTTTATCAGACATGAATAATTCCATCGAAGATGGACGGATAGAAGAAAATTTAAAACTTACCACCAAATTCTCTTGTTGTCAAGGATAATGCCCCTTATTAGAGGTTCGTGGTCAACAAAATTCCAAGTACATACTTAGTTGATTGATTAAGGAATAATGGCATACGTTTTCAAGTGAATTAATTAAAAGGAATAAACTCGAGCTATTGATGAACTTCGATGTGATAGAACAGATCTGGGCATCGCCAAAAGGATATTGTAATAAAAATGTTGGGGTAGTAGTGGAGATGGACATCAAGCACATAATAATTGCCAATCCTAATAAAATCGCAAGTTCAGAAAAAGAATCGAGACATGATAAGGCTGATTTGTACAATGTTCTGTCGAGTTTTATATTCTGTTGATTTTATATTAATATTAGATTGATGTCAAATGACACTGAAGCTGTCATTAGCAGCTTAAATGTACCTACCGATGTTTAATAAAAATAAATAAATAAGCATCCTTTTAATACATTCTGTAATATGTAACGTAGAACATTCCGTTGTCGTTCCCAAAAATTTTAAAATTAAAAATAGACCACACACATCTCAGTTCATCCTTTAATTATCTCAAAATATGTTGTGACGATTGTTTGAAAATCGCGCATATGAAACTAAATAAATATGGGATAAAAACGACAATACCATAAATCTGGATAATTTATATTTATCACATCAAATAAATTATTTTAAACTCTTTTGAACTAGTTTTTTTTTCCTCCCTGTTTTTCTGTTTATTTCGAATGACGCGATTTACAAATTCCACGGATTTAAATTATTTTTTCTTTAGTTTGAGTAGGTACCGAGAATTAAAAAAAAAAATTTTGGCATCGAATTAATAATTTTAAAAATACATCATCACCATTTTTCTTTTACTCTTCCTAAACTTTCAAGTACAACGGAACAAAGTAAATATAAATCCATTAAATTTGAATCATCTCTCGACTGTGGAGATTGGAAATATGACGAATAAGACGAAAACAAAAGAAGATGGATGTGTGGCTTTTAGAAGTCGTGTTTTCTTTTATTTAATGAGCCTTGGCTTCTCGCCAAAATGTTCCCTTAAAGCAATAGAGAAAAAATCGATAAAATATTATATATTACAGTGGGATATTGTAAGAAGAATTTTGTTGGATGCAAGTTTAGATTGTCTAAGTCCAATCTTATTTAAGTTCATCAACTCGATAAAATTTTGGCTGTGCTACGAGGAAGTTCGCTTAAATTTATCAGATGGATTAATCTGTGCGGACGAATCATCGGATTATTTTAAGTTTTGTTCGTTGTACCGTTTATTTTTAAAGAGAATTGTCAAAATTGTCGGAAATCTCTTTGTTGGCGCTAATATATTAGATAACCCCAGTTGTATTTATAAACGTGAAAACACTTTTCTCGGTAATCCGTTAACAAAAATCATATTTAAAAAATGAACTCATAAGTTGAAACGTTGGCAAAGATTTGCACGTCATTTTATAAGTGACAAGAATCAGGTTTTAAATTGCTTTTCACAGGAAATTTCAATCAAAAATATGCCAGTACACTTACCGATTGTTGTATATATCGTGCTGCAATAGAATACTGTATTCCAAAACGTCCATTTCTCGGCTGTTTCGCTCGTCGTTAACAGTTTATATCTGTTGTACCATGCGATGACGTCGCTTTCGAAATCTTGCAGCTTCCTCGAACCCTCACCTAACCATTCGCCCATAGATTTCTCTTCCGGTACCGTCATCGAGAGGTTCCGAAACATTATTAAGAGTTCCTTACGTCTAGTTCTGAGATCTATTACAACGTCTTTCTCGTGTGATCCTGCAATGACAAATACAGAGATGAGCAAATACAATATACAGTAAATAATCTTGTAAGTTTAGAAAAATTATTGCCTATAAACCATCTTATAAAGTTCTTCTTTTTGATAAAAATGATTGTTAAGAGCCTAAATATTGTTTTGAAATTCATGTTCACCACAATTTTTAAATCACTTTCAGATATTTCCTGGACGTCACAGAGCTCATCTGAGAGATTTTTTCTTAGCTGTCAAGTATTTTGCAAGTCATTATGCATTCTTTGACGATTAAGTAGATGAGATCTAATGTCATATCTTGCTTTTAATTAAGTTGTAAAACGAAAGGTATTAAACAAATTGGCTCAGTAACCAATGGAAAAAAGAGAGAAAGGAATCTAAATGGGTGATGCCTCAAAAGGAGTGACTGAATGGTTACAAAACGTTTTCCCCGTCTGATTGGTTGGCAATCTATTGCTGCAAAATCTTGCAACTTTGTTAATAATGGGCAATTATGGCAGTAAAATTTTTTCTTCATACATCTCCTGCAAGAAAGGAGGAAATCATCTACTGTTTATTCCTTCACACATCTCTCACCCCCTCCAACAGTTATATTTAATAATTTTTAGTTCCCTAAACTAGATCTAGATAATATTTGCACTGCAACCTAAAAGATTTATTGTGTCCTCCGTGTCTTGCTGTGTGACTGAGGGTTTCTCAGCTTCATAGCTGACTTGCTAAGCTTATCTGCTTTAGAAAGTTTAGAATTTGGGATGGTTTCATGTTAGAGAAGTCCCCCTCTTCTATTTTATAAGATCCTAGGTGCATAGTCCTTGAATTGCATAATGGTTACCTAAACTATTTAATAAACCCTTTAGTAGAACTGCCACTGTAGAATTTTTTAATACGAGGGTTGGGGCAAAAGTTATTGCAACTATTTTTTTTTAATACCAGTCCGGTCGGAAAATGTGACATATACAGACGAAAGGACAAGAGCCATCTGTTGTTCTGCATACACACTATGCCTGGAGAACTTCCACACGACACATATACGTTTGTGATCCGTTCACATATCTGCAAGAGAAAAAATAGTTGCCACGACTTATGCCCCAACCCTCGTATGTAAACATTTAAATTAACTTGAAAATGATACGATTGAATCGAAACGTCAAATAAAAAAAATTAAATTAAATCGACACAAATCATTACTCAATAAAATTAGGAAAAACATTATTTCAAACAGTGTCAAAGAATAGAACAAGATAGACTGCAGAAAAAGTACAAAATGGTTGTGATTTCACCTTTTAATTCTGGAGAAGACTTTATAACCTAAGGATGCTACAAGTCATCAGTGATGACCGAATAGAGACATTCCCCTAATAAAAGCGACTAAAATCCGGCTAAACCGCAAATGAAATCAGGAGCTTTAAAAAAGTCAGCTGTAAACAGAACAGTTTTAATTTCCACGATGGATGTAGTGCTTCTTGAGATGGCATCCCATTGAACTGTCACTACTGCTGGTGTTCATTCCAGAAACTGCTATTTTCTTGGCAGTTGTCTTTTTGAACGACTCTGATTTTATTTGAAGTCTTACTATATTGACCCACTTACCGGAACAAAGGACTATCGGGGAATCCAGCAAATAAAAACCAAATTTTAAACTGAGTATTCTATTTTTTTTAGCCAATATTTCGTGTTCAGTGCTTCATCAGGGCATAAAATTTTTAAACTCAGCGAGAGATAATATGTGACATAAACTACTATAAAATACAGGATGACTGTAGATTACTTTCCCAACATGTTGATCATTGAACAACACAACATTGCATGTTAAAAATTCAATTTAAAATTTTGTTTTTATTTTCTGGATTTCCCGATAGTCCTTTGTTCCGTTTGTCTGTTTGACCTACTTATATGGAGTGAACACCTCTGTTGTTTTTTTTTTGACATAGCTTTGACCATATTTGACAAAACTGATTGCTGAATTTGAATTCTAGACATAAGAATGTTAAACCACCATATTTTGGTAACCAGCTCATTGTTAGGATAGTTTTTATATGCGCTTATTTAATTTTTGGTGGCACCATGGAAAAATTTTGTTGAACTCGTTTTTATCTTTAACACGTTCACTGCCGCTGGCTCTTATAAGAGCCAACGCCGAGCTTGCGTCAGTGCCGGTGGCTCTTAAAAGAGCCTCGGTGTAATGATGTTTTTATGCGGCATATTTTGAGTCGGCACGAGGCGTTGGGTGCGTAGGTTATGTCGGCACTAAGGATGGGTATTATTTTACAAATTTTTGCCGTCGGTTACGATTTTTTGTTTTTAGATTGGTAGTAATATGTGTTTAAAAATGGCGGATAATAACGGTATGGCGGAGCCTTCTGATCCTAAAGAATCAAGATTAAGTGTGAAAAAATACTATACAGATAGTGAATTATTAAAAATATTGGAAGATAGTGACTTTGACGACTTAGATTCTGTTGGGGGGGGGAGGGACTCTGATGGGGAATATTTGAGCGATTACGAGGAAGTGAATGACGAGGTGACCACCCAGGCAGTGAGCGAATGAGCTTGCTTATTCCACCAAATGGCTACTCTCCTGTAGACTATTTTCGTCATATAATGACTGATAATTTTCTTCAAACGGTTATTGAGGAAACAAACGCAAATGCTAAACAAATTTTTTTATCTCGTACCACCAAAGAAAAGTCGCGTATATGTGATTGGAAAAACCTTACTTTAGATGAGTTATTAGTTTCTGTGGGGGTTTTCCTTCATATGGGCAATGTAAAGCTAAAACGTTTTCAAGATTACTGGAAAAAAGATCACTTTTTCCACTGCAAAGCAATAGCCAATAGTATAAGTCGCAATCGCTTTCTAGTTATATTGCGTTCGCTGCATTTTTCCAGAAATCCGTCAGTTGGAGAACCCAATCCAGAGGACAGGTTGTACAAAATCAGATCGGTTATTAACTTTTTTACCAAAGAATGGCGGAAATTTATTATCCTTGCAAACAACTTTCCCTGGATGAGTCGATGGTGTTATGGAGAGGGCGTTTGTCATTCCGTCAGTACATTAAAAACAAAAAGCATAAATATGGGATAAAACTCTATATGATGACGACTCCACAAGGTCTTATACAAAAGATTGCTGTGTATACTGGTATGCTTGATGAAATAGGAGGCCGAGGGCATGCTCAAAAAGTTGTGTTGCACTTGATGAAAGACAAACTAAACGTTGGACATCACCTTTACATGGATAACTATTACAATAGTTTCGACCTGGCGAAGACCCTCTTGGATCAAGGAACCCATTGCACAGGGACATTAAGACTAGACAGAAAAAATGTACCCATAGACGTCAAAAACGTAAAACTTGCCAAGGGCAATACAATTTCCAGATATGCCGAAGGGGTAATGATTGGGAAATGGCGCGATAAAAGGGATGTAAGTTACATATCGACGGAGTTCGAAAATAATATGATTGAAATAGAAACAAGGAATAAAGAAAAAAACAAACCACTACCTATAGTTCAGTATAATAAGTACATGTCAGGAATTGATAGACAGGATCAAATGCTATCCTACTATTCAGCAGAAAGAAAAACCATTCGTTGGCCAAAAAAAATATTTATGCATTTTATAGAAACGATGCTGCTAAATGCACATCATTTATTTAATAAATATTCTGGAACTAAAATGGCGTTGTATGAATTCAGAATAAGTGTAATTAAAAGTTTAATGCCACCAATCACTGAAAATATTCCCGCAGCAGTGACTCAAGAGCACAAATTACTCAAACGAGATTTAGCTGATGGTAAAAACAGATATCCAGGAAAAGATGCCAATCTTCTGCTAAGAACGGGAAGCGTACCCAAACTATTTATGAATGTTCTACATGCCCAGGTGCTCCAGGCTTCTGTTTGGAATGTAGTGACATTATTCATAGATAACTTTTTGTGTTTAAAAATTATATTTGCGTTCAACCAATAATTATTATTATATTTTTTATTTTCTCCTTTGTAGTTTATGCAACAGGTTATGCAGGGTCTTAGTTTATTTTTTTAACTGCACGACTTATTTGAAAAGTTTTTTTAGTTTTGTTTAAATTTTTAAATTTATGAATGCAATATTTTTTTCTAGTTTTTTTTAACTGTAGTTACCAACTTATTTTGTTTTAGTTTTATCAACCATGTTGTTTTGTAAGCTTTTTTGTTGTTCCTAAACTTTAAATAAATATTTAATATTATTGTTTTAATTTATTTATATTCAAGAAAACTATGTAATAAACAAATACCATTAAATTATCTAGCGACCCTTATAAGAGCCAATTGGCACACGGGGTGCATACTTAAGTATCAATGCCGCCGACTCTTAGAAGAGCCAAAAAGAAAAACACGAAAATCTTTAACAATTGTCTTTAAGTCATTTTAACACCAAAATAGCAACGCATTGAAAGAAAAGATGAATCGGCTCCTGGCTAAAACCAGCCGAAATTCAGTTGGCAGTGAACGTGTTAATATTGTGTTCGTTTAGCTAATTTTGATTGTTGTTCTTTTAGTTAAAAGTTTTTCTTGGATAATACAGAGTCTAATATAGGCCATAGACAAAAGTCATTAGGATCTACACGAAAGTCTTTCAAAACTTAAAAAAAAAGAAGGTGATGAAGATATCCGAAAAGCACAGCTAATTTGAAAGGAAACAAACTCTCAACGACAAAAGAAATTAATGGCAGAATGGGAATGAAAAAGGATAAAATTGGCAAGTCAAAATCAACTGAGAAAGAAGAAGTTCTCATTGTCAATTGGGAAACGTTTGTAGATGTAAATATGTAGTTCTTCATTTGGCTGTGTTGAGATTGTTGCCGGTGTTCCTCAAGGGTCGGTCTTGGAACCTTTGACGTGAATCAAATTAAAATTTAGCTAGATAGACCAACAGATTACTACAAAAAATGGGTGTCGAGTCCATAGGGGGTTCGCCAGAAAAGGAAAATGGAAAATCAAAATGTACCATCTCTCTCCCTTCACACCCATTTTCTCTATTAGTTCTTTGAGTTTCTTTTTGATAGACCTCATACAGAAAGCATGCTTAAACAAGAGCGGAGTCTGCACCAAATTTAAACAACAACCATTGTTGGGAAGGTGGTAGAGGAGGTTAGAAGGTAAATTTGATAGGGAAAGTTTGTAAGTAGCAGATGGTGTTTGGCTGTTATCCGCAAATCCGAAACTCCTGCAATTAATAGAATAAAAGTTGTTTTATGTTCAGGGTACGGTCTCTGTATTTCTTGATTTTTTTTCTTCCTTTTGTGCGGTATTGGGTTCTGTTGGGCAAGACATGATGTGTCCTCTTGTTTGTCCAGGTCTGTTAGTCTGTTATCATATTATCTGGTTCCTCTCTAGTATTAATTGGACGTCCAAAATTTTAACTGCCTGACTTGCTGCCTTGCCAACCTCTTCATGTTTCTTTACCATTCCCAGAAAGGGGTCCTCAGTGTGAAGAATTTCCATACTTGTTATTTCTGTGCCTTCCCGCCCCCAACACCACTCTTGAGCGTGGCATTTATATTCTGAGTTAATGCTTTGTGGTTGTTTCTATGCTCGAACATGATCTTTCTTATGCTTCGATCCAGCTCTTCTATATCGTCCATCTTCCATTTTATCGTACTGAACTTGTGTGAGACGTGAAGGAGTATTGTTTCTCATGGGCTTTTATTGCCAAAATCCACCTCTAGAGAATGGAAGCCCAATAGAACAGAATCCTGAGAATTATAGTCGGTAAGGGCTCAGGAGCTTTGCTCAATCCTAGAAACCGTACTCAAGACCATAATCACTTAATTAATGTTTCTTTCTGTCTGTTCTATTTGTTTTTAATACATAATACACACATAGTTTCGTATTAATCATGTAGTGTTAAAAAAAAAATCAATGGGGACATTAGAATAGCATATTTAACACCAAAGTTAAAAACCGTCAAGACTTTGTATAGGATATCCTGTTTACGACTGCAAGAAATCGTATTCGCAGTTGTATAGCTGTTAAGATTCGAAATTTATCGACAGTTTAATGGTTCATTTAACTTGAGTGCTACACAGCCGTTGCATATATATGCTACGTAATTCATTTTGGAAATATTAATTCCTACATTATTAGACGTTACGAGCGCGTAAAATCGAAAGAAATACCTAAGACTAATATTTTCCTAGAAGAAGTTAATTAAAGACATGTGCGTAAACGTCGGAGCACTAATAATAATAATAATAATAATTAAAAAAAAAAGGTTTTGATTATTTTTCAGATTCGCGACCGGAAATAACATGTTTATTAACACGATCGCGGGGTTTTATAAAGTTTTCGTTTGAGTCAAAACGAAAATAAACCTGGGAGTGTATAAATGTGACAAATAACATCACCGAAATAATAAATATTTGATTTTATTAGTCTAGATTAATATCTTACGATGAGATTTCCAATCTAAAATAAGAATTCGTCATAAATGGACGGATAGCCCAGACAGATTGTCGGCTCTTTAAACCGTCCATATTGAATTCTATTTTATACGACATAGATTCGAATTTAGAGCAGAAGAAATGAAGATAAAAACGTATTATTTACGTTACTTCTTCATATTTTCGTGGGCGTCCTCAACGAATTCCTTTGTTTATATGCCAAGGCAAGAAAATGATACTCGAAATTAGTGCCAAATCATAACTGTTTTGGCCCGAGTCATTACACCGGCAAGTGGAGCATAATTCACAAACGACTCAATTCAACGTGGAGAAGGTGAGAGATACAAGTTTTGGTGTAAATATTTTGATTGTAGATACGGGGGAATAAGGAAAAAACGTGACCGTCAAATGGTTAATTTTAACCGGATTATATATTTAGATGTTGTAGTATGTATGTGTACATGTGCACGACATGTACATACATATTGTGTCGTAATGGATATTGAAGCGTTATGAATTTGAGAATTCTGTCTGGTAGTATCGATCGTTAAATTGTTTTAAATCTATTGCCAAATGATTTTCAAAACAGCTGCTGGTGATGATTTAAGTAAACTATAATAGTCACGTTTACAGTTGGTTTTTCTGAATACCACAATATCAAATTTAGTCTCTGAATCAGCACTTAACACCCACTTTAACTTATGTAAATGTGAATTTCTATTGATAGAATATTATTTTAAAATCTACGAGATTGTTTATGATTGTAATATTGTGTTAGAATCGATATGGATAATGTGGGTGTAATACTAATAAAATAAAACTGAATAGGATTAATAGATGTGCAACTCAAGCCTGTTTTTATCCTCAGCACATCTTAACATTCATAAAACGAGATCCCACTTAATATAATGTGTAACTGGAGAAATTGGAAACTAAAGTAGATTAAAAAATTCACCACCTTGTGTGAGCTTCAAAAAGCGAGGTCCACAAATGTCTAAACAGCCTGTCTAAACAGTCTGTGTTCATTAGAAATTATTGATTTACCAAAATATTCACTATTTATATACAGGGCGAGTCAGAACTCGGAATGTTTGTATTTTATTAGTGTAGTAAACTCCTCCCTTCACGGGTTTTATTATTTATTAAGCAATCCCTATACCTAAATCCACTACTTTTTGAGTTATTTGCGTTTCTATATGTCGAAAACGTGATTTTAAATAAAAACGGTTTTATTTTAATTGCTTCACCGTCTAAATATTGATGTTCAGCTTTTTGACGTAAATGTTATTACAAATCTGTCAAAATCGCGTGCTCAAGCATCGACACAACCTCAAGCACGGACTATAAATATGACCCTAAATGTTGTCCGAGACAAAATAGAATGAGAACACAAATTCGCGAGCAGGCTATGACTTTGACATTAATTAGGTTGAAGTTTTGACATAACAGAATAATTTTACTGCTGCCTATATCGGCTAAAAATGAATTTTTCTCTAGAAGAATTAATTGATATGATAATGTAGTCTTCAAGCTTTCACGGCGGCTGTTGATGGCTGCTCTTCGGTTCTCTGCTGTGTAGAAAGGTTGTGGTACTTGAAACGTCAAGTACCACAACCTTTGAAGTAAAGTGAAGTGAAGTGCTTCACTTCTGAAGAAGATCACGACAAGATGATCGAAACGTCAAGTACCACAACCTTTCTACACGGCAGAGAACCCGAGAACCGAATAGCAGCCATTAATTAATATGATTTGTGTATTGGGAGAAAGTAATAAGAATGTTTTACTTGCAAGACGACTTTATCACCAGCAATTCCCTGATATAGACGACAACCACGAACAGAAGCTTTTGAAATTTTGTTGGAACGGTTTCGTCGAACTGGAAGTGTGAATTATGAAAAATCTAACCGAACCAATACTGTTTTAACAGATAAAAATGAATTTGATGTACTTCTTAGTATTACTGGAAATCCGCATATTAGTAACAGAGAAATGTCAAGAGATTTAGATATTAGTGGCCGTAGTATAAGGAGAATTCTAAAAGATGCTGGTTTTTTTTTGATAACGTTTTATTTGGAGAGGAAGCAACGTTCCACAAAAATGGTACTACAAATAGACATAATTTTCACTATTATTCAACTTCCAATCCGTACAGTATCATCACTAAAAGCCAAACAAGGTGGTCATTGCATGTTTGGGATGGCATTGGAGATTATGTTATTGGATCCTATTTTTTTGAGAATAAATTAAATGGAAAAATGTATTTTGATTTTATGGAAAACCGTTTGCAAGAATTGTTAGAAGACGTACCATTCGTAAAAAATGTGGATTTTACATGATGGCGCTCCAGTACACCATCATTTTTTCTGTACCAAAATTAATGTCACCCTCGCAATTAAAAATCATCTTCCCTATAACTCGACACAATTTTTGATTGATGATTATCAATATTGTAATTGCGCTCTAAAATTAATCGCGGCCAAACCTAGTGCATTCGTTTCGTAACAGAAGTTATAATGTATCTTCCATCACATCTAGCGACATTAATTTTGGAACAGACTTCATTTGAAAATCACTTGCAGTTGTGCATCGATAGCAACGGAGATCATTTTGAAAAATGACAAAATGAATGAAGAATAAATAATTCTGTAATTCGTTTCTACTATTTTTTTATTTACCTAAGTTTTATAATTGAATGTTATCTTATTATCACTTTGTGTTTACTATTTATTTATGTTATTGTAAAATTTAACAATGACAGCAATAAGTAACTGTAAAATAATTTTCACACAGGTCAATAATAACCAGTTCGTGAGTACTGGTTTTTTCACTTAACTTTGAGTCAGATAATGATAATTTTTAACGACTTAGCTTAGCATTATATTATTTTTTAAGCTAAGCATCTAATGTTTCTATACAACGAACTAAAATCAGACCCTATGTTTTCGACATATAGAAACGCAATGCTTAATAAATAATAAAACCCGTGAAGGAAGGAGTTTACTACACTAATAAAATACAGTGTGTTCCATTTGAAATACGTGAGAAAACAAACATTCCGAATTCTGACTCGCCCTGTATATAAATAGTGAATATTTTGGTAAATAAATAATTTCTAACGAACACAGACTATATTAGAAATATTTCTAGCGCAAATAAAACATTTTTTGTTGAAACTGTAGCGTGCTAGGACACGTTAACTTTGCTATTAATTTTATGCAAAACTTCCCATATCTATTAAAGTAAACTGAATAACATAGGAAAACCCTATATTATAGTAAAGGTAAGGCCAAGAAGAATCGTAAACAGTAAAAATACACAGGGTGTTCCATTTAAAATAAGTTTGATTCACCCTGTGTTTATTTGACACCCTGTATAGTTAAAAATATTTTTAGGTTATAGCCACCCATGTGCTTCAACTTTTATCTTCATAACATGTTCTCATTTCTCTTATTATAAGAGAGTAATTGGATTTCCTCGCACTAATGCCCCACCCTGCATATATTTACAGTAGAACCTCGATTATCCGTGCTGGTCGGGACTGGACCAAGCCCGGAAAATCGAAAAGCACGGTTAATCCGCACCTACTTATTTTACTGAAAAAAGTTGGTTTACTAATTATTATGACTACTTACGTAAATTAATACGAGTCGATCGGAATGCTTCAACTTTCCTTGACAATTGAATCGAAGAAAGTTTAGATTTCGAAAAACTTCCAGCGACAAATTTGAAGACAGAGAACTACAGAAGTTTTTGATGAAAAAATTATTTAGAAAAAGTTAAAATTGAAGGAGGTATTGCAAAACGATTGAAGGCGTTAACGTGGAAAGCAGTATAAGTTGTACGATGTATACGATGATGGTACGGCGAATTGACGTGCACCGTTTGTACTAATTCGCATTCTGCACGGATAATTGAAACCCGGATAATCAAGGTGTTTGCTAACACGGTTAATCCGCACACGGATAATCGAGGTTGTACTGTATGTAGTAAAAGACAAAATCACTACTTGTGGCCATTAATTGTAGTCAGGTTATGTCCCTGCTTTAACCAAAACTTTTCTGTTAATTTCGAATGATGCCTGTTACTTAGGGGGTTACTTTTGACCAAAACCTCACCTGGAACATACACATACAAAAGACATGCAATAAAGCATCTATGGCCATTGGCAGATGCAGAAAATTGTGTGCAAAAACTGGTGATTAAACCCAATAATTACTTTATGGTTGTGGGTCAGTGGTGTGATGGTGGCTAAAGACCCAACAGGCCGGAGTATATAGTGAGGTTCCTAAATCGTGTACAAAGATTAGCATGTAGGTGCATCACGGGGGCCATGAGAACTACTCCAATATCGACTATGGAAGTCTTATTAAACCTACCACCACTACATATGTACAAAATCAAATACCCATCACAGAACACTTACTCAATGTACTTTCTAATTTTCGATTTTTCGGTTGATAATTAAGTCATTTTACTTTAATTAATTCATGAGATTTTTCAGGAGCAATATCAGATGCCAATTGAATTCTAATTTCTTTCTTAGAAGCAGATTTATTATTATTTTGAGGTCATGTTGTCAGCTGCGATATTATAACCAGCTTTTTTATCATTTCCTCTTCAATTACTTTCTTTTTCTACATAACATAATTGAACATAATTCCTTCATTGTCAAATTTGCTTGTAGTTAAGGAAGAAACTTTAAAAGAATCGCAATTAAAGAAATCTGGATTGTTCCTCAAATCAACAGCCATATCAGTGAGGTTACTCTTGAAGTCCACAGTTTGATTGTTAGAACACTCTTTGAAAAATATCCATACCTAATGGATGTGCCCCAGCAAAGCAACTCAAAAAGAGAGGATAAAGCTAATTAATGGGTTAAAGATAAAGAAGAAGTGATTAAGTTACTGTACCAGGATTTATCTTTCAATTCCTGATATATTTCCACTTGTAGGTCAACTAGGTATTTAATTAATTGTTGTTTTATTGATCTACAAGTGGAAATATTTCAGGAATTGAAAGATAAGTACATAAAGCTCACAAAATAGATATATTCATGATACCAGGTGTGAGGGCAACGAAACTGTTGATGGTCTTACAAAGAAAGGCGTTCATCTCCAACAGTAGGAAAGTGAACAAAAATCTTGTACCATAACCGGTAGAGGGTCCACTATCTCGATCAGACGCATGTTGAACCAGCTATTAGTATTACAACTTTGGCCATCAAAAGATCGTGGGCTTCTTCACAAGTCTGGAGCTCAATTAGGATTAAAACATTAATTACATCACACAACCTACATATATAATCTAATAAGATCCAACCTAAGATTCTGGAATAATTATGGAATGTAATTGACAAAAAAATTGACACAAGAAGAAATTTAATAAATGATTAAAAGAATTTGCGGATGACGTAAGCTTAATAGCAGACAAGAAATTAAAGACAATTGTCGATGCAAAGCTAGAGATGTAAATAAATTCCAATAAAATCAAAATGATGTTGATAAAAACGAAAAACAGATTATGTAAGAATAAAGCATCACCAAATGAAAAAAGAAACATAGTCCGCATACGTAGAAAAAACTTGCTGTATCAGAATAAGCAAGGCACAAATAACATTTAACAAGCTAAGGCGTTTTGCTTGATGATTGCGAATCATAGACAATACATACAACAGATAACAATTCTTCAGTAAGAAAACGATGACGTTAGAAGTTTAACGTGAGAGGAAAAAGAACATGAAACATAGAAGAGATCCACGTCAAAAGACACAGAAAGAAGTGGAGCAAATTGCAAAAAGCTGGGAAGATTGGAAAAAATTGGCAGAAGAGAAACTTTCAAAAACTCGTGTCTTTTTTCCTACAATATCTGGTATCATTTTAATTGTTCCCTGTAGGCTTAGCTTCCTGAAGATTTTTTTCGTTAGAAGACTTTTTCCAAAGCTCTTTTCATAGTACATTAAATTTGGCCTTAATTTTCATTTACACTGCTAAATGTGTTCTCTCCTAATTCTTGGCAACTTCTTTCTGCCTTCTGATCTCCATTGTTGGACGTCTGTTTTTAGTATTTGCCTTGCATCAAGTATCTCTTTCGTATTGAACTTTAATTTTGATAAAGAAATGATCTTAATCCAGAATTAATTTTTCAAAAGATAGGTTAGGTTTAGTTATCTTCTAGTACAACTCAGGGCTTTTATTTTCGCTAAGGTTGTAATCTTTGTTCGTTAGCCTTCTAAACTCTAACATGCGATTGCTGTCTAAGCTCTGAAAGTTGTTTAGAACGAATTTTGCAGTTTTTTTTATGTTAAGTTCCTATCTCCAATATTCTATACGAGTCAGAACACGAGGTAGTTGTGCCGATGCTTGAGCACGCAATTTTGACGTAAATGTCATTAGAAATCTGTGAAGATCACGTGCTCAAGCATCGACACAACCTCAAGCTCGGACTATAAATATTACCCTAAGTTTCTTGACTTATGACATGCTGGTACTGGACCAGGTTATGACACCAAAAGTTAGTATAGGTTGGAGAAAAAGCTTTATATATCAACAACTTGATACGTAAGCTCAGAGAGCTTTTGCAGTGCAAGAAGCCAATAAAGCCCTTCTGAAACCTTAAGGGTCATATTTATAGTCCGTGCTTGAGGTTGTGTCGATGCTTGAGCACCCGATTTTGACAGATTTGTAATGACATTTACGTCAAAATCGCGTGCTCAAGCATCGACACAACCTCAATCAAGCACGGACTATAAATATGACCCTAAATTGCTTATCGAGTAGAAGATTACCTTCGATGATATCGAGGATGTAAACTCTGCAATCTTTAGATTGGTTCGAGAGGAGATTTATCGGCCTGAAGTTGGATGGTAAAGAAGGGTTCTTGCCTCGCTTATGGAGCATGAAAAATTCAATTTAATTGGACAGAATTGAATTTTGTGCTTCCAAGTTTGGCTTCCAAATTTTATATAAATGTAACAGTTAATAAGCTCCGAAATAGTTCCAGTTTTGTAAAGTATCTGAAGCTATTGTTTGTGAGAAATTACCTTCAAGGTCAGAGTTGTT
This sequence comes from Holotrichia oblita, assembly GCA_023690525.1. NCBI lineage: Eukaryota > Metazoa > Arthropoda > Insecta > Coleoptera > Scarabaeidae > Holotrichia > Holotrichia oblita. The sequence goes on along the minus strand of CM043019.1, from coordinate 133,668,097 downwards.
GGGGGGTGGTGGTAATATTAAACTTGGAATGAAGATCAAAAAAAATTACATTCAACTTATGTTAAAAAAATGGAACAAACTTTACAGTCTTTTCTTTTGGTTTTCAAAAAATGAATGACTAAAGTACGTATTTCATTGCCTATTTTGTCATTTCCTCTCCTGTGACAAATTCGGAAAGACATTTGACAAATAAGGAATTTCATTGACAAAACAAGCCTACTAGTACAGAATCATTGGAAAAGCATTGAAGACACATTTTGAAAAGCAATTGACAAAAGAGGAAAAGCAAAAGAAAAAGACCATCTCTAATAGAAAAAGTAGACATTTTCGGTTAAACAAGCTCGAAATATATATTTTACGTAAACCGAATATTAAACTAACAATCACCGTAAATATTCTAGACATTACGTGGTTGTGATTTTTACGCAATCTTCCAGTCATAAACTAATTTACATTATGAATAGTTTACTTATACACATTCATAAGTACACATAAATATAATCTCTACACATGAAGACATGCCTAAAAATAATTCGACGGACATTTTCGGAAGGGAACATTTTTGCGTTTACTGCAGTCGCACTTTTATAGATTTGCCGCCCATTCGGTTTACGCTATATAGACCGCAGTGCTTATTGATTGCTGCAGAAAATTAATTCGGTTTAAGATTATCTCAAGATAATTATTATAACTGAGCTTTTATCGAGCCGAACTGGATAACATAAGTGTAGAGATAATATCTGTTTGTTACTTATTCCTAGACGAAATTTTTTGGCACCTGTGTACGCATTCTTGTATAATTTTGTCTTGCACTGTGTTTATTGATTGTTCTAAATTGTAAAAACACCTGTGGAAATTTTCGAAACGTTCAAAATTTCCTAATTTTTTATGAATTATTGCAAAAATCTTTATTTCAAAGCAGGCAATGCTTTGAGAGAAAAACATTTTTTCTTAAAAAACGATGATGAACAATAGGACATAAATATCCCGATTCTATTGTAGTAAATCTATAAATTCCCACAATGTCTATCGTAGGCGAAACAGTTGATACTACACTATAATACAATAGACAGCTTGTATTACTATAAACAAGTGTGTAATCCCGGATTTATCGACTTGAAAAGCGCATTAGATCTTGATCTATGTAGTCACAATCTCGTGATGGTCTTAATAATACCCATCCCGATCAAAGAGTCAATTGTATTTGACGTTTAAACGTAAACATATTCCCGAAGATTTTCTTTCTATTCAGAATATACGAGGAAGCGTTTCTATATTCGCAGAATGAGCGGGTTGTAGGGGGGTGATTAGGCGCATTGTTAGTAAACAGTTAGTCTTTGAGCTATCGTCAACCAAGTAACATAATCAGGAGTGAAAAGTGAAATATGGAAAAAATCGAATATCGTGCCGTTATAAAGCTCCTTACCAGGCAAGGAAAATCAGTCGCGACCATAATGAATGAAATGTCATTTGGTTTACGGCGACTCTTGTCCAGGAAAAACCGTGGTGTACAAGTGGCATAGTTTATTTAAACAAGGAAGGGAGTCCCTTGAAGACGACCCGAGGCCGGGCAGGAGCATTGAGGTGACCACACCAGCACTTATCCAAAAAGTTGAAAAAATTGTACTCGAAGATTCTCGACTGAAGATGAAACAACTCGTAGAAATGGTTGGCGTATCCAATACAACAATTTTTAAAATCCTACACGATCATATCGGCATGTCTAAGGTCAGCTCAAGATGGGTGCCGAGAATGCTCACGCCGCCGCAAAAACAACAGCGCGTAGAGTGTTCGCATGCATTTTTGGATCTCTGTAATGAAGACAAGGATGGTGTATTGAGTCGAATTGTTACTGGAGACGAAACTTGGGTTCATCATTATGAACCTGAGTCCAAACAAGACTCCATGCAGTGGCATAAAAAGGGCACAGCACCTCCCAAAAAATTTAAAATGTCATAATCAGCTGGGAAACTCATGGCAACGGTATTTTGGGATTCGGAAGGAATATTGTTGAATGATTATAAAGATAAAGGTGTTTCTATAACCGGAGAATATTACGCTTCAATATTAGAGCGACTAAAAGAAGCCATTAAAGAGAAAAGACGGGGAAAATTGACGAAAGGTGTGCTGCTTTTGCACGACAACGCGCCCGTCCATAAGAGCCGCGTTGCGTTAGCTGCCCTGCATAAGGTCGGCTTCGAAATTGTGAATCACCCACCCTACAGCCCAGACCTGGCCCCGAGTGATTACTACCTGTTTCCGAAAATGAAAAAAGAACTGCGGGGTAAAAAAATTACTGCCAATGATGAAGTCAAGGAGGCAGTTTCGGCGTATTTTGCAGATAAAGAGAAATCATTTTGTTATGGGGGTATAAATAAATTAATTGAAAGATGTGAAAAATGTATCCGTCTTGCAGGTGAATATATTGAAAAAGAAAAATAATTTGGTTTTTTTATTTCCACCCCTTATCCCCCATTCCGCGAATATAAAAACGCTCCCTCGTAATTGTTGAATTACTTGAATCGCAACTCCGATTACGATATCTTTTTTAAAGACGTGGAAGAGGTCGTAACCTTCAAAAAATTAAAAAAATATACCAGGCTGCAATACATACATTCCTATAGTATCTCAAGGCTGTGCACTATGCAAGACATATCTTAGAATAAAAATATAACCTACGCTTTGCCAATTAGATCAATGGCAAGTATATTTTTAAAAATACTATAAATTATGTCGGTATAATCACCTTCTATAAGCATAAACGCTAAAGCGCCTAAACATGTGTAAACCGCCACAATTACGGGTAGAATCGGGTAGTACCACCATTTTTCTCGTAATTCCAATAATTTGCAACACATATTTACCACTAAATTAATATGAATTGAAGTATATTACGCGACATGAACCAATAAAACTAATCGGGGTAATCTTCGTCAACACTTTTTATAGATTGACCTCGGTTTTTTTTTTTATCTTTATCAGTTCCGTTTTATTTAAGTGTTATCATTAAATTACTAACAACTTTTAACAAAATAAACTGTTGTTGTTTGTTTTCAAATGAATGTAAGAACGTCAGAAAAATTCTGACAGTCGCAAACTACTGGAATTCTAAAATATAAACATAACAAAACTTATCAGCTGGAAATCTGTGTCTCCCCAACACTTATCGAAGAGGAAACTGGGATATCCAAAACCACAGTCTATCGAATTTTGACCAACGATTCGGGCAAACAGGTCTGTGCACGCTTCGTGCCACACACTCTGACAGACGACCAAAAAGATTGGAGAGTTCAATATTGAAAAGACATGTTAAAAAAGTCCCAAAGAAATCCGGGAAGCATGTCAGCCATTCTAGCTGGTGGTGATGAAACGTGAGAGTGCGGCATGGAAGTCACCAGAAGAGCCAAAAGAGCACCAAGACAATGCTGATTGTTTTCTTGGGTTCAATGGGAATTGTTAAAAATGAATTTCATCGTTATCAATAGCCAGGCAGTTGGTCTTTGACAATATTTTGACAGTCACATTTATTAATATCTACAGTAATGAATTATTATTTTCATAATTGACAGCTGTTAGAACTAATTCACGATAACTTTTAAGATCAGACCTGTCAGAAACTTATTGACAGTTGACGCCCGAGAATGTAAGAAATAACTGTTTCCATAATCTAACAGCTCTCACCAATATTTGATAGTGAAAATTATCACCACTATTAAGAAATATGTGTTTTTGCACTTTTAGAGCTATCAGTTTTATTTTAGAGCCTTAAAAGTGTCAAATCTTCATTCTTTTGACAGATGTAAGAACTATTTTGACAGTAGCATCTATTAACGTAGCAAAAAATTACAGTTTTACAGTTTGACACCTATTATAACTAGTTGAACTACACGCGCTGGTAAATCAATAACTAAATTTCAAAAAATTAATTTACAATTTGGCACCTGTCAGATGTTTGTTGACAATTAGTCGCCATAAATGGTAAGAAAGAAGAAGAATGGTATCATCATTTTTAAAAAAACAAGTGCTTCTACAGTTTTAGAGCAGTTAATTTTATTTTAAAGCTTTAAAATTGTCAAATCTTCATCATTTTGACAGATGTAAGAAATATTTTGACAGTCACATCTATTAACACAGTAAAAAGTTATTATTTTTACGACTTGGCAGCTATTATAACTAGTTTAACTAACTACTGTCGCTACCAAACCGATAACTAGATTTGAAAAAAATAATTGTACAATGTGACACCTGTCAGAAATTTGTTGACAATTGTCGCCCGAAATTGTACGAAATAATTGATCGATATTTAGACAGCTACAATTATCACCACTTTAAAAAACAAGTGCTTCTACAGTTTTAGAGCCGACAATTTTATTTTAGAGCCTTAAAAGTGTCAAATCTTCATCAATTTGACAGATGTACGAAATATTTTGACAGCTACATCTATTATAACAGTAAAAAGTTATTATTTTTATGACTTGACAGCTATTATAACTAGTTTAATTAACTCCTAGCGTTACCAAATCGATAACTAGATTAAAAAATCATTTTTTACAATCTGACACTTGTCAGAAATTTGTTGATAACTGTCGTCAGAAATTGTACGAAAGAAATGATCAATATTTTGACATATTATTACCACATTTAAAAAAGGAGTGCTTTTACAGTGTTAGAGCCTTAGAAGTGTCAAATCTTCATCATTTGACAGATGTAAGAGATATTTTGACACAGTAAAAAATTATTATTTTTACGGCTTGACAGCTATGATAATTAATTTAATTAACTACCAGTGCTACCAAATCGATAAGCAATTAGATTAAAAAAAAATAATTTTACAATTTGACACCTGTAAGAAGAAATTGTTTCTGTAATCTGATAGCTCCCGTCAATATTTTGATAAATATGTGCTTTTACGATTTTAGAGCAATCAATTTTATTTTACAGCCTTAAAAGTGTCAAATCTTCATTATTTTGACACATGTAAGAACTATTTTGACAGTTATATCTGTTAAAATCGTAACAAATTACTATTTTTATAGTTAGACAGCTGTTGCAACTCTTTCAACTTCCAAATGTTGTTCGTTGTTTGCTTGACATCTGTCAAAAATACTTGCTTTTGCAATCTGACAGCTCCCATCAATATTTTGACTCGAAAATAAAAAGAATTTACAGTTGTGCACCTCAATCGGATGTTGATAGAGCTGTCAAATTGTTTATCAATATTATTTGGATGACTTGAAAGGTGTCGCCCTTCAGATATTTATTACATTTATTACAATTATCCATAATTTGATATCAAATAGAAAATGTTCGATAGTCTCGACACAAACAGAATCTTTAAAAACAGTTGTTTTCTTCTTTTAAATCGTGAGCGTTTCCTAAATTACTTTAACAATTACAATAATTTGAAACCGAAACTGTGACTTCTTACAATCTGACAGCTGACAGCACCGCTCTTATTTTCATAATTTGACAGCTCTTAGGTTTTTTTTTGACAGTTCCACACAATTTCTTTTTATTATAAAAAGAATTTGGATATGTATACCTGGATTATATATTACTGTACCTGATAAAATTTGTATATTTTAATAATAACGCAAAGAAACGCAGCTTCAACACAATAGATCGATAAATCAAATCTCGAGCTGTTTATGCATGTATTATAGGTGTTAATTTTGGATCAATTTGCGTTAAAGATAGCTGTGTAGATGTTTTTACGAAAACTCGCTGCAGGTATTAAAAAATCAATACCACCTCCGTAAAAATTATGCTCATTTGGGGATTTTTTTTTTGGTTAGATTAGAAATACTCACCCTCGATTTGTATAAATATTAAAGCACCACCAACTGTATAAATAACGATCACGATTGTCAGAAAAAGTGCGTGAACCATCTACGACTTAAGTGACTAAGTTTATTGTAACACCAAAAGGAGCACTTTTCCCCGATACCAAGTCCAGATCTAGCCGTCCCTATCGTAAAATCCTTAATATCATTGAACTGATTGAAGACGTATCTGGAAGCTTTCCTCGTGTACTGATATGGCGTCGGATTCGGATGGGGTGAGATCCCATGCATACTAATATTAGCACTATAATTACCACCATTTATCGGTTGTGAGGCACTCAGTCTGGGCGTCGTTGCCGATTCAGAAAATCCAACCGGTTGTGGTATATGCAGAGTCGGTGGTGCCCATCCTAAATTTTTCCTGCGACTTCTTCGCGTCTCACCTTTGCTCAAGATTGTCGGGGTACCTGGATCACTCCTAGGTGGTGTTGGGGGTGTTATCGGTGACGATAAACTTTGCGTATCCATATCTTGATTGCGTTCTCTTCGTTTATAAAGTTAAATATGCAAAATCACATTTTAACACTTTTAATTTACATAAATTTAAATGGGGATGGATTCAATTTTAAAGTAACCAAAACTCTTTGATTTAATAATATTGTATAGACGTCGAAACTGCTCCGTATCACGCGTCGTATTGGACATAGAGTGTCTAGTGCTGTTAGGGGCCAAGCGTCGAGGCGCCAAGCGTCGTTTTCCGTTGAATACGTCGTGGATACTATGTTGGGTTATCTATGTGTATTCGTGAGACGTTTCATCGGGTTTATAAATATTTTCGGGACAATTTTCTGTGTGTGTGTGTGTCTGTGGATGTAACGAGTTCTCTTAAACTGATGACAAACGCGATTTTATGATGAATCTCGCTTTGTTCGTCGAGATTGCGTCTGCTACGGGACTGACATCTTTGATTGTATCTATTAAGAGAGTTGATGGGGTTTATTGTCGTTTCGTTTGTGGTTATAGCAATTTATTTGACATCATAACAGTTTTTATTTCAAAATTCCTCAATTACTAACTTTAACATTACTTGACTTACTAGTTATCGCAGCAAATATTGAATTAACTTCGCGTTGGTATCCTTTGGACACTTCGCAAGTGCGAAAATCGTTTTCGTAATACACATTTCGCACGTTTGACCTACATATATATGCTAGTATGTTGAGACTTTACTACGATATATTGATTTTTCGACAAAAAGAAATTCTGTATTATTATCAGAAAGTCATCAATCAAACTGCTGGTTCACACGTATGTTTTACTAAATGTCATCATTGCAAGACGAATTATCTTGGATGTATTGGAATTTATATTTTTACGGCAAAACCTTTCAATTTTTTTTTTAATTCTGACATTTGTCTATCAAAAATGGAATCGCTTTTATATTAATACTGTTTCTGCAGTGTCCGAGAATAACCAGACAATACCGTCTGGTGTCGTATGGAGCAGTAGTCTTCAAACTCAACAGATATCGCTTACCGACCATAGATTGCGAAGAAACTATTACCAACTGGATCTTGAAACAACTGCAACTTGAAGCCAACTTCCATCTCAGATGATTGTCAAGCTACTCTAGAATTAGAGGCAACGAAATAGTTGATAACTTAGGAAGAAGTGACAAAACACTGTCAACATACCCAGCTGCTAATCATTAGCTTACGATTCTGTCAGACAAGTATGGATAATAGCCATACGATTTGAAGATGACTTATGTGTTTAGCCGCAGACACCTAGGCGTTAGCCCATATCCTGCAATTTTCAGGTACCACACCGCACATAATAAGTTATGAGCCTTGAAACTGTCTCCCACTATCTCACCGCCCGCACGAGACCGACACCTCGCGGAGAGGACCGGCGAGCCGGAGGGCTCCTCTCGCCCGTGCTACCCATGTTAGACAAGTTTCCTTGTCAACGTTGGACGGGTCACCGCTGGAGACGCTTTAGCGAACTCCTACCTCACATCTGAAGCAGATCCATCAAACAATTATCGAGCTAGATAATATTAGGTAATGTATATGATGAAAAAATTGTCCAGAAAATTTATCAATTTGGAGCGGTCACAGCGCTCAAACGCGTTAACGTGCCTTCCTGGTAGTTTGTCTTCTCGTTTAGATTAACCTACTTGCTGAGGAGGAAGCAGATCCATCAAACGGTTATCGAGCTAGGTAATATTTATATGATGAAAAAGTTGTCCAGATAATTTATGAAAGTTTGAACGGTCACAGCGCTCAAACGCGTTAATGTGCCTTCGTGGGGGTTTGTCCTCTCCTTTAGATTAACAAGATGAACCAACTTACCCAGAGCGAAGCAGATTCATCAAACGGTTCTCGAGAAAATTTATCTCTATAACGCGTTAATGTGCCTTGCTGGGAGTTTGGCCTCTCGTTTAGATTTACAAGGTGAACCTACTTGCCGATGAGGAAGCAGATCCATCAAACGGTTATCGAGCTAGGTAATATTTAGATGATGAAAAAGTTGTCCAGAAAATTTATGAAAGTTTGAACGGTCACAGCGCTCAAACGCGTTAATATGCCTTCCTGGGGGTTTGTCCTCTCGTTTAGATTAACAAGATGAACCATCTGGCCGAGAGCGAAATAGATTCATCAAACGGTTCTCGAGAAAATTTATCTCTATAACGCGTTAATGTGCCTTGCTGGGAGTTTGGCCTCTCGTTTAGATTAACAAGGTGAACCTACTTGCCGAGGAGGAAGCAGATCCATCAAACGATTATCGAGCTAGGTAATATTTACATGATGAAAAAGTTGTCCAGAAAATTTATGAAAGTTTGAACGGTCACAGCGCTCAAACGCGTTAATGTGCCTTCCTGGGGGTTTGTCCTCTCGTTTAGATTAACAAGATGAACCAACTTGCTCAGAGCGAAGCAGATTTATCAAACGCTTCTCGAGAAAATTTATCTCTATAACGAGTTAATGTGCCTTGCTGGGAGTTTGGCCTCTCGTTTAGATTAACAAGGTGAACCTACTTGCCGAAGGGGAAGCAGATTCATCAAACGGTTATCGAGCTAGGTAATATTTATATGATGAAAAAGTTGTCCAGAAAATTTATGAAAGTTTGAACGGTCACAGCGCTCAAACGCGTTAATGTGCCTTCGTGGGGGTTTGTCCTCTCGTTTAGATTAACAAGATGAACCAACTTGCTCAGAGCGAAATAGATTCATCAAACGGTTCTCGAGAAAATTTATCTCTATAACGAGTTAATGTGCCTTGCTGAGAGTTTGGCCTCTCGTTTAGATTAACAAGCTGAACCTACTTGCCGAGGAGGAAGCAGATCCATCAAACGGTTATCGAGCTAGGTAATATTTAGATGATGAAAAAGTTGTCCAGAAAATTTATGAAAGTTTGAACGGTCACAGCGCTCAAACGCGTTAATGTGCCTTCGTGGGGGTTTGTCCTCTCGTTTAGATTAACAAGATGAACCAACTTGCTCAGAGCGAAGCAGATTCATCAAACGCTTCTCGAGAAAATTTATCTCTATAACGAGTTAATGTGCCTTGCTGGGAGTTTGGCCTCTCATTTAGATTAACAAGGTGAACCTACTTGCCGAGGAGGAAGCAGATCCATCAAACGATTATCGAGCTAGGTAATATTTACATGATGAAAAAGTTGTCCAGAAAATTTATGAAAGTTTGAACGGTCACAGCGCTCAAACGCGTTAATGTGCCTTCCTGGGGGTTTGTCCTCTCGTTTAGATTAACAAGATGAACCAACTTGCTCAGAGCGAAGCAGATTTATCAAACGCTTCTCGAGAAAATTTATCTCTATAACGAGTTAATGTGCCTTGCTGGGAGTTTGGCCTCTCGTTTAGATTAACAAGGTGAACCTACTTGCCGAAGGGGAAGCAGATTCATCAAACGGTTATCGAGCTAGGTAATATTTATATGATGAAAAAGTTGTCCAGAAAATTTATGAAAGTTTGAACGGTCACAGCGCTCAAACGCGTTAATGTGCCTTCGTGGGGGTTTGTCCTCTCGTTTAGATTAACAAGATGAACCAACTTGCTCAGAGCGAAATAGATTCATCAAACGGTTCTCGAGAAAATTTATCTCTATAACGAGTTAATGTGCCTTGCTGAGAGTTTGGCCTCTCGTTTAGATTAACAAGCTGAACCTACTTGCTCAGAGCGAAGCAGATTCATCAAACGCTTCTCGAGAAAATTTATCTCTATAACGAGTTAATGTGCCTTGCTGGGAGTTTGGCCTCTCATTTAGATTAACAAGGTGAACCTACTTGCCGAGGGGGAAGCAGATCCATCAAACGATTATCGAGCTAGGTAATATCTACATGATGAAAAAGTTGTCCAGAAAATTTATGAAAGTTTGAACGGTCACAGCGCTCAAACGCGTTAATGTGCCTTCGTGGGGGTTTGTCCTCTCGTTTAGATTAACAAGATGAACCAACTTGCTCAGAGCGAAATAGATTCATCAAACGCTTCTCGAGAAAATTTATCTCTATAACGCGTTAATGTGCCCTGCTGTGAGTTTGGCCTCCCGTTTAGATTAACAAGCTGAACCTACTTGCCGAGGGGGAAGCAGATCCATCAAACGGTTATCGAGCTAGGTAATATTTAGATGATGAAAAAGTTGTCCAGAAAATTTATGAAAGTTTGAACGGTCACAGCGCTCAAACGCGTTAATGTGCCTTCGTGGGGGTTTGTCCTCTCGTTTAGATTAACAAGATGAACCAACTTGCTCAGAGCGAAGCAGATTCATCAAACGCTTCTCGAGAAAATTTATCTCTATAACGAGTTAATGTGCCTTGCTGGGAGTTTGGCCTCTCATTTAGATTAACAAGGTGAACCTACTTGCCGAGGGGAAGCAGATCCATCAAACGATTATCGAGCTAGGTAATATCTACATGATGAAAAAGTTGTCCAGAAAATTTATGAAAGTTTGAACGGTCACAGCGCTCAAACGCGTTAATGTGCCTTCGTGGGGGTTTGTCCTCTCGTTTAGATTAACAATATGAACCAACTTGCTCAGAGCGAAGCAGATACATCAAATGGTTCTCGAGAAAATTTATCTCTATAACGCGTTAATGTGCCCTGCTGTGAGTTTGGCCTCCCGTTTAGATTAACAAGCTGAACCTACTTTCCGAGGAGGAAGCAGATCCATCAAACGGTTATCGAGCTAGGTAATATTTAGATGATGAAAAAGTTGTCCAGAAAATTTATGAAAGTTTGAACGGTCACAGCGCTCAAACGCGTTAATGTGCCTTCGTGGGGGTTTGTCCTCTCGTTTAGATTAACAAGATGAACCAACTTGCTCAGAGCGAAGCAGATTCATCAAACGCTTCTCGAGAAAATTTATCTCTATAACGAGTTAATGTGCCTTGCTGGGAGTTTGGCCTCTCATTTAGATTAACAAGGTGAACCTACTTGCCGAGGGGGAAGCAGATCCATCAAACGATTATCGAGCTAGGTAATATCTACATGATGAAAAAGTTGTCCAGAAAATTTATGAAAGTTTGAACGGTCACAGCGCTCAAACGCGTTAATGTGCCTTCGTGGGGGTTTGTCCTCTCGTTTAGATTAACAATATGAACCAACTTGCTCAGAGCGAAGCAGATTCATCAAATGGTTCTCGAGAAAATTTATCTCTATAACGCGTTAATGTGCCCTGCTGTGAGTTTGGCCTCCCGTTTAGATTAACAAGCTGAACCTACTTGCCGAGGGGGAAGCAGATCCATCAAACGGTTATCGAGCTAGGTAATATTTAGATGATGAAAAAGTTGTCCAGAAAATTTATGAAAGTTTGAACGGTCACAGCGCTCAAACGCGTTAATGTGCCTTCGTGGGGGTTTGTCCTCTCGTTTAGATTAACAAGATGAACCAACTTGCTCAGAGCGAAGCAGATTCATCAAACGCTTCTCGAGAAAATTTATCTCTATAACGAGTTAATGTGCCTTGCTGGGAGTTTGGCCTCTCATTTAGATTAACAAGGTGAACCTACTTGCCGAGGGGGAAGCAGATCCATCAAACGATTATCGAGCTAGGTAATATCTACATGATGAAAAAGTTGTCCAGAAAATTTATGAAAGTTTGAACGGTCACAGCGCTCAAACGCGTTAATGTGCCTTCGTGGGGGTTTGTCCTCTCGTTTAGATTAACAATATGAACCAACTTGCTCAGAGCGAAGCAGATACATCAAATGGTTCTCGAGAAAATTTATCTCTATAACGCGTTAATGTGCCCTGCTGTGAGTTTGGCCTCCCGTTTAGATTAACAAGCTGAACCTACTTTCCGAGGGGGAAGCAGATCCATCAAACGGTTATCGAGCTAGGTAATATCTACATGATGAAAAAGTTGTCCAGAAAATTTATGAAAGTTTGAACGGTCACAGCGCTCAAACGCGTTAATGTGCCTTCGTGGGGGTTTGTCCTCTCGTTTAGATTAACAAGATGAACCAACTTGCTCAGAGCGAAGCAGATTCATCAAACGCTTCTCGAGAAAATTTATCTCTATAACGAGTTAATGTGCCTTGCTGGGAGTTTGGCCTCTCATTTAGATTAACAAGGTGAACCTACTTGCCGAGGGGGAAGCAGATCCATCAAACGATTATCGAGCTAGGTAATATCTACATGATGAAAAAGTTGTCCAGAAAATTTATGAAAGTTTGAACGGTCACAGCGCTCAAACGCGTTAATGTGCCTTCGTGGGGGTTTGTCCTCTCGTTTAGATTAACAATATGAACCAACTTGCTCAGAGCGAAGCAGATTCATCAAATGGTTCTCGAGAAAATTTATCTCTATAACGCGTTAATGTGCCCTGCTGTGAGTTTGGCCTCCCGTTTAGATTAACAAGCTGAACCTACTTGCCGAGGGGGAAGCAGATCCATCAAACGGTTATCGAGCTAGGTAATATCTACATGATGAAAAAGTTGTCCAGAAAATTTATGAAAGTTTGAACGGTCACAGCGCTCAAACGCGTTAATGTGCCTTCGTGGGGGTTTGTCCTCTCGTTTAGATTAACAAGATGAACCAACTTGCTCAGAGCGAAGCAGATTCATCAAACGCTTCTCGAGAAAATTTATCTCTATAACGAGTTAATGTGCCTTGCTGGGAGTTTGGCCTCTCGTTTATATTAACAAGGTGAACCTACTTGCCGAGGAGGAAGCAGATCCATCAAACGGTTATCGAGCTAGGTAATATTTAGATGATGAAAAAGTTGTCCAGAAAATTTATGAAAGTTTGAACGGTCACAGCGCTCAAACGCGTTAATGTGCCTTCGTGGGGTTTGTCCTCTCGTTTAGATTAACAAGATGAACCAACTTGCTCAGAGCGAAATAGATTCATCAAACGCTTCTCGAGAAAATTTATCTCTATAACGAGTTAATGTGCCTTGCTGGGAGTTTGGCCTCTCATTTAGATTAACAAGGTGAACCTACTTGCCGAGGGGGAAGCAGATCCATCAAACGATTATCGAGCTAGGTAATATCTACATGATGAAAAAGTTGTCCAGAAAATTTATGAAAGTTTGAACGGTCACAGCGCTCAAACGCGTTAATGTGCCTTCGTGGGGTTTGTCCTCTCGTTTAGATTAACAAGATGAACCAACTTGCTCAGAGCGAAGCAGATTCATCAAACGCTTCTCGAGAAAATTTATCTCTATAACGAGTTAATGTGCCTTGCTGGGAGTTTGGCCTCTCATTTAGATTAACAAGGTGAACCTACTTGCCGAGGGGAAGCAGATCCATCAAACGATTATCGAGCTAGGTAATATCTACATGATGAAAAAGTTGTCCAGAAAATTTATGAAAGTTTGAACGGTCACAGCGCTCAAACGCGTTAATGTGCCTTCGTGGGGGTTTGTCCTCTCGTTTAGATTAACAATATGAACCAACTTGCTCAGAGCGAAGCAGATTCATCAAATGGTTCTCGAGAAAATTTATCTCTATAACGCGTTAATGTGCCCTGCTGTGAGTTTGGCCTCCCGTTTAGATTAACAAGCTGAACCTACTTGCCGAGGGGGAAGCAGATCCATCAAACGGTTATCGAGCTAGGTAATATCTACATGATGAAAAAGTTGTCCAGAAAATTTATGAAAGTTTGAACGGTCACAGCGCTCAAACGCGTTAATGTGCCTTCGTGGGGGTTTGTCCTCTCGTTTAGATTAACAAGATGAACCAACTTGCTCAGAGCGAAGCAGATTCATCAAACGCTTCTCGAGAAAATTTATCTCTATAACGAGTTAATGTGCCTTGCTGGGAGTTTGGCCTCTCGTTTATATTAACAAGGTGAACCTACTTGCCGAGGAGGAAGCAGATCCATCAAACGGTTATCGAGCTAGGTAATATTTAGATGATGAAAAAGTTGTCCAGAAAATTTATGAAAGTTTGAACGGTCACAGCGCTCAAACGCGTTAATGTGCCTTCGTGGGGGTTTGTCCTCTCGTTTAGATTAACAAGATGAACCAACTTGCTCAGAGCGAAATAGATTCATCAAACGCTTCTCGAGAAAATTTATCTCTATAACGAGTTAATGTGCCTTGCTGGGAGTTTGGCCTCTCATTTAGATTAACAAGGTGAACCTACTTGCCGAGGGGGAAGCAGATCCATCAAACGATTATCGAGCTAGGTAATATCTACATGATGAAAAAGTTGTCCAGAAAATTTATGAAAGTTTGAACGGTCACAGCGCTCAAACGCGTTAATGTGCCTTCGTGGGGGTTTGTCCTCTCGTTTAGATTAACAAGATGAACCAACTTGCTCAGAGCGAAGCAGATTCATCAAACGCTTCTCGAGAAAATTTATCTCTATAACGAGTTAATGTGCCTTGCTGGGAGTTTGGCCTCTCATTTAGATTAACAAGGTGAACCTACTTGCCGAGGGGGAAGCAGATCCATCAAACGATTATCGAGCTAGGTAATATCTACATGATGAAAAAGTTGTCCAGAAAATTTATGAAAGTTTGAACGGTCACAGCGCTCAAACGCGTTAATGTGCCTTCGTGGGGGTTTGTCCTCTCGTTTAGATTAACAAGATGAACCAACTTGCTCAGAGCGAAGCAGATTCATCAAACGCTTCTCGAGAAAATTTATCTCTATAACGAGTTAATGTGCCTTGCTGGGAGTTTGGCCTCTCATTTAGATTAACAAGGTGAACCTACTTGCCGAGGGGGAAGCAGATCCATCAAACGATTATCGAGCTAGGTAATATCTACATGATGAAAAAGTTGTCCAGAAAATTTATGAAAGTTTGAACGGTCACAGCGCTCAAACGCGTTAATGTGCCTTCGTGGGGGTTTGTCCTCTCGTTTAGATTAACAATATGAACCAACTTGCTCAGAGCGAAGCAGATTCATCAAATGGTTCTCGAGAAAATTTATCTCTATAACGCGTTAATGTGCCCTGCTGTGAGTTTGGCCTCCCGTTTAGATTAACAAGCTGAACCTACTTGCCGAGGGGGAAGCAGATCCATCAAACGGTTATCGAGCTAGGTAATATCTACATGATGAAAAAGTTGTCCAGAAAATTTATGAAAGTTTGAACGGTCACAGCGCTCAAACGCGTTAATGTGCCTTCGTGGGGGTTTGTCCTCTCGTTTAGATTAACAATATGAACCAACTTGCTCAGAGCGAAGTAGATTCATCAAACGGTTCTCGAGAAAATTTATCTCTATAACGCGTTAATGTGCCTTGCTGGGAGTTTGGCCTCTCGTTTAGATTAACAAGGTGAACCTACTTGCCGAAGGGGAAGCAGATCCATCAAACGATTATCGAGCTAGGTAATATCTACATGATGAAAAAGTTGTCCAGAAAATTTATGAAAGTTTGAACGGTCACAGCGCTCAAACGCGTTAATGTGCCTTCGTGGGGGTTTGTCCTCTCGTTTAGATTAACAATATGAACCAACTTGCTCAGAGCGAAGTAGATTCATCAAACGGTTCTCGAGAAAATTTATTTCTATAACGCGTTAATGTGCCTTGCTGGGAGTTTGGCCTCTCGTTTAGATTAACAAGCTGAACCTACTTGCCGAGGGGGAAGCAGATCCATCAAACGGTTATCGAGCTAGGTAATATCTACATGATGAAAAAGTTGTCCAGAAAATTTATGAAAGTTTGAACGGTCACAGCGCTCAAACGCGTTAATGTGCCTTCGTGGGGGTTTGTCCTCTCGTTTAGATTAACAAGATGAACCAACTTGCTCAGAGCGAAGCAGATTCATCAAACGCTTCTCGAGAAAATTTATCTCTATAACGAGTTAATGTGCCTTGCTGGGAGTTTGGCCTCTCGTTTATATTAACAAGGTGAACCTACTTGCCGAGGAGGAAGCAGATCCATCAAACGGTTATCGAGCTAGGTAATATTTAGATGATGAAAAAGTTGTCCAGAAAATTTATGAAAGTTTGAACGGTCACAGCGCTCAAACGCGTTAATGTGCCTTCGTGGGGGTTTGTCCTCTCGTTTAGATTAACAAGATGAACCAACTTGCTCAGAGCGAAATAGATTCATCAAACGCTTCTCGAGAAAATTTATCTCTATAACGAGTTAATGTGCCTTGCTGGGAGTTTGGCCTCTCATTTAGATTAACAAGGTGAACCTACTTGCCGAGGGGGAAGCAGATCCATCAAACGATTATCGAGCTAGGTAATATCTACATGATGAAAAAGTTGTCCAGAAAATTTATGAAAGTTTGAACGGTCACAGCGCTCAAACGCGTTAATGTGCCTTCGTGGGGGTTTGTCCTCTCGTTTAGATTAACAAGATGAACCAACTTGCTCAGAGCGAAGCAGATTCATCAAACGCTTCTCGAGAAAATTTATCTCTATAACGAGTTAATGTGCCTTGCTGGGAGTTTGGCCTCTCATTTAGATTAACAAGGTGAACCTACTTGCCGAGGGGGAAGCAGATCCATCAAACGATTATCGAGCTAGGTAATATCTACATGATGAAAAAGTTGTCCAGAAAATTTATGAAAGTTTGAACGGTCACAGCGCTCAAACGCGTTAATGTGCCTTCGTGGGGTTTGTCCTCTCGTTTAGATTAACAAGATGAACCAACTTGCTCAGAGCGAAGCAGATTCATCAAACGCTTCTCGAGAAAATTTATCTCTATAACGAGTTAATGTGCCTTGCTGGGAGTTTGGCCTCTCATTTAGATTAACAAGGTGAACCTACTTGCCGAGGGGGAAGCAGATCCATCAAACGATTATCGAGCTAGGTAATATCTACATGATGAAAAAGTTGTCCAGAAAATTTATGAAAGTTTGAACGGTCACAGCGCTCAAACGCGTTAATGTGCCTTCGTGGGGGTTTGTCCTCTCGTTTAGATTAACAATATGAACCAACTTGCTCAGAGCGAAGCAGATTCATCAAATGGTTCTCGAGAAAATTTATCTCTATAACGCGTTAATGTGCCCTGCTGTGAGTTTGGCCTCCCGTTTAGATTAACAAGCTGAACCTACTTGCCGAGGGGGAAGCAGATCCATCAAACGGTTATCGAGCTAGGTAATATCTACATGATGAAAAAGTTGTCCAGAAAATTTATGAAAGTTTGAACGGTCACAGCGCTCAAACGCGTTAATGTGCCTTCGTGGGGGTTTGTCCTCTCGTTTAGATTAACAATATGAACCAACTTGCTCAGAGCGAAGTAGATTCATCAAACGGTTCTCGAGAAAATTTATCTCTATAACGCGTTAATGTGCCTTGCTGGGAGTTTGGCCTCTCGTTTAGATTAACAAGGTGAACCTACTTGCCGAAGGGGAAGCAGATTCATCAAACGGTTATCGAGCTAGGTAATATTTACATGATGAAAAAGTTGTCCAGAAAATTTATGAAAGTTTGAACGGTCACAGCGCTCAAACGCGTTAATGTGTCTAGGGACCTAGGCCTCCTTGCGGATGGCAACTATCGGCCAAGCGTGGGAAACGGCATCTGGCCGTGAGGTAGAACCAGCCCGCCCGTGAATTATCACTTATATAAAAAATAATTGAGACAACATATAGTCAGTAATGTACTCTACAATGCTAATGATTTTTTTCAGCTTGTGAGTTTGTTTTTTATGTGTGTATAGTCAGTGAAACGTCAGACCATTAAGAGGCTACATTTCTACCTATAGCTTGAGAGGGCCCAACATCGACTCCTGAGGGACACCTCGTTCTATGTTACTGCTGTAGATCGATATATTGGCTTCTATCCCTGAAGTACGATTTGTTAGGGAAACATTCATAGTCGTATTGCTTCGTTTTCTTATTTTGAATACAAGATTGACAACCTATTACTATGTTTAAGTTAGCTTATAATTTTTTTGTTTGTTTATCCAATTTGCGTTAATCGAACTATAAAAATTGACCAATTTTATGTGATTGTTCCTGTAAGTATTTCCTGTGAAAAGTGCAATAAATCTCATCGTTAAATCCATTTCTCATTCTTTGTAGTTTAAGTTTAACTTCAATATATAATCCACTCAACAGTTTATGTTGAACTAAAGAAATTTCACCGGATGTATACTTTACTGTGGCGCTTTCTTGCGTACACCACAATATTTTGAGTGTAATAAACTTTATTCCGGTTTTCTTTTTTTTCTCCTAATTTCTAATTTAAATATAACTAAGTAACTGAGTGATGGGTATGTTTATGCCAAAACAATTCTGATTTTTTATCTAGCATTACGGCGAATTATATAAATTAAATATAAAATATAATATTTCCGGTAGCATTAACACTTGTGAGGGGTAAATTCGGCCAAACTTTGAAGTGTTTTCCAAAAGAAAAAAAAACGAATTCTTTGAAGTTTTAGTTATGGGATTCTAAAAACAAAAAATTATATAGCTATCATTTTCGTTTTATATCCATGTTTATTAGAGACAGCTGCTTTTATAAATTCTATCCTATCATCTATAATTTTTTTCGTTTGACATCCATACATACAGTGTGGAACAGCCAAATGGAATAAATTCGATAACAAATAAATGAGGGTGTATTGGGAAAAACGCTTGGACACGTCGATTTGTATTTTTAAATGCGCATTTTTTTCAAAAAAAAAAAATTATACGAATTCATGTACAATGTCCCATACCTATCTTCAACTGTTTCGGAAATATTAAGTGTTTTCAGATTTATTACGAAAATTAACATTAAAAAAAGAAAATTATTTTATTTCACAAATTCGCTACATTACACTAAAAACCTAATAAGTAATACTGATTATTTCTTAATAATGTAAAAACAAAACAAAAAACATTAATGTCAATGTAGTAAATGTTCAAAATGCTCGCCGCGAACGTCTTGGCAACATGCTAATCTGGTATAGAAATGTCTTCTAATATTACTCAACATCTCAGGCGTGACTGATCTAATCGCAAGCGTGATTCGTCCTTTTAAGTCATCTAAGTTGAGGGATTTAGTTTTGTATACAAGACTTTTGACATATCCCCACAAAAAGTAGTCTAATGGCGTCAGATCAGGAGATCGTGCTGGCCATTCTATCGATCCGCGCCTCCCTATCCACCGATTTGGAAGAATTTGGTTCAGGTACTGCCGGACATTGATTTGGAAATGGGGCGGTGCTTCATCTTGCTGAAACCATACTGTATTGGCAGGAACTTGTGGGTTTGCTGGATTAGAATATAAATTTGCGAAAGTTGGCACGACATTATTTTGGAGCAGTTCTAAATATTTATCTCTATTCAAGTTACCATCAATGAACGATGTGATTTCCAACAATTCCTGCTCAAACATTAACTTTTTCAGGATATTGCGTATGTTCCTCTCTCATCCAGTGAGGATTCTCATTAGACCAATAGCGGCAATTTTGACGATTAACATGGCCGTGAAGTGTAAATGTGCTCTCATCAGAAAATAAAATATCTTCTAATTGGATCACATTATTATCTAACATTCCCATCATCTGTTCACAAAAATACGTTCTCCTATCGAAATCGTCTTCCATGAGCTCCTGAGTTGGCATCATTTTATAGGGATGCATTTTACTTTCCTTTAATACTCGAAAAATTGATGTGTGGCTAATGTTGAACAGTGGGGCTGCTTTTCGACCAGAATTATGTGGGTTTTCTTGAAACTCAAGCATAATATCCAATTTCGTTTCATCACTTACTGCATTGGCAGGTACTTTTTTAATATGTCTTAGATGACCAAGCTCGCAAAACTGTTTTTCTATTTTGCTAATTGTTCCTTGGGATACAGCCGGCAAATTTGGAAATTTTTCGTGAAATAAGCGAGAAACTTCCATTTGTGTCCGTGTGTTATCTCCATAACCAATCATTTGTAGAATGGTTATTTTGTGCATTTCTGTTAAATGAACCATTTTTCTGATATTATTACGTAAAGTTAACGAAATTCAAACGACAATAGCACTGGCACTGATCACTACTGTCATGCAGACAGACAACATGTTGCTAAGGCTATGAGTTTTTACGAAAATAAACAAAACGTAAAAAGGAACGCAGCAATGGTTTTTGCTTACTGTATCAATATCAAGAGCTAAATGGGAAATAGATTTTTAGTGTAATGTAGCGAATTTGTGAAATAAAATAATTTTCTTTTTTTAATGTTAATTTTTGTAATAAATCTGAAAACACTTAATATTTCCGAAACAGTTGAAGATAGGTATGGGACATTGTGCATGAATTATGTCTAGAATTTTCCGAAGAACCCAAAAAATAAATGATATGCAGGGGTTTCCATTTAAAATAAGAAAGTTGGTATTGGCCACTGTCACATGACACACCCTGTATAATTTTTTTTTTTTTGAAAAAAATGCGCATTTAAAAATACAAATCGACGTGTCCAAGCGTTTTTCCCAATACACCCTCATTTATTTGTTATTGAATTTATTCCATTTGGCTGTTACACACTGTATATATGAAATAATTTGTTTTTAACTTAACAGTACATACTACATACATACATAATCGAAAGCTACCCGAAGATACAACATAAAATTTACGCAGCAAAACTTGGCCGTCTAACAATTTTCTCTTTCTCGATTTGTTTCGACCGAACTAATACATACACACTCGTAAATCTATGACATACGGCTAGTCGTAACAACTGTGACGTCAACAAAACACATATCTAAATAAAACCCGAAACCTAAAAGCGAACTTCTATTTCGGTTGCACCACGGCAAACGCCATCAAAATATTCTAAATTTACCCCTCCCTTAACGAACTATGTAACGTGGATTAGATTAGCGTTGTAAACTGGGAAACTTTATGGTACAACATATTAGATATTTTAAATAGATGATTCAAGTTCTAGTTTTGTTAATATTATTCTTTTAATCTCGGATATATTTCCATATTTGTACGTTAAATAAAATAATTAATTAAAAATTAATTTATTCCACAACATAAACGGTTTAAATTGACATTCACAGAATCAATTCTACGTCAAATAGATCAATAGAGATTGTAGGTCTAAATTTATTCGCGAGGCAATTAGATTTAATTGCATTTCGGTAACCGATCAAAACTAGTGCCAGAGGCATCAAAGAAATCGATTAAGAGCCCGTTTGTACGTCAATTTGTACTCTAAATAGTGCACTTCGCGCACGTTATTACGTTACTTTGTAAGTTTAATAGTAATAATGAGTTTAAAAACGTGATCCTTGATATTGTCGTGCTCGTTGAATTATTATTTGAAAACCGTGTGTGTGTGTGTTTAACGAGACGAATAAGCCTCCACTGTATTGGTTCGAGTTTCTTGAAGGCGAAAATAGACTATCCGTGAAGTCTATTGCTAGCTCAAGACTGGTGTTCGTGTTATATTAAAGTTTTCGCGGAAATATGAATTTATATTAATCATATTTTGAAAAGGATAGTGACTCAGAGTTATGTGGAATCATATCAGACTTAGCATTAAATAATATTTGTTCATCAGCAGAGATAAATGGACATCAAGTACAAACTGTACGAGGTAAAAAAGTGGTTAAAGGTTTTATTTATCCAAATTAAGTTTATTAACAATAAAAATGACCTTGTAGTTCCTTTCCCTCTTC
The DNA here is from genome assembly GCA_023690525.1 of Holotrichia oblita. Classification (NCBI taxonomy): domain Eukaryota; kingdom Metazoa; phylum Arthropoda; class Insecta; order Coleoptera; family Scarabaeidae; genus Holotrichia; species Holotrichia oblita. Next base: position 133,646,284 of record CM043019.1, on the reverse strand, counting down.
TCAGAAAAGCTCCGATTGTTACTTTTCCTCTCCCATCATACTGACGTTTCATCTACTCTGATATCTCTTCTCCATGACTTTAATATCCTAATGGAAACGTTCACCCTACTTCTCTTTCAACACCTGACATTTTGGACATTTTAACCTCTGATAAACGTGGAAACTGTATGCAGAGGTATTGAAAGCAGTTATCAATCTTGGATAAATCTTTGACGAATTGTTTCATGATTCCCAACTTGATGTGAAGAGGGAGAAAACAAATTTTTATCGATCGACTAAAGCTTTCAGAAAATCGGTCTTTTCACCTGATCCCAATGTTTCTTTTAGTCCTTGCTCTGCTATCCCATTCACAAATGAAACATGGGTACTCCCTGCAAACCAAGCAGCATGCCCAAAACTTTCAGATTGCCACAAACTGTACAGTTATGATCTCTTTCAAATTCTTGTAATTTCCTTTAAGTTATACAGAATGCCCTATTAAAGATGAAGCATATTTGTTACCATTTTGCAGGAGTACAGTCTTCTTCGCTTCTTTTTGAGGAATCCTCCATTCAATTAGTTTTGTATTCAGTTCCAAATTTTTGAACCAAACCAGGAACATCACTACATTAGACCAATTCGTCTTCTTGTTTAAAATAGTCAGTAAATTCACGATCTCTAAATCTGTACTGATGAAAAGATGTTCCAGTACTTTTTTTTTCTTTTAATCTAGAACTCAAGAGTTCAGTTACTGCTTGTTAATTCCCAATAAGTCTCTCATCAAATCATCACGCTCAGACTGAGTGAGAAATTGAGGGATAACTTGATCTTGAAAATCACAGTTACTTTCACTCATATCAGATTCATTAGAGCTCATCCCACCTAACATTGCTGGAAGCTGGTCCATGAGCTACAAGTAGAAGGATGGTTGGGGTGCACTGCATCTCTTTTATTCTTAGAGTTATAGCAACCAAGCAAAAATAATAATTTTTTGATTGCTTTCACACCACTGGAATGCCAAATTTGAATGATTTCTTTTTAACTGATGACCACTTCCTGAGATTTTCTACACAAGTCTCACATCGAAATAGGAGTAATAGACTTTACTAACAAAGTCTGACTCAGACGAGTGGACTATCGGCGATGATTTTCAACTCAAAATTGGTGAGACATTCAAAAAGAATGAAATTTGCGAAAAAGCTGAGGGTGATGGACATTTTTCATTATTTTCCTCGGATTTAGCAACCAAAAATTAATAGAGATCGATATATGTAAAAAAAAATCAACACATAAATAGATGGTCTGATTCCATGAAGGGATTAGGCGTAAAAGATTGTCAATCTCTCCAAATTGTTTATTTCGAAAAAGTTTATGCGATAGTTAACATCGTAAAATGACTGTTGAATTTGTTCTTAGTGAAAAAAAAAAGAAGAAAAAGTTGTTGCTTGATGGCATTGATATCTAAAAGACAAAGGTAACGAAAAAATTTATTGGAAATCTGACTATTATTACAAAATAAATGTGCAAAGCTCGAGTTACCACGCTTGAAGAACTAACCATAATGCAGATGCCAGAGAAGTAGAAAAAACAAAATTTCTGTACTGCGATTATTGGACTTAGCCAGCCTACTGCAGTATGTTTACCGAAAGTTTCCAGCATGAAGAGGACTATAAGAAATATTAGGAAAAAGGAAGAAGTTCCTTCGGCCTTGCCATTCCATCGAAAAGACAAAAATGGAGAATCCTTTGTCAACTGTTTACAATACATGGATTAATGACAAATATTTCAATTCCATTAATGCATATACTGTTATCAGACAAAACAAAAAATACGATTTCAAAACTGGCATGATAAGTGATTTTGCCGAAGAATTTCCTGCTCCAAAGCATCGTGGATGTTTCCTCCATTTTTCGCAGTGTATCCTTAGAAAAATTCAATCAGAAAGTCTAAAGAACCAGTACGAAACCGGTACAGAATTTGCTTTGAAATTGAAGTTACTGCTTGCATTAGCATTTGTGCCCACAGTAAATTTAGTCGATGCGTTTGAAACCCTTTGTGAGGAGAATATACTGCCTGAGGATGCACAACCAATTATGGACTATTTCGAGGACACCTGGATTGGATCCCCCCAAAGGCGCCCAAATCGTCGATCATCACGATTTCCCCATGGTATGTGGAATTGTTATGAGGCTGTAGTAGAATGACTATCAAAAATGAAGGATGGCATCGAGCTATTGAGCTTTCTAATAAAACCATAGTGTTAAAAAATGTATTTATTTCTTTATTTTAGACCTGAATTCTGCTTATTACATCTCATTTCTTCTTCTTTTTATCTTTTCCCTTACCCTTTTTATCTTTATCCCCATCCTTTTGCACACTACTCCAATCTTCAAAAATATCCATAAACAATTCATCAGTAGCAGCATCGACTAGAGGAAATACGAACCTCTTATTCTCTTCCAACCTTCTACGCTCGTCCTCAGCTTCTTGTTCCAATTTTTTTAACCGATCCAATTCCGCTTTCTCCTCTTTAGATAATTTATGCGGCTTCTCCTTTTTACCCTTTTTAGATTCCTTACTCGATTTACTCTTCTTATCGCTACCTTTCCCTTTAGATTTCTTATCAGATTTACTACCCTTTTGGGTATCTTTAGACGGTTTGGACTTCTTGTGAGCAGGCTCTTTTTTAACCTTCTCCTTCTTTTTCTTCTCCGGTTTCGGCCGGCGAAAATCACCTTTCGCAATCTTGGGCACCTTCCACTCAACGTTTAATCTCTGCGTAATGACGCTGGGGATATTATTGGTAGCGATTTTGATCAGGGTGTAGTGGAAATTTCGGTAAAAGCTTAAATTTTAAAGAAATTAATTTTAAAAATCTAAATTTTTAAAACTTACTAATCGAAAACGAAATCTACGATCGCGCAGATAACACCGAAACCGATATATAACCTCTCATCTTGTCGTTTAATATCTTTGCGATCAACGATTTCTTCCCAATCTTCATTATCGATATTGAGGGGATCACTCTTGATCGAAACCTCGTCCTGTTCGCTAGGCACCCAACCTATGTTAGGGTCGTTCATGTCGGCCAAACGTTTCTCGCACAATTTCAACAGCTGCAACCTCTTCATCATATCGGCTTCGGTGAAACTAACAGCCGAGGTTTTGATTATCGTCTTGGAGAAGTCCTTGCTGGTTGGTTTCTTGTTCAAATTGCTCAGGCTCCTCTTGGACGCTCTCATATCGGTAGGAACGCTTATTCTAGTCGATGAAGGTTTACTGATTCGAACGGTGGAATCTTCAGGTTTATATTGGCTGTCCTCATCGAGTTTTAGGACGTCTTCTCTGGGTTTATCGCTTATTAATGTAGGGGACATGAAATTCGCGTCTGTGGAAGAATTGGGTGCAATTCAGGATTTAATTTTAGTTTATGATTCGATAAATACGTTACCTACATCCATTTCAAGCCCTGCGAAAATTAATAAAGATGTTATTTTCGGAATTTAAATATTATTAAATAAATACCTTCATATTCACCACCAGAATCGCTGCATACACCATAACGTTTCCCGTCTATAGAAACGTTTATATCGCTCTTTTCTGAATTCGGGGATAGAGGTAGAAATCTCTTCGGAAGATTGGGGTCTGGTTGATGAAAAAATTTGTAATATTTATTGGGGAATTCCTGACCCTCTATTGGTCGAAATTGTAACGATGAATCGTTCAAACTCGCTTGAGTACTATCTCTGTTTTCCTCCTCTGTAGTTGGTGATTCAAAAATCTCCTTTTCTACATACTAAAAATTATAGAGATTATATAAAGATATGTAGCCCTTTCGAGCCTACTGGAAGGGTCATAGATGTTCCAATTACATAGGAGAACATCATTTGTAGTCATCTGAATGCATGTGTCACTATACTGTGTAATTGCTACAAATTTTCGTGTTAGAAGAGTTAGATGTTGAGTGGGACACAAACGTCCCAATAGTCATTGTCCATAGGTGATATTTGTCCCATTAGGCTGTATTATTTGCAGATAACTCGAAGATATATCTTCAGTCTTTGATGAACAGGATGAGGAGACCTCTCTCTCAGAAAATGAAATGGAAATTAGAAACATAGATATACGAAATAACGACAATTCTAACAGTGAAGAATCTTTATCTGATGGTGGAGATGAAGAAATCAGTGCTGGAACTTCAGATTAAACAATGGAGGACGAAATCGAGAACAATGATTTATGGTTCAAATGTACTCGTCTAATACTTCCTACAGAGAAAGAAATCTCTTCAATTTTTCGTGAAGGTAGGGTAAATGCATGGTTGTAGCCAGTACACTTGTTGTGGCCACCTAAAAAATCATTGTCAAATAATTTGCTTTAAAGTTGAAAATAAGCATTTTCATTTGAATATCGTGCTTCCTTTAGCACCAGCCAGATCGTTTTTAGACGCCCTGGTTTGTACAAACACTTCCAGTTTATGTGCCAAATGCAACCAGTACATGGAGAACACTAAACTACAAATGGAACATAAAATCTAGTTGTGGTCACACGATAGATCTAATTAAAATATAATCAATACAATGGGGCAGAAAAGGATAAAATACGTTGTTTGTTATGTTTTTTTTTTCAAAATCCATCATAATGTCTTCGCGAAAGCTATTTCAATACCCAGAAAGTGAAATGGTAAATGCCCTAAAAGCATTAAGGGAAGAAAATATGCCTGTAAGTTCCCAGAACATCAGTTTGAAATAGATTGGAAGCAAAAACTACCGATAATTCTCAACGAGTTGGTCCTGCATGCGTTTTAGGGCCAGAGGTAGAACAAAAATTGGCTGCTCCCAATCCATAGTCCAGATTGTGATGCAAGAGGATTTCCTACCAATAAAGACGCATTGTTCTTCTCAGTGCAAAAACTAGTACCTAGTGGAATGTAACATTGACCGAAAGTTTTTCAAAGACACCTCCGGACGCAAATGGTTTGATTCTTTCTTGGAAAGACATCCAGAAGTAAGTCAAAAACACGCCGAATTTATAAAAAAAGCAAGAGCTGATGTTACAGAGAGCAGAATACGACGTTGGTTTAGTGAAACTAAAGATAACTATTAGGACCAAAGGTAAAAATGTTTATGATAGAGGAACGTCTGACAAAGATAATGTGACAACCTTGATTGTGGTAAATGCAGAAGGAATGATTGCTCCTCCACCAACGATTTTCAAATTTAAACGTCTACCAAGAACATATCCAGAACCAGCTCCTAAGCGGTTTCCGATACCGGTTGGATGCAAAGCCAACTGTTCTATGAATACTTTGCCAACGTTTTTATAAAATTTGTCTCTTAACTTTAGTATCCTTTGCCTTTCCAATGGCATTATTTTAGCTTGTCTTCCGCCCAATACTACACACATATTACAACTACTAGATGTTGCATTCTTTTTTCCTTTGAAGCAACAATGGAAAAAAGTTACATGATCATGAAGGGAGATGCATTCAAAAAAAAACGTTCCAGCAGGACTAAATTCGATTTTCACAGACAGGACTTCTCCGAAGCAATTGCGTCAGGATTCCTTACTTGTGGACTTTATCCATTTGACGAAAATGCCCTCGACTACAGCAAAATACCAAGGATCTAACAGACTTAAATAAAAACCAAACTGTAGAACCAGATGTCACCTTGTCGTATTTGAAATTCATCGATAATCACATATCTCTTTTTGTGTTGAAAACATGTAATACCACATACGCCGCAGGCTATTTTTTGGAGGGAGAAGAGTGGTTTTTGGAGCTGTACAATTTATGGCGATCTATTAAAGAAAAAATTATCACCAAAGTACCCTTTATGTCTTGGGATACCGAAGCAGTTGAAAATACTGAAGATAATTTCTTTATTTTTGACTTTCCTTAAAATTAAAGTAATACGGAAACAAACGTAAGCGAAAAGCACATCAGCATACTCCAAAATATCGTTACTCACAAAATACAAACAGCTCCTGAAAGCCAGTTAGTCCTGATGTTCAATTACCTGTTGGCTTTCAGACAGTATCTAAACTCCAGTTAACTCTTGCAACCCAATTAGCTGATGAAATTCAGTTAACTCCTGAAGTCCAGTTACCTTCTGAAGCCCAATTAGATATTGAAGTTCAGTTAGCTCCCGATGTTCAGCCAGTTCCTAATGCCCAATTAACTCCTGAAGTTCAATTAGCTTCTGAAATTCAAATAACTCCTGACTTTCAAGCAGCTCCGGAAGAACAACCTAAAGTTCAGCAAGTTGCTGAAAAAGTTGGTGACGATGTTAACACTGCTGAAGACGTAAGATTCCTTAAAAAAAAAGAACGGTTAGTGAAGTGCTGAAAGATGTAAGGTCATGGCCAAAAGAGGACAATATTGTGAAAGAGAAAAGAAAGAATATTCGTTTTCCGTTAGTCTTAACGTCGGATAAATGGATAGAGATTTTTGAAGCAAATGTCAACGAAAAGATTATGAAAGAAAAAGCAAATCAGAAGAAAAAACTATTAACCAAAAGAATGCCAAAGACAAGATTAATGACCAAATACCTATCTAAAAGAGCCTCTTGAATAACAAACCACATCTAATGCAATGAACAATTTTTACCCCTCCAAAATTGTTAATGAATATAATGGGGATTATTTTTGCTGTGCAATGAGGAAAAGTGAGACAAACAATTGAAAATGGCCAGATCGACCTAACTTAATCTCGTACCACAAACAAGATATAAAGTGCCAAATAAACGAAATTGTAGCGGGCCGTAGTGGTACGTATATCTCCCAGCTAATGGCCTGCAAAATTTAGACCGATTTTCTTTTGTTCAATTGATTGAATTGCCCAAAAAAATTGTTTGCAAAATCCGGGCAAAGAAATTAAAAATCCGACTCGAAAGGGTTAAGTCTATTAAACAGGCTTACATACATCTGTTGAAGGGGTATCTGGAAACATACGTCTCGTTGACGAGAGAGAGCTGCTCAAACTCGTTGGAAAATCATCCGTAGACGTTTCATCTACAATTAAATCCGATTAAAGATTAGTCGTACAAACGTTGAATAAATCTACCCATATGACAGAAACATTTCTTCCTTTCGATGACGAAACTCCTCTTCTGATCACCGATCTCCATTTCGATCAGTTCATTCGACTTGCAAGTCGAAAACGAAATCGTCGAAACGGAATCTGAATCGGACGATTCAAAATAATCTTGCTCAGTCTCACGACTGGTTGGGACATCTAAATTATCCTTGGTAGGTTTAATATCGTGGGGGTCATCGTAAAGAGCTCGTTCGGATGGGGAATCTCCTGATTACCTTCGTTTAGATAATCGGCGGCTAGAAATATTATCTCCTTGAAGAATTTGAAGAATTGTTTCCGCGAAAAGCACAATTTCTGATCTAGAATTGCATAAAAATTTTTAAATTTAAAATAATTTTAAATCATATTAACCAGTCAACATAGTAAAAGCATAAACGACCCAATCCAACACCATTCTCTGCTCCTGTTCGCGCAAATAATACTCATCTTGAGACTTCCACAAGCAATCCACTAAGATATCGATAAACCAGAACTGCATGTAATCGTAAGCGTAATTCTTGCAATCGAGGAAATCCCCTAAGATCTCCATACAATTCTTAACGCCAATTTCCCGAACGTACGGTATTTTGAAGTTGGTAAAAGACGGGAACGTCGTCGGAAAGGGGCGTGGTAACACGGTTAAGCTTGAAATCTTTTCTGGAGTGCACGGTGGGACTTCGACGTCAGGTTTCGGATCGTGAGTCGCATGATAAAAAAACACCGCCTCGGTTTCGCTGAGGAATTTCGGTTCCGGTGGTGTTTGAGGTTCGATTTTGATCTCGACCTCGTCGATTTCATCTGTTATTACCTTCTTTTTCGGTGGCATTATTTAGATTAATTTAAAAAAATTATATTAAATGTCATTTTTAAATTTTTTGACAGAAAGTGGTGCTATCTATTAGCGGAATTATCAATGAATGTAAGATTAGTTCGCATAATTGATAATAGAGGACGTTAGTATGATCTTGCGATTGTAGTTTTCTTGCACTTTATGCTACTATTTTATAGTTTTCTACTTTCATCGGCGCTGTCATAATTGGAAATGTAGAAAATTGGCAATAGATGGCGCACTTAGTGCTTCAAGTTGAAATAAATCGGGAATTGAAAGATAAGTAGGTACAAAAGGTATTTATTGATGAAACTTTAAGAAACAATTTCTTTGCATATTACAGCACAAGAACATATTGCAACCGGTACATTTAGTAAACGTTAGCCCTTTACACCCTTGATATCTGCATTTCGTTTTTCAGACATAATTTCAGGTAGATGTTTGGCTTCCTGCTTGCGAAGTCTTTTATCAGGAACAGGAGATCAGGATTTTTCTACGTTTTACGCTTATTTGATCAGATTCTTCTTCCTTGCTAACATCTGAATCTTGATTGATTGTAATTACCTTTTCTGTTGAGAGTTGAGATAATCTAGGATATCTTTTCTTGGAACTCCTGAAGCTACACAGTCTTCTCTGTATTGGGGCCACCTCGATGAGGCACTGAAATCAAGAAAATTATAAATATAATGAAGAGTTCATTAATTTATTTGTTCATGGGATATTTTGAAAACACCCGATCCAACTGAAGGACGATTGATCTCGATATATTTTTTTTCCTGGACAGACCATCGTCTACAAGCTCCTATTGATTCATCTCCACACTCCGAAGAAACCAAATAGATACTGGTCTGGAATCATATCTTTCTAGAAACTATGTTTTGGTTTAAAATACTTTTGCGATGGGAAGAAATTGACGTCTCGTTGGCAGAATTATGAAGTTTGCCGAAATAGAATTGCCTGTGACACCTCTAACTCTCCGATGCTTGGTCTAAACATTTTGCGAGTTTAATAACATCAAACATAAGCATGCTAGAATTTCTGGTAAAGATTGGTTTAAACCGTTTATGAAGGGACATTAACAAGGGAACTCCAGTTACCCAAAATCCGTTTGGTCAAAACAGGAAAGACAAAAATAAGAAAGAACCACAACCCCCGAAGGTAGAAGTCACGATTGTGAGGTGAACAAACTTGGTGAACCTTTTCCGGATGTTTTTAGTTCTTTGTCAGTTTTGAATGCAGTGATTGTGTTTGGGATATGGTTTTCATCAGGGTAGTGTCAATTAGCGTTTCTGATGTGAACTATCTATCAAAAAAAAAGGCACCCCTATCGGCAAACTGTTTGAGTTTGAGTACCATTCTTCCCCTAACATCTAAGTTCTCTGATGTAGGAATTAAAGTAGATTCTGTAAAGCGTCTTTTCCCATCCAACATCGGTCTAATTTTCCAGAATCGATCATTTTCTTTAGCTTCTTTTGAAATATTATCGTCATCCACCAATTTTAACCGTATTCGGAGCAAGAAAAACCGATTCCTAGACATGCTGTCTGAAATAATTGGAACTCTTGTATCCAATCTCCAAAACATTCTAAGCCTGGGTAAGTTGTGAATACCAATAAGAATACAACAAGCAAAGAATTTTCTTTCCCGTCTTTTTTACTTCCTTCATGTTTGTGTACAAGGCCATCGATTCAAAAATTTTATCATCAAGATGTATCTAATAAAATAGTGAAGTAAGGGAATCTGAACAGTAGGTTGGTACCTTTCAATTTGTAGGTCGAATATTGTTCTTTTCCATTTTCTTTTTTTTTCTCACTTGGAAGTAAATTTATTAATAATATTCATTTGCTTGATCGTCTTCACTTTCTGTTCTTAATATTTGGTTCTGATATGCCCCTAAACCTTGTTTCTTGACACCACAATCATCCGATACCCAAAGTATCAGCAATGATATTGGAGGTTAGAATGATGACCACTGAAAGGTTTGTATGAAAAATACAAGGATATTTTTACTCTATCTTTTCCACTTAAACATAAAGTTGATGAAGAATTGGATAGATTAATAGCACTCAAAGTAATTTCAAAAGTAGATTTTAGTGAATGGGCAAGCCTCATTGTATTCATTGTCAAACCAAACTCAAAAATTAGAATTTGTGGTGACTACAAAGTTACAGTCAATCCATTCTAACAAATTGAAAAATACCCGTTACCAAGGATTGAGGAATTGTTTTCTAATCTATCCAGGAGGAGAAAAATTTTCAAAAATTGATCTGTCACGAAGATTTTGAAACTCATTTAAAAAAATGTAGAATCAGTATTTTCGAGATTAAAGGAAGTAGTATCGAATAAATTGATTTTTAATTAATCCCTGTTTTATTTAACCTATACAAGCTCAGAGTTCGTTCACATACAGTTACAGCAAAAGTTCTAAATTTTTGCGAATTTAAAATTGCTTCACGATTGAGTCAAACCCAACCCCTTTCAAAATAAGGGAAAAAAATAAGGCACAAACCGAAAAGTAAACTTTCTTCTTACTTTTTACCTTCGATAATATTTGACGCACATCATTAAGTTTCGAATTTCTCACTTCTATACATCTCCCAAGTTGTCAATTTAAACGTTATTTTACGCGGATTCAAACGCGAGATCGCACAGAGATATATATGTATATGTTAGGTATGTACATGCATAAATAATACGAGCGTGATTTTGCAAATAAACAAGGAATTTTAAACTTGTTAGGAGAACTGCCGTCAAGTTTACACCACCGATAAGAGGAGAGCTTTTCCAGTTCAGTCGTCGACTGGGTGTTCGATTGAGAATTTTTCCTCATATATAACGTTGTTTTCTGATGTGGAAAAGTGTATTTCTCCTTTCTCTATTTCGTGTCAGTTCCTTTTTTTCCCCAATAGCAGAAATAAACACGTCGCAATTTATAATCTTATCGATTATATTTTTATATGACGTTATTTCATCGAATCTAATATAAAAAATTAAATCTAACGAGAGAGTACAGTGCAACTGATCCACGGGGGAAATCATTCTAGGCTTGTTAAAATTGCATGTGGCTGGTATATACATTTAGGTAGTCTCAGATTTCATTACTAGACAACAATGGATGTTGTCGATTTAGAAAAGAGGGGCTGCAGGCGTAGCTTTTACCACGTTAGCGAATAAAGGAACTATTCCGGTCGATTCTCTAAATAATAATGGCTACTTAGTAATTAAAGTGATTGGTTAAAACTGAAAGAAACATTTTACCATTCCCTACAAATTATGTTTTGGTTTAAAATACTTCTTCGTTAGGAAGAAATTGACGTCTTGTTAGCAGAATTATAAGATTTACTGAAATAGGATTGCTTGCACACAAGCTTAATAAATTTATCATCGATGATCACTTCAAAAAATTGAACGAAGTTTATGATAATCTACATGCCACCTGATAAATCACTACCAGCAGATTGTTTTGGCAAAGAAATAGAAGAATAGAATAGAGATAAATGATTGAATATCCAGAATTCAACAGCCTACCTTTGGAATCCATTGGTAGAAAAATCTGCAAAGAGTTATATGGTACAAAATTGCAGAAAAGTGCGTTTTAATATTTGATGGAGCAGCTTGTCATTTAAACCTATCAATCGTCGAAGTTGCAGATTTACTCGACATATTATACTGACTTCCAGAAAAATTGCAACACCTAGAAGCTGTTTAACGATTTTATTGAAATTTTCAGAAAACGTCTATTTCTATGAAACAAAGTTATGATTAAGTTTTAAAAACAAAAAAATAAAAGCTTTAAAAGTTTTTTCAATAATGAGTTGCTCCACCACGATTTGTAATGCACTCATCTAGACGCCTTGGCATGCTATTAATCAAGTGATCTATAGCTGCTTGTGGTATATCGTCCCAACCTTCTTGAATCCGTTGTTGAAGATCGTGTAAATTATCTGGAGGGTGCGGTAAATTACCTATTCGCCTACCAATCATATCCCATACATGTTCAATGGGCGACAAATCAGGCGCCCGAGCAGGCCATGGGAGGACGACAATGTTAGATTCTTCCAAAAACCGTGTTGTAGTCCTTGCCGTATGAGGGGGCGCATTATCCTGCTGGAAAATGGGATTTCGCAGCCCCTGAAGATATGGAAGGCCAACTGGTTGTAGCACATTAGCAATGTAACCAGGTGCGTTAAGGTTGCCGTCAATAAAGACCAAGGGTGATCTGCTACCATAACATATTGCACCCCATATCATAACTCCTTGAGTGAGGGCTGTGTTGCGTTCCACAAAAAATGTTGGATTTTTACGTTCTCCGCGCATCCGTTTGACTCTCCTACGACCATCGTGGGCCCACAAGCAAAATCGGGACTCGTCACTAAACACAATTTGATGCCATTCCTGCGCCCAATTAACCCTTAAGTTGCTCCACTCTAGTCTGCGTAGACGGTAAAGTGGCGTAAGAGGAAGACATAAAAATGGACGATATGAACGCAATCCATAAGATCTTATCCGGCGATAAACAGTTGACATTGACATTCTGAGTCCTGTACCTCTCATCCAATCATTTGCAATTGATCGAGTTGTTGAAAATCTACCGCTTGTGGCCAAAAGTCTTAAGCGACGTTCTTCGCGATCTGTAGTCCTTCGAGGACGTCCAGATCCACGGCGACGATGTTGAACCCCTTCCTCGGACCATTTGGACAAACACCTCAATACCGTTGAAACATTTCGGTTTACACGACGAGCAATTTCTATTAGCGAAAGTCCGGCCTCTCTCATACCAATAATACGGCCACGTTCAAAATCACTTAATTGGACAAAATGTTGATGTTGACGTACTCTCGGCATTGTTATCAAGTGCAGAATGAAATTGTGACGTAACAACAACAATTTGCAAACTTGACAGTTACTAAATGGTCTAATACTTTAAGTTTATAGTTACTATGTGCTGTGGAAACAACATGCAAAAAAAAACTACTGGCTAGATTTTATTCAAATTTTAATCATCAATTTGTTTAATGAAAATAAACGTTTCCTGAAAATTTCAATAAAATCATTCGACTACTTCTAGGTGTTGCAATTTTTCTGGAAGTCAGTATATATTGTTTACTGTCTATCAATGATTTGAACACCAGTAGGATGCTGAAGTGTTACCATTTATAGAACAAAATCCATACAAAAAGCTCATCACTAAGGCACGATTTAATGATTATCCTTTCAAATTTCTGTTTTAAAGCAACTGGTTAGTATGCATTGAATACATGCACAAGCTATTCCAGAAACAGCTTTTCCTCTGATAGAAGCTCCACCTCCTCCAATGACTTTCGAGCATCGACATCAACAATACAAAAAAATGGAACTGAGCATCGCCCAAACAGGGCTTTTGGAAGGTTTCATCGCATAGTCTACGACAACTCTAGCTTTAAACAACGATGAAGATCATGAGATGTCTGGTTAAGTAAAAAGAATGGCTATAAATTATCACGGAAGTCCAGTCAGCCAAAACCTGTTTGTTAAACAAAAAGGAAAAGAAAAAAGATAAAAAACAAATCCCAATCACGGAAGATGGAAGTGGTACTAAACAGAAACAGGCCAATTGATACTGTCACGGTTCGGTTGTCGGAGGACAAAATTGATGAGACGAGACAATATTATATTATTATTATTGATTATTTATATATAATGCCTCCTCTCAAAAATTTAGAGAAGCATTAAAAGAGTTCTGGTAATTGGAAAGAGTGTTATAAGAAAAGACAAGAAGAAATATTGTAAAATCCAACCAATTGAAATTCGTACTTTAGCTAAAATGATGTCAATAATTGAAATTAAAGAATCCGCAAGAATACGCTACTCGTTGCTTGTACACAAAATACATATTCCAAGAAATGCTGTGGTCGTCCGAGAAGCAATACAGTTTGGAAATAGACGCGTATTCTCCATAGAACGTTTTAAAACCTTTAGTTTCGTACTTCTTGTTCAATAATAAGAATATTTTAAGATGGCAACAAAACATGTGCTGAAATATAGTGCTATTGCTGAGTTTTTGAGTGCATTGGATGAAATTAAATTAATAAAGAGGGCTGAAAGAGCAGTGGAAGCCGTACATATAAAAAAAACTTCATTTCAATCCGGAAATGAGGCAATTAAAAGCAGAAGTCTATGCTAGCATGAAAAATCATTTAGTATTTAAAACATCTGTTTTTAGATTACTCTTGATGTGGAAGGTGATTAGATTAGATTAAAAATGATCTGAATGAAATCGGAGTTACTATCTAACAACAAAATTCACATTTAATAATATAACCTCACTTTATATATTGGAGAAATAAAGGAAATGTAAAGTGTTTTCCATTTTCCTCAATGTCCGAAAAACCACACTAAGTTTGACAGTTAAACGTCAAGTATCCGGACAAATTCGGCAATAAAATGTCAAATATGAGTTCGTGTAGACGTTTAAACGTCACACGCTGACAGAAAGCATCCTGGTTTGGCATTTAAAACTCGGAATTTTATGTGACGAATTTCACATTTCTGTCAAATAAAGTTACGTTTGACGTTTAAATATCCTACACACACAAGTTTAACGTTTAAATGTGACATTAAACGTCAAATACAAACAAGTTTTGCTATTTAGATGTCAAATACGGATAAAATACTTATAATTTTGACATTTAATTGTCAATTAAGTAACAGTTTAACATTTAAATGTCAAATACGAATAAGTTTGAAGTTGAAACGTCAAATACAGACACGTCTTTATATTTAAATGTCGACGACGCCGACGGTTAGAATACTTATAATTTTGACATTTAGATGTCAATTATGCATAAGTGTGACGTTTAAATGTCAAAACATAAGGATATATTGACATTTAAATGTTAACTCAATGTAAGGGCGTAGTTCCACAACATTTTTAGCCGACGCTGGTGCTAATTTATCTAATATCGAAAGACAAGGGCGGGTGGCAGTCTATAATAGGTACAAAGGCTTATTTTTCCAGCGCTATCTACTGGTAATTGATTAAAACTTTATGTTTAGTTGAATCTATAGTCTCTAGATATCAATTATGCATAAGTATGACGTTTGAATGTAAAAAAATAAGAACATTTTGACATTTAAATGTTAACTCGACTTAAGGATGTACTTCCACAACATTTTTAGTAGACGCTGGTGCCAATTTATCTAACATGAAAAGACAAGGGGGATGGCAATCTATAACAAGTACAATAGCTTATTTTTCCAGCGCTATCTACTGGTAATTTATTAGAACCTTATGTTTAGTTGAATATACAATCTCTAGATGGCATTGTGTGTCAAAATCATCCATAATCATTGTTCATTTAACAAAAATCTCAATAAATAGCTTTTTTAAGACAGCTGCAGATGTAAATCACACCATATATTATTAATCAAGTCTGGTTATTTCTACCGCGATCATTAACAACTTGTGTTTATTTAAAACTCTTTGTGATCTATTGGAGGCTGTCAATTATGACAGATTACAAACTATTGACAGGAGACGTTAAATCCGCATTTATGACAGGAAACTGTTTTCTTCTCTCTCTACTTAGTTTGCTAGAGGGTTTCGTTAACCATTCAAAAAACGAAACCCAAACATAAAAATTACCGCCACCACAACAAATAAAAAAACATCTAAACATTTAATCATTAGACGTGTCTAACTGTTCTTTTCAACCAGTATAGATAAGCCTCGCCTTTTGCCCTTTTCATTCTACACAACTCGATGTCATCGCCTCTTCCTCTAAATACATCTTTTTCCCGACAGAAAAAAGAACCCTGAAAGGGAACACAGCTATTGTATCGTCGCTAGTCGTGTGTCAACGGCAAAAATTTTAATTTTCCCCCGCCAAACCGCGCGCGTAGGACGGCGAGGGGGAGGGAGGGGGCGGGGGATCCCGACAATCCTTTGTATAGTAAAGTCGGTGTATCGCTGTATAGTACAAGCGGCCCACGTGTCTTGAAATCCGGTCGACTGCGTGAAATTTTCGCGTAGGATAAATACAGGACGAGCTTAAGCCTCAACAAAAAAAAAAGAAGAAGGAATATAAGCGAAATCTAGAGGGCGAAGGAATTTATTGTAAAAAGGGAAAATATTTTCGCGTTTATGCCAGAGTTTGATTGATTAAGGCTGAAGAAACTGTGCTAGCTGGGATAAACTTTCGCCGTAAGATGAAATAGGATTCCGGTAAAGGGTTTATCCGATAAAGGGATATAGGAACGATTCTAATATTGAGTGGCAAGGGCATCGAGCTGTTAATTAAAGCGGAAGGATGGTTTTATTGTATTTATATCTAAATAGCAACACTTAAATAACGCCCCTATAATAATGATAAAAAAAACTCTCCGAATCGTTAACTCCCCTTATAATCACCCCAGCACATTGAAAGCTATCAATTACAGTGATAAATCCCCGTAATAGAACTCTTTAACCGAACGCAGAGAGTAATATACTACTCTTGTCAGAAAACAAGACCATCCAATAAAATTAAGATGTTTGTTAATAATCCCAAATCGTACATAATAGACGGCTGAACACACCTGACGAGGAGCTTACCGTCGGTGTCCTTAATCTTTTCGTTCCTGAGGGCGGCTACTGTAATCAATCACGGTGGTGTGCGGTGTCTACGGTTGTTTTCAGACCAGGACGATGTACTGAAACTGAACGTATGGAGTACAAGGAAACCGCATCGCCGTACGATTACGGTGTTTTATACGGGGAAAATACACGTTTGGGAAATAAGATCGGACTACCTCGCCGTCGTAGAAACTAAATCCGGAAAACAGGTTTTCCGATCACGAATATATACCGAGCCTCATTCAAAATCTTTATCCAGATTTTTTTTTTACGAGTATAAGTGAGAATTTGATATATATACAGGGTGTCTCAGCGAGTAACAACGTAAGTGTGATTTTGACGTTAGATTTTGACAACAAATCTTTGAGAACGCTTATTTTCCATGGCACAGTGAATAAGTATCGATGAATTATGTATGCATTAAAAAAAATGTAATTATTTTCTAAAGTATCAATTGCATCAACTATATCAACGTCAATTAGTTGACAGTTGTACAAGATTAAATCGTATTATATTTTCTGAGAATAGAGTTCATTTACATCTTTATTTACATCTCCCAATCCCCTCCCTCATACACACAATCGTCTCTTCATTTTTTTTTACAAGAAGGGATCTTGTAAAATCCAACCAGTTGGAATTTAGACTTCAACCAAGTTAGCGGCTTCATTCAATATACTTAATTTAAAACACAATTAAACGTCACATACGAACATATTTGACAGTTAAACGTCACATAATAATATCAAGAAAATGTCAAATATGAATTCATCACATTTCAATGTCAAATGCTGACAGAAAACATCCTATAGTTTAAATGTGAAATACAGACTTGACACGTTTGAAACTAAATGTCAAATACAGACAAGTCTTGCTGTTTAAATGTCGACGACGGATAGAATAATTATAATTTTGACATGAAATCGGTGCAGCTGCACTCACTATAGTTTACAATAAAAATAAACGTCACATACGGACATGTTTGACAGTTAAACGTCACCGTATCCGGACAAATTCGGCAATAAAATGTCAATATGAGTTCGTGTACACGTTTAAACGTCACTCCCTGACAGAAAACATCCTGGTTTGGCATTTAAAACTCGGAATTTTATTTGACTTGCAGGAATTTCACATTTCCGTCAAATAAGGTCATGTTTGATGTCAAATACAAACAAGTTTTGCTATTTAGATGTCAAACACGGATAAAATACTTATAATTTTGACGTTTAGTTGTCAATTAAGTATCAGATTAACGTTTAAATGTCAAATACGAATAAGTTTGAAGTTGAAACGTCAAATACAGACACGTCTTTATGTTTAAATATCGACGACGTATAGAATATTCATAATTTTGACATTTAGATGTCAATTATGCATAAAAAATACATATATCAAGAGATGCTGTGGTCGACCGATAAGTAATACAGCTTGGAAATCGGTGCAGCTGCACTCACTATAGTTTAAAATAAAAATAAACGTCATATACGGACAAGTTTGACAGTTAAACGTCACCGTATCCGAACAAATTCGGCAATAAAATGTCAAATATGAGTTCGCGTAGACGTTTAAACGTCACACGCTGACAGAAAACATCCTGCTTTGGCATTTAAAACTCGGAATTTTATGTGACTTGTGCGAATTTCACATTTCTGTCAAACAAGGTCACGTTTGACGTTTAAATATCCGACATACACAAGTTTAACGTTTAATGTGACATTAAATGTCAAATACAAACAAGTTTTGCTATTTAGATGTTAAACACGGATAAAATACTTATAATTTTGACATTTAGTTGTCAATTAAGTTTCAGATTAACGTTTAAATGTCAAATACGAATAAGTTTGAAGCTGAAACGTCAAATACAGACACGTCTTTATATTTAAATGTGACAGCGTATAGAATATTTATAATTTTGACATTTAGATGTCAATTAGGAATAAAAAATACATACCAAGAGATGCTGTGGTCGACCGATAAGCAATACAACTTGGAAATCGGTGCAGCTGCACTCATTGTAGTTTAAAATAAAAATAAACGTCACATACGGACGAGTTTGACAGTTAAACGTCACCGTATCCGCACAAATTCGGCAATAAAATGTCAATTATGTGTTCGTGTAGATGTTTAAATGTCACACGCTAAGTGAAAACAAGCCAGTTTGGCATTTAAAACTCGAAACTTCACATTTCTGTCAAATAAAGGTCATGTTTGACGTTTAAATATCCGACATACATAGTTTAACGTTTAAATGTGACATTAAACGTCAGATTTAAACAAGTTTTGCTATTTAGATGTCAAACACGGATAAATTACTTATAATTTTGACATTTAGTTGTCGACTAAAGTATCAGTTTAACATTTCAATGTCAAATACGAATAAGTTTGAAGTTGAAACGTCAAATATAGATACGCCTTTAAGGTTAAATGTCGACGACGGATAGAATATGTAAAAATTTGACATTTAGATGTCAATTATGCGTAAGTATGACGTTCAAATGTCAAAACATCAAGATATCTTGACATTTAAATGTTAACTCGATTTAAAGGCGTAGTTCCAAAAGACAATGGGGCTAGATTAGAACCTATAATCTCTAGATGGCATTCTCAGTCAAAATCAAACACAAGATATGTCAGTTAGGCTACATTTAAATGCCAATACATACCAGTAAGTTTGAAGTTCAAATATGAAATAGAAACATATGTTTATATTTAAATGTTGGCGACGGATAGAATACTTATAATTTTGACATTTACTTGTCAATTATGCATAAGTATGACATTTAAATGTCAAAATCTACCTTGACATTTCAATGTTAATACCACTTGAATGTTAACTCTACTTAAGGGCGTAGTACTACAACATTTTTAGCAGACGCTAGTGCCAATTTAACTAACTAACTAACTATCAAAAGAAATTAAATATTCGTGACATTTTTTACTGATATTTGACAGATTATTTCCGTCTTTTATTTATTTCTGGTATAATTATTGTTTATAACCTTAAATTTAAATTTTATCAGTCAATATTTGCACGAAAATCTGTATCCTCACATGGGTTTGGATTTCATTATTAACTAAAGACGCTGTATATTCGGAAATGGCAAACTCACATCAATGAGTCAAACTCTGTTATAGTTTCTACTTAATGAAGCTCCCATAATTTTCAATTCCTCAATCAATCAAAATAGAAACAAAAACCTCCATCATTGTCTCTCCGTCGATACTATATAGCGCATATCACTCATCTTTTTTCTTTTCCTCGTCAGTTTTATCTTTTATACAAGACATAATAATTAATTACATTATCCCTCTTCACTCTCGGAATCCGCCGAAGAGATTTCCGCCGTTCTAATTTACCAAAACTTTCCATCAGCATTAGATGCTTCTTTTTTCCTCCTCCTTATCCACCGCCACGTACCCCTAACCAGCTAGAAAGTTATTAAGCCTCAACCGAAACGGAAAATTTCAAGTTAATTACGGACGTTCCTGTTCATTAATTATTTCCTAAATGACCACCGCACCAACACAGGGACGTAGTAATTCTTTCAACGTGTAAAGGGGTGCACGCTTGTTCTCCAAACAAAATAAAGTTAGTAAAGTCGTTAATTGTCGTTAATTGACGTTAATATTTTTAAGTTTTAATTTTGCCTCGAAATTTGTGGAAAGAGGGATCGATAATTAGAATATCTAAACGCGGTGGGTTAGAATTAAATTATTTTGTTCTTACAAGTAAATTCAGTAGGTGTTAATGTTAAATAAAAGCAAGCACGATTGCCTGCGTCGTCTCGGAGATAAAATGTTCCAGGGAGAGGAATGAGGCTTGATGAAATTTTAATTTTTTAATTATTTCCCTTGTCGTTTTCGGAGAGGTTTATTTTCCCTGGATAAAATATTAAATTGTTCCTCTATTGGATTTAGAACGTTCTAACATCGTCTTTCCCAATATCTAGTAAAAGGAACTGTTTGTATTTATGTACTTAAAAATTAAGAAGGAAAGAACTGGAAAAGAACACCTTCGAATGGAACTACGTATGAGTCAGAATGACTTGACGGAAAATGCGATTAGATTAAATAAATCCCAACTTCGTATTAATTCAGTCAAAACAACGTTACATAATAATGTCGTGTTGCAACTGTTCGTTGAATTTTAATTTTTACCACCAAGAAAAAATTCAATGATCGAATGATGAAGAATAATATTAATAAATCTAAATGTGCATGGAAAATAATAAACAATGAAAGCAATATTAATACTAAAAGAACACACAAATTGGTTATAAGAGACAGTAACAATGAGCTAATTGAAGACGTAAACAATCCTAACAGTTTTTGTTATGTATGTGGAGAATTCACCGTTCAACAGCATAGACGAAATATTACACCGTTAATAGAAAAATCGTATTAAACCTTTATTTTAAATGAAAAATTACAAATCAAGACAAGTTGTGGACCCCTCACAATGTCTGCGCACGATGTGCTGTTATTTTGAGGAGCTGGATAAACGGTAAGAGCATAGCTATGCCATTTGGTGGACCTATGATTTGGCGAGCACAAAAGGATCATCCGACAGACTGCTACTTTTGCTGTACAAAGACCTTCGGGTTTTCCAGTAAAAATAAGGATAAAATTACCTGTCCTAATTTACCTTCTGCCACTCGTCCAGTTCCTCATTCGGAAGCTTTGCCAGTACCAGGTCCTATGGATATGTTTCGAACCAAGAACATGTTGAAACCGAGATAGAAGAATACATTTCAGAGTTGTCGGACACAGATGAAGAATATTTGCCATCTCAAGAGGACACGCCTCATTTAATAAATCAATTGGAATTAAATGATCTAGTTCCAGATCTTAATTTATCAAAAACTCAGGCAGAAATATTAGGATCAAGACTGCAAGGATGGAAGTTGTTAGCTCCGGGTACGCCCCAGGCAAGAATACAATATTTTATTCTGGAGTAGACGTGGCCAAAATAATAAATCATTAAGGCGCCGACATTAACTTTATTGCGCAAATTTAACACAACATAAAAAGCCAAGTTTAGTTTTTTTACTAGATCCTCAATGTGTCCATCCCAAGACAGATTGACGTCCAATGTTACACCTAAGAACTTAAACTTACTAGCATTGGGTACCGATTTACCATTTAGGTTAAAATAAATGCTTGAATTTGTTTTGTTGTTGAAGCATACTGCGGCGGATTTATTTATATTTAATTCTAAATTGTTTTTTGTACACCAATTATGAATAGTTTTATTGACGGTGTTCCCCAGTGGCGATATACTGCTAAAATCGTCACTTCTTATCATACAGGACGTGTCATCTGCATATTGGTAAAGAAAACACATTTCGAATATATCAGGCATATCAGCCACGTATATCAAGAACGGCGTAGGACCCAGTATAGAACCCTGCGGAATACCTCTGGTAATCAATGCAGATGAAGATACAGTGTCTCTCTCTATACCTTGCTCGACACTTCTAATACTTAAATACTGACGTCTACCACTTAAGGATTTTATATATTCGAGCGCTATTCCTCTAACACCGATGGATTCTAATTTATTTAATAAAATTTGATGGCTAATAGTGTCAAACGCCTTACTGATGTCATAAAAAAGACCTACCACTTTGTCACTCTCGTCAATACAACCAATTAAATTGTTTAGGAAGGTATAGACAGCCATCTCAGTGTTCTTACCAGGAAGAAAACCGAATTGATGCAGAGGAATTATATCATGTTTTAAGAGATGACTAAGTAATCGTTTATTTAATATCTTTTCATAAACTTTTGAAAAAGGTAAAAGTGAGATAGGGCGGTAATTTGATATGTCGTTTTCTTTACCCTTTTTATGAATGGGTACAATTTTGGAAATTTTTAAAGCGTTTGGAAAAGTGGCGGACCTAATGGAATTATTAATAATGATACTCAAAGGTTTTGTTATATATTGCATACATGTCTTAAGTAAAGATGACGGAATACTATCAAATCCATATAATTTCTTTTATTTCATATTCGTCAGTTGGTTGTAGGAACATGGAGTGGTGACATTGATTTGTACTCTCGTAGGAAAAGTTATTAGTCTCGACATTATTAAACTACTTGGTCTACAACTTTGATTCACAAAGTATTGCTGTTTCCTTTGTGAATGGGATAGTCGAGCGAGAAATTTGCACTATACTGTTAAGCAGTGGCCAACCAGAATACAATATACTCTTGAAGTAAAGAACGTAGTCCATAATTCGTTGGTGGAGCTTCATAAAATACTTTTACCGCAATTAGACATAAAATTGTCTGATGAAGTTGAGTATTCGCCGGGTCTGATGAAGAATTTCATCAAAGCATTGGACAAAGAGGGATCAGGATTTCGATACCTTAAACAAAAATTTTCTAATATATATGAGCAAAACTTAAAGAGGGGATTTTTATACGACCCCAGATTAATCTGTTACAACAGGATCGAGAATTTGAATTTTAGTTGTTGTCATGCATTCGGCTCTAAATAATCTTGGAGATGTTAGTGACGGGGGTGATGGGGATCAGGATATTTCCACTATTGAAAAAACGCTATCAGGGCAAGTGGAATAGCGATATGCTTGCTGACTACTGTTGGACTTTAATTTGGGAATGTTCTTCACCCCAATATAAAAGAAAAGTGAAAAGAAAGACTTTCTAAATACGTCCCAGAATAGCATAAACTTAGTTAGTGTTAGTATTGTATGATCAATATGAATTTTATTTGTTTATAATACCAGACGTGATAGAAGATATTTGTTTTTATAATAATTATTTGGAATATAAAACAGAATAAGTTTGTATTTATCTCTTTCTAAATGCAATATCTGCAGGTGTTTCGACAAACACCGCACAAACTGTAAAGGCACAATCTTACTAATTTCAATCGCATATTGGTCTTATACCAGGAGGCGGGGCAGATATTGTAAAGCACGTGAGTAGTGAAATATATGCATCTAAAGAGAGGGGAGAAAAAAATTATACATGATAACCCATCAAGTAATCAATGGTATGAGTCAGAATGACTTAACGGAAAATGCGATTAAGTATATATAAATCCCAACTTCGTATTAATTCAGTTAAACATAACGTTATAATAATGTCGTGTTGTAACTGTTTAAGTATTTTCTTCTCTATAATCGCTTTCGCGGCGATAGCCCTTAAAATTTACGTTAAATTAACGACAAAATGGAATAATTCTTATACGACTTTAGTAGGGAAAACGGCAATAATCACAGGCGGTAATATAGGTGAGAATTGCATCCTTATCTTGTTCTATTTTATAGAGATTAATCGCAATTATTTAACCGAATTAGGAATCGGATATTACACAGCTTTAGATTTCGCGAAAAGAGGTGCTAGAGTTATCTTAGCATGTAGGAATAGAGATAGAGCTGAAGATGCTTTAAGACGTATCATCAAAGCTACCAACAACAAAAACGTCACTTATAAATTGGTCGATTTGAAATCTTTACAATCCGTAAGAGATTTCGCAGCGGACATCAATAAAAATGAAGAAAGAGTTGATATCTTAGTAAACAATGCTGGTGTTATGTTAGATAATGACGATTACACTATAAAGATGGGATCCAAACTGTATTACACGTGAATCATATATCACCGTTTTTGCTGACTCATCTTTTAATCGGTAAGAATTTATTTAATTTCAAATCAGAATAATCCAATTCATTTCATTTTATTTGCAGATAAATTAAAAAAATCAGCACCGAGTAGGATCGTTAACGTATCCTCTATGGCCGCTAAGAACGCCGCTCTATCGGTAAAAACTGTCGATAAAATGAATGAGATTTTGAAGGATTACTTCGACTTAGCGATGTATAACAATTCCAAATTATGCAACATCTTATTCACGACTGAATTGGCGAAGAGATTATCCGAAACCGGAGTTACCGTAAACGTATTACATCCGGGTATTATTGCCACTAATTTTTTGAGTAACGCTCAGGGTCTCATGAAAATTGTATTCCAATTTATGGTGAATTGGTTCTTTCTCGTATGTATATGAATATAAAGGATTAAAACGTGATGAATTGATATTATTTTCTTATTTTTTTTTAGACATCAGAAGAAGGGGCTCAAACTCAAATCTATCTATCGGTTTCCAATGATGTCGCTAATGTGACAGGTGGACTTTTCGATAAATGCAAACAGGTTGATATTTACGAGACAGCTCAAGACGTTGATTTAGCCGTGAAGGTCTGGAAGAAGAGTGAAGAATACGCTAAATTAAATGATAATGAGAAAATTGCATATTTGTAGATATTGTTACAATTAAAAATGTCTAAAATAATTTGAATATATTGTAATGTGAAATTTATTTAAAAATAAAATTAAGAAAATTCGAGCTTTACTCTTTTAAATTAAAATAGGGGTTTTAATAACAATTAATCTCAGAGGTAAAATTCAAAAAGATGTCAAATTTGTTTGTCAAATGAGATTCTTCTTTTGTCAAATCACTTTCCCGTTATGTCAAATGCTTTTCCCTTACTATTTATATTACATATTTTATACATATTTAGAAGGAACGGCCGGTTTCATAATCAGTCGTAAAAGCTCTTTTAACTAAAGTTAAAGTAACCTTTAAAGTCAGCTTAGTAGAATTTGACATGTAATATTGTTATGTATCTGTCAGATCTACTGTCACATGCAATTTATATTATATTTTATATATTATTAAAGACTAATTTGTAAAAAAGTGCAGTAAAATGAAGGCGCAAATTTTAGCAAAAATTCGAAAGTAAGATAAATATATTAAAATGCAAAATAACAAATAATATATTCAATGTTGAAAGGTAGGTATGTAATGTAATAAAAAATTACTCTGCTGCTCTATCAATTTCGGCAGCATTTCATTGCTCTTGATACTCGATTTATTAAAGAAAGCGAACTTTAAATCTGCTCGGACCAATCGACTCAGAACAGAATGATCGGCATATTTTGCTATAGGTACCTACTTGAAATTCCATGAATAACCGCGTATGATTCGTGGCCGATCTGAGCATGTCAAACCGAAGCTGTGCGCTGTTATTCATTGAATTTCATTTGTAATAAAACGCGCCGATCGTTCCTTTTTGAGTTGATCGGTCCAAGCCGATTCAATCTGCGTCCTCCTTCAACTTTTTTGCCGAGACTTTTAGTAGGTACTCCAACGAAATCCTATACAGAAACAATCATAGGCTGTTGCAAAAAGTCAGAGTCAATAGTAGCCGAATAATGATTGTATAGATCTTTATCTAAAAGTATTATAGTAGGTATAATTTTGCTGACTTTGTTGGAATTGCAATTAAATGTATTATTTTTTTGTTCTAACAATGACGTGGCGGTTTTTTTGAGGCGTTAAAAGGCGTGTAATACTTTTATTGATCGCACTGATGAAGGGCTTAATTTACAATGGATGTCAAATGACGTCTTCAGATACATCCGATGAGCACGATTACCGATTAGTAAAAGAACGCACCCGATGAGATGCCGATGAGTTTGACAATAGAGGAATAGAGATTGATACAAATCATACAAGGTTATGATCATTTATGACAACAAACGCGATCAGATGTTTACCTCCACCACAAATCAAAGAATTCCATCGACTCCTAAAGCCGATGAATCCCATGAGCATCCGATGCATGGCATCGATTAAAAGAACTGTCCAATCTATTCATCGCATTTCTAGCGTTTACTAAACTAACTACTCTGATAGATTTCTGATTCAAGCGCTGCGTCAATCGATGAATAAAACTACGCGCCTAAAGTGATAAAATCGAAATTAACTCGAGATAAAGGACACTTTTACTTTAAAGTGACATTATGAAACGCATTTAAAAATTAAAGGTTACTTTTGAATTAAAGTATCTTTTAATTTGATTATGAAACCGGCCGTAGGGATTCATTTAAATGTACGACAAACACTTTCATAATCGACAAACTCGACAAATGTCCGGCTAGATTTTTTTCGTTTTTTTGAAATATCTCGGCTATTAAGAGAGATAGGACCGAAATCTCTTCGGTACAACACTCAGGGCGATGAGTACAATCTTTTCCACCCCTCGGAGATCGAAAGTCCGACAAATGCCCGGCTAGATTTTTTTCGTTTTTTTGAAATATCTCGGCTACTAAGAGAGATGGTACCGAAATCTCTTCGGTACAACATTCAGGGCGATGGGTACAATCTTTTCCACCCCTCGGAGATCGAAAGTCCGACAAATGCCCGGCTAGATTTTTTTCGTTTTTTTCAAATATCTCGGCTACTAAGAGAGATAAAACCGAAATCTCTTCGGTACAACATTCAGGACGATGGGTACAATCTTTTCCACCCCTCGGAGATCGAAAGTTCGACAAATGCCCGGCTAGATTTTTTTCGTTTTTTTTAAATATCTCGGTTACTAAGAGAGATAGGACCGAAATCTCTTCGGCACAACACTCAGGGCGATGAGTACAATCTTTTCCACCTCGGAGATCGAAAGTTCGACAAATGCCCGGCTAGATTTTTTTCGTTTTTTTTTTTGAAATATCTTTTTTTTTTCGGAAATATCTCGGAGATCGAAAGTTCGACAAATTAAGTTTTTTGAAATAGATGGGACGGAAATCTCTTCGGTACAACACTCAGGACGACGAGTACAATCTTTTCCACCCCTCGGAGATCAAAAATTCGACAAATGCCCGGCTAGATTTTTTTCGTTTTTTTGAAATAGCTCGGCTACTAAGAGAGATAGGACCGAAATCTCTTCGGTACAACACTCAGGGCGATGAGTACAATCTTTTTCACCCCTCGGAGATCGAAAATTCGACAAATGCCCGGCTAGATTTTTTTCGTTTTTTGAAATATCTCGGCTATTAAGCAAGGTAGGACCGAAATCTCTTCGGTACAAACTTCAGGACGATGGGTACAATCTTAGGACCGAAATCTCTTCGGTACAACACTCAGGGCGATGAGTACAATCTTTTCCACCCTTCGTAGATCGAAAATTCGACAAATGCCCGGCTAGAAATCTGTCGGTTTTTTTGAATATCTCGGCTGCTAAGAGAGATAGTACCGCAATCTCTTCTGTACAACGCTCAGGGCGATGAGTACAATCTTTTCTACCCCTCGGAGATAGAAATTTCGACAAATGCCCGGCTAGAAATCTGTCGGTTTTTTTGAATATCTCGGCTGCTAAGAGAGATAGTACCGCAATCTCTTCGGTACAACGCTCAGGGCGATGAGTACAATCTTTTCCACCCCTCGGAGATTGAAAATTCGACAAATGCCCGGTTAAATTTTTCGTTTTTTTTTTAAACAACTATCTATTGACAGTGGACGTCTGAAATTTTGACAGTTGGGGTTAGGTGATAGATCTCCATTGGCATAATACGTCTACAACAGTTTAGCGTTAATCAAAATGTCTACATGTGGGGCTATTTCAACCAATTGTTTCAGGTCTATTATTTATTCTGTTGCAGACTACACGAAATGGTAGATGATGATCAAATGGATTTGGCCATTAAAAACGTTTTAGATGGATGTTTAACAATCAAAGGAGCAGCAGCTCATTTTAATATTCCATCTTCCACATTAAAAGATCGTATTCGTCTTGTCGAAACACAACAAGCTCAAGGAAAATCTATACAGTTTAGTTCTAGTGGCCATCTTACTGTATTTAATAGAGATCAGGAAAAAGATTTTGCAGAAAGAATAAAAGATCTTTCAAGCAGAAGTTGAAATCCGCCGAGCTGCGTTCATTTATGCTGAGACATAATTTGATGCAATTATGAAACGTAATAGCCGTCTTTCTCAATCAAGTAGCAGTAAATGAATTCTTTAATTTATACAAAAATCTGTAATTTGATATTCAAAATCAGGGTAAAGCAGAAACAATCTGGAATATGGATGATACTAGCATACCTTTAAACAACTCTCCGGCAAAAATTGTTGCGGCAAAGGGCGGCAGAGAAGTCGTTAAGCTTACAAATGTGGAAAGAGATCAAAATATAACAATTGTAGTTTGTTGTAGTGCTCATTTATAAAGCAAAGACACAAAAATTTAGAGATGCCTACAAAAAAGATTAACCTTCTTGTACTGTAGTATCCATGACAGAATCTGGATAGATAAACGAAGATGTTTTTGTAGACTGGTTAAAACACTTCCAGAAACATCGTTCGCCCGGAAAGTGTATTCTCATTCTGGATGGTCATATGATTCGTTGTGCATTGCCAGCTTTGAAACACTGTAGAGAAAATTAAATCGAGTTTTTGTGACTTCCACCTCACACCACCCACGCCTTACAACCCCTCGACCCCTCGAACGGTGTTCAAACCTCTAAAGGTGTTTTATAATCAGGGAGCAACTAACTTTGTTCATAATAACTCAACCACGCCATTGTCCAAATTCCATTTTGGTAAATTCTTTTTAGGTGCTTGGAACAAAGCAGCAACACTGGGTAATGCTACTAAAGGATCTCAGTGCACTGGAATCTTCCCGTTTAATTCTGATGTTATTTCACATGAATAATTTCTTCCATCAATCAATATTATAAGGACAATTCTCCAAATGTTCAAAATGCCTGTTTAATACTTAGAATGATTCTCTTCGTCCACTATGCTTTGATGTTGTTTTCTTCCAAGGGGAGTTGCCGTTTGTGCAGGATTTCTTCACTTGCAGCTGCCCAGCATTCAGGTCCTCCATTTTCATGCACATATTTTCTTTTATTTGTTAAAAGGTCTATCGAGATCATCCCAGCTACGATCTGAAGCGCCACTGTTGAGGTCCTACGAAAGGCTGACACCAGTCTAATTAATTCGATAGGGACTGTATCTATCACACTGTATACTGCAGCAATCACATTACAAAAGATAATGTTGTGTGCGGAGTAACATTTTGAATTGAACAAATTGAATTAAAAAAATATCTCTCTTTAGAACAAGATCAGAAACAATAAAACACAAATTAACTCTGCACTATATCTATATAATTAATATTTACATCATCATTAGATGACCTTGGAATCGATACTTTCGAATGCAACAACGTTTGAGTCAGAATGACTCGACAGCAAACGAGATTAGATTAGATTAATGTTTATAAATTCCAACTTCGTATTAATTCAGTCAAATATAACATAACGTTATAATAATGGTGTGTTGTAACTGTTTAAGTATTTTCTTCTCCATAATCGCTTTGGCGGCGATAGCCCTTAAAATTTACGTTAAATTAACGATAAAATGGAATAATTCTTATACGAGTTTAGTTGGGAAAACAGCTATAATCACAGGTGCTAATATAGGTGAGAATTGCATCCTTATCTTGTTCTATTTTATAGAGATTAATCGCAACTATTTAACCGAATTAGGAATCGGATATTACACAGCTTTAGATTTCGCGAAAAGAGGTGCTAGAGTGATCTTAGCATGTAGGAATAGAGATAGAGCTGAAGATGCTTTAAGACGTATCATCAAAGCTACCAACAACAAGAACGTCACTTATAAATTGGTCGATTTGAAATCTTTACAATCCGTAAGAGATTTCGCAGCGGACATCAATAAAAATGAAGAAAAAGTTGATATCTTAGTAAACAATGCTGGTGTTATGTTAGATAATGACGATTACACTAAAGATGGGATCCAAACTGTATTACACGTGAATCATATATCACCGTTTTTGCTGACTCATCTTTTAATCGGTAAGAATTTATTTAATTTCAAATTAGAATAATCCAATTCATTTCATTTCATTTGCAGATAAATTAAAAAAATCAGCACCGAGTAGGATCGTTAACGTATCTTCTTTGGCTGCTAAGAATGCTGCTCTATCGGTAAAAACTGTTGATAAAATGAATTCGATTCCGAAAGATTTCCTCAACTTCGAGATGTATAACAATTCCAAGTTATGCAACATCTTATTCACGACTGAATTGGCGAAAAGATTAGCCGAAACTGGAGTTACCGTAAACGTATTACACCCGGGTCTTATTGCCTCTAATTTTTTGAGTAACGCTCAGGGTTTCATGAAAAATGTATTCCCATTTATCGTGAAATGGTTCTTCCTCGTATGTATATATAAATATAAAGGATTAAAACGTGATGAGTTGATATTATTTTTTATTTTTTTAGACATCAGAAGAAGGGGCTCAAACTCAAATCTATCTATCGGTTTCCAATGATGTCGCTAATGTCACAGGTGGGCTTTTCGATAAATGCAAACAAGTTGATATTTACGAGACAGCTCAAGATCCTGATTTAGCCGTGAAGGTCTGGGAGAAGAGTGAAGAATACGCTAAATTAAACGATAATGAGAAAATAGCATATTTGTAGATATTGTTACAAATAAAAGTGTCAAAAATGATTTGAATCAATTTTTTTCGTTACTTCCGTTAGGAAATGAAGTAGATCTAGGGAAGATAATCACGTGAACAAACTACGTATAAACGCAAAAGATACACATCCCCGTGCCTGAAGTAAAGTCCTTTTAAGTAGGAAATATTCCCGGCTTGTTAGTTGGAGCTGTGGTGAAGTTTGCATATGTCAGGACGTAGTAAACTAAAATAATGATCCCTTGTAGCAAGGTAATTAAGCTTTACAAACTGTGTAGACATAAAGTTCTCTAGGAACGCATACATAAGCGGAAAGTTGATGATTAAAGCGTTAGATGTCCTTGTAGGGGAACCTATAATGAGTTATGTTATATATTTGAGATTAGAGTTCGAGTTTCAAGTAAAAAATTATTTTGTCCAATATTCTATAGACTTTATTTTAGGTTTTGTTTTGTGTTGTGTCATCACAACCTAGAGAATCAATGTATGGATCAAAACCGATTCCATCTTGACAGTTTTGCTCGCTTTTTTCATTTTGTTTGTCAATTTTTTTTTGTGTTAGTGAGTTAGTTTCATTAATATATCAAGGGGAAAAAAACAATATAATAGGTATTGTGTTATTTGAGTAGTCCATTCGTTGATTGCTTAGATGATTTATTGTTTCTTCTTGCATTTAGGGAGAGAGATAATTCTGTTCTTTAAAGATGCTAATTGAATCATTAATTGAAAGATTGCAGATTCAAAATGTCACAGTGATTGAATATCCTGTTGAATACATAGATATGATAAAAACGTTTGTTACTGTTCAGAAAACTGGCTGTGATTTGTGTATTAAGGACTGGAGAATTGAAACTCATGCTATTGCGGATTCAAGTCTCAGTCTTCTTAACAAGCCTCCTATCAACCCATTACTGCAGCTAATGGATTCTATTTTTATTTTCGTATTTTAAATCAAAAAGAGTAGTAGTTAAATTCCCTAAAAATGTGCTTAGAACAAAATTATTGTCAATTTCAATACGAATTCTACGAACAAACTAAAGGTTTAGTCATGGAAAATCCATTAAGTCCGCTATTAGCAGAAATAATTATGGATGAATTAGAAAACATCGTTAGCACACACCCATTATTCAGACATTGCATTTATTAGTACAGGTATGTCGATGACGTATTAGTTTGCTTCAACGGTACCGACAGACAACTAAAATCGTTTCACAACCACATGAATACTATTTACCCTAACATAAAATTTACTATGGAAATAGAAGTAAATAAAAGCACATATCACACAGTAATAACAAACACTAATTTTCAATTTATCACAAACCGACACAGACAGATACTATAATTCATGTAAGATCTTTTGAATCTCTGATTTACAAATTATCAGCTTATCAGTCTATGATCCACAAATTAATTAACATTCCCATGAGTCAAGAAAACTTTGAATTAGAAAAGAATAGAATATTTACGACAGGGGTCAATAATGGGTAATCGATGGACACAATTTTAACTAAACAACTAGAGTCAAAAACACTCTCCTTAATTTACCCCAAAACAAAAACTATACCTTCTAATTACAATCTTATCACATATGTACTTAGGAAGTAGGGACTATCATTAAGAAAGCGAGTAATGAATCAATTTCTCTCAAAACGAATAACTCAATACAAAGAACTTTTAACAATAAGAAAGATAAAACAAACAAAAAATTGAACTCAGGAGTTTATAAGTTAACATGTGAAGAATGTGGAAAAGTTTACATCGGACAGACAGGGAGGAGTGTTGAAGGCAGGATAAGAGAACATGAAAGAAGTTATAACGATAAGAAAACAGATTCGACCTTTGCTAACCATAAATTTAACAAACAATTTTAAATTTTACATATTCAAGAAAAAAGTAAAAAACTTAACTTACTGGAAAGTTTAGAAGTAAATAAATTTAGTAAAATAGATATAATATTAAACGATCAGTTGGACTTCCTCCTCTACTAAATTTAAAACTGTAATTGAATACCCCTACATAACAACAATAAAATTGTGTCATCTATTTTCTGTATTTATAAGTGACATTGTAACAGAAATTGAATTTGTATATTTTCATCACCTGATGAAGCCACAGTGTGGTGTCTACGTTAAATATATTTTTTTGAAACTAAGATTTCTTTTGTAAAAGACAAAGCACTTCTAAAAATATTGCAAATCAATTTTTTTAAATTTTGAAATCTCTTCAACCCGTCCAAATAGCATTTGGCGTTTTTGTCTGCAAAATAATCGTTTACGAAGATGATGGCCTCGTAATTTGACGAAAACCTCTGAACGAAATGAAAAGAAGTTGTTTGAGGCTAGATCTGGTGAATAAGGAGGGTGGTTAAGCAGTTCAAACCGTAATTCGTGGATTTTTTCAATGGCATTCGCTGAGTTGTCTTGTTGAAACAAACATTTTTTTTCTGCAAATGTGGCCGTTTTTCAGCATTTCTGTCTTTAGCTTGTCGAGTAATGATGCGTAATACACTCCTGTAATGGTTTTGACCGTATTTTTGTTTCAAACATATCCAAGCTTCATTTACAATAATTAATTAGGGCCAAAATTATGTCAATAGAGCGTTGGAATTGTTCATTCAAATACGTTTTTGGTCTAACGTTATCAAGCTTTTAGACATGTTCATAATCTCTGCTATCTCTCTCACTTTAATATTGGCTGGTGTTTAGCACTATTTGGTGAACTTCAGCCATGTTATCGTCAGCGGTTACAGTTTTTGGACGTCTCGAACTCTCAGCATTCTGCCGCTTACAATTTCACTGTGGTACCCTCGTAAATTATATACAGGGTGTAACAATAGTGCGATATTCTTCCATATCTCCTTTGTTATGCAAAATACAGCAAATAATCACCAGTAACTTTACATTTTTAAATGGAACATCCTATATATGATCACATTTTTAAATTGCCTAAGCAATTTTAAGACAACTTTATACAAGATAATATTCAGTTATTTCCATTAGTTTGCAAGACATTTACATTTGATTGAAAATTTTGACATTTTGTTATCCTCAAAAATATGCCATTATTTCGGTGACAGAAAAATGTAACATTATTAAACTTAACATAACGTTAGAAGCATCTTCTATGATGACAATAAACAGATGTAGATGTAGATGTAGATTTCTGTATGTTGCTGTGTAGGTGTGCTCTTTAAGTTTAGAGACCAAACATTAAATAATGAAATTTGAACTTTTCTTTACTCTCTATCTTTTGTGCTGAAGCTACGTTAATGTAATGAAAATGAAATCAAATAAAATAGGTTGTTAAATAGTTTCATAGAAACATCAAAACTTATAGCAGTGCCAGTTAGTATCGAGTTTGGTACAGACGAGCTAATTCAAATGATCTAAATCCATCGCTGATTTATCAAATACGTTATCTAAATAGAAGACATCTAGAACCTTTAGCAAACCAGTTGCAAATGAAAATAATCAATTTGAAGTACTTGCTATGGCAGTCGAGGATCCCCAACATAAATTTCATGGCTACCATTATTTACCTTTCAATTCCTGAAATATGTCCACTTGTTGGTCAATAATTTCAGGAATTGAAAGATAAGTACATAAAAGTCAACAAATAGATATATTATTTATACATTATTTACAGGAATTGTCTGGAAATGATTTTAAATGTCGCCTCAACTTTAGCCGGTGGATGTTAAATAAAGAACGGAAAGAACCAAGTTTTCATAATTTTATTTTATTCACGGACGAAGCGACTTTCCATAAAAACGCTTATGTTAATAGACACAATTTTTTATATTATAAAAACTGTGGATTACCATCGTCGTTGGCCTTTGAATGTATGGGGAGGAATAATAGGCAACCGGTTACTTGCTCCATATTTCTTTAACGGTACAGTCAACGGGGAAAATTATCTAGCTTTCCTAAGAAATAAATTAGAAGATTTTCTAGACATCCTTCCTCTTAATATAAAGAGGCATTTGTGGTTTCAGCAAGATGGAGCACATGCATTTCGTGTTAAATGAATTGGCAGAGGAGGTCCAATCCATTGGCCACCAAGGTCACCCGATCTGACCAAATGTGATTTTTTCTTTGGGAATACTTAAAAGATCAAGTTGGGGGCATGGGAAGCATTTCAAAGTGTTTATGACTGTATGCTGCACAAAGTTTCCTGATCATTCTTGAAAAGAGTAGGAATGTGCATCAATCAGAATGGTGGTTATATTGAACATGCTTTATAAAATATTTAGTTTATTAGTTACCTAACTGCAATTTTGTATTTTTAATAGTTCTAAAGTTTACCAACACTCCGTTATATCCTGTCATATGTAGTGTATTTACGAGGGAGCGTTTTTATATTCGCGGAATGAGCGGATTGTAGGGGGGTGATTAGGCGCATTGAGGGCGTGGCCTGTGCAGCGACTCATAATTAGTAGAAATACGAAGTCTCATTGTTATTAGACAGTTAGTCTTTGAGCTATCGTCAACCAAGTAACATAATCAGGAGTGAAAAGTGAAATATGGAAAAAATCGAATATCGTGCCGTTATAAAGTTCCTTACCAGGCAAGGAAAATCGATCGCGACCATAATGAATGAGATGTCATTGGTTTACGGCGACTCTTGTCCAGGAAAAACCATGGTGTACAAGTGGCATAGTTTATTTAAAAAAGGAAGGGAATCCCTTGAAGACGACCCGAGGCCGGGCAGGAGCATTGAGGTGACCACGCCAGCCAGCACTTATCCAAAAAGTTGAAAAAATTGTACTCGAAGATGCTCGGCTAAAGAAGAAACAACTCGCAGAAATGGTTGGAGTATCCGATAAAACAATTTTTAAAATCCTACACGATCATCTCGGCATGTCTAAGGTCAGCGCAAGATGGGTGCCGAGAATGCTCACGCCGCCGCAAAAACAACAGTAGAGTGTTCGCGTGCATTTTTGGACCTCTGTAATGAAGACAAGGATGGTGAATTGAGTCGAATTGTTACCGGAGACGAAACTTGGGTTCATCACTATGAACCTGAGTCCAAACAAGACTCCATGCAGTGGCATAAAAAGGGCACAGCACCTCCCAAAAAATTTAAAGTGTCATAATCAGCTGGGAAACTCATGGCAACGGTATCTTGGGACTCGGAAGGAATATTGTTGATTGATTATAAAGATAAAGGTGTTTCTATAACCGGAGAATATTACGCTTCAATATTAGAGCGACTAAAAGAAGCCATTAAAGAGGAAAGACGGGGAAAATTGACGAAAGGTGTGCTGCTTTTGCACGACAACGCGCCCGTCCACAAGAGCCGCGTTGCGTTAGCTGCCCTGCATAAGGTGGGCTTCGAAATTGTGAATCACCCACCTTACATCCCAGACCTGGCCCCGAGTGATTATTACCTGTTTCCGAAAATGAAAAAAGAGCTGCGGGGTAAAAAATTTACTGCCGATGATGAAGTCAAGGAGGCAGTTTCGGCATATTTTGCAGATAAAGAGAAATCATTGTTTTATGAGGGTATAAATAAATTAATTGAAAGATGTGAAAAATGTATCCGTCTTGCAGGTGAATATATTGAAAAAGAAATAATTTGGTTTTTTTATTTCCACCCCTTATCCCCCACTCCGTGAATATAAAAACGCTCCCTAGTAACTGTCTGTACAGCGTAGTGTTTCAATATGAAAAAAATGAGATTTTCGCATTTCAATTGTTTCAAAAAGACACTGATTTTTAGAACACTGTCATCATAGAAGATGCTTCTAACATTTTTCCC
Source organism: Holotrichia oblita (assembly GCA_023690525.1). Lineage (NCBI taxonomy): Eukaryota > Metazoa > Arthropoda > Insecta > Coleoptera > Scarabaeidae > Holotrichia > Holotrichia oblita. The sequence continues at coordinate 133,609,729 of CM043019.1, read as the reverse complement.
GTACCGAAATAATGGCATATTTCTGAAGATAGCAAAGTATCAAAATTTTAAATCAAATGTAAATATCTTCCAAACTAATGAAAATAACTGAATATTATCTTGTATAAAGTTGTCGTAAAATTCCTCAGGAAATTCAAAAATGTGTTTCTGGTGATTACAAGCAAACTAAACACCCTGTACAACTTTCGTATTCAAATATTTGTTACACCCTGTATATATATATTTAAATAAAAATACAGAATTTTATTGTAATAATATTTATTTCATTTTCTATTATATATATATATATAAGACGAAGAATTATATACAATTTATAACAACACAAAAGCAAACGGATACATTGAGTGAAATCAACCTAACCCGCATAGATACATAGTTGAGACTAGGAAATTACAAATTATCACAAAATATCACATCATCATTATAAAATTAAAAAGAGATAATACAAACGAACTTAGAGATATAGAAGGAGAATCACATTTTCTTCAAAAATTTTAAATATTTCTCGATATTAATCAAAATAAACCTACCCTGTATTATATACAACACATCTTCTATTGAATTCTGTTTCAGCTTTGAGTGTAGATAAAGAGTTTTAATTATCTAACATCATATTAATATTATTTATTACCGCTATTTATTACCACTTACAATCTCTATTTCATTATACAATAATTACTACAGTAATTATAAATAATTTCATGTAAGTATAGTATGTACTTTTATTCTTTAATTATTTCTATATCGACAGCCTTTTTTCCAAATTTTTTTTTAGCATTTAAAATACATGTACATATATATAATTCATTTCTCCGTATAAAAAGCATCATTTTAAAAATTGACTATAAGAGGAACATAATCTAGTATTATTTCTTACACGTATAAGTTTTCTCTTTAATTATTATTATATTTGCTACCTTTATATTACAAGTAAATACATAAATCTCGATTGTCTATTATTATAATATGGAATTTTAAAATTCATATATTTTCTTTTAATACTAAATTTAATTTAAATCTTAGATATTTATTTGTAGAAAAGAAATAAAATTTATATTATTCATATTTACAATTACGTCTGTATGTACCGGGTGCTCAACAAATATAAAGATAATTTAATCTGAAACCAAATTAGACAACCCCCACAGGGGTTAAACTTAAAATAACCACCTGAAAACGTCGATCAAACTCATTTCCAATAACATAGGCCGACAGAGACAGCTATAGAACACTCCACTTCTTCGGATGGAAGATCAACAAGAACTTTAAGGAAAAGCGGCGGTGTATGTTTATTAAAACTTTTTGAATTATCTACTCTCGGGTGGTGCCTCTCGAAGGGACGATGAGAGTACAAAAAAAATATATAAGAAGTTTGCCGGTATGATATTGACAGAGCTTCAACATTTAAGATGCGGGGTAGCCAACGTAAACACTCAGTTCGATTAAGTTGTCCGTGAAAACTTTTTTCTGTCTCTTATAGCAACGATGGCAAGTATAATTTTTTTTTGCGTGTGTTGGTGCCTGGTGTTGCAGAGAGCTTGTTCTGGTGGAAAAAAATATATAAAAAATAAATTGAATTGAGTTTTTTTTTAGGAAGTTTAAACTATAATATTATAATGGAAGAATTATCTTTGATCGATCTTAATAATTAAATATTTCAATTGCTGCATTTTAAGCGAGGTTTTCTCTAGAAGATTGTAGATGAAAATCCGCTGTTAAATATTTAATATGAGAATGCTAAGCTGTCCGCGTAGAATGTTTAACGCGGGGGATAAATTTATAATTATAAAATGTTCTGAATCCTGCCAGGATGAAGCTGTATAATCTGAAATAATTGTAATAAATTTTAAATTAGTATCAAGTATCAAATAGCTGTTGCCAACAATATTGATATTCCTAGAGGTCTTTATCAGTTGGTTTCGCCAGTCTATCAGGCAATAAAGGATTGCTAGGAGATATCAATTTATCTCAAAGTGGACGATCAAAGAATGTTCTAGTCTGACTTAATCTCGTGCATCGTTAGACACAAACTGCATCAGTTTTGTTTCGGAGACAGATAACGTTATAAATGTTCGTCAGACGAGACCTATTATGGAATTTTGTTTTAATCTAAGTAGGTAGGTACCTGCTGGGAGCTGGAAAGCCTAAAATGAAGAGCAGTCAAGACGCAGAATCTCTCAGACGATTCGGGAAGTCGACGTTGTTATCGTCCAAAGACTTTGAGGAGGCAATCCGAGCCGAAATCCTAATTCTATGTTAAGTAGTGCAATATTACATTACGTGGGTTTCAGTCAAGCTGCGTCCGATTTGTTTTCTTCTTATCTCAGAGGTCGTGAACAAGCGATGGTTCTCAACAATAGACTTTACAATTTTCGAAGTGTTAAGTCTGGCGTTCCGCAAGGGACCATACTGAGTCCGTTGTTATTCAATATTTATACATGTAACATTTGTACTTCCTTACGATATTGCAGTTAACATTTTTATGCTGATGACACTCAGCTTTATTTTACGTTTTATCCACAACAAATAAATTCCGATGAAAAACTTTTTTATTATCGCCTTTTTTTTTTTTTTAATGTGTGGTGGGTGCTTAGTTGCAGTGACTCCGTAAGCTGTATTACTTGTCTGGCTATCACTGCAACTCTTGCGGTGTAGTTTGGTGTGTGTAAGTTGTGTTTAAATGGCTTTGTGACAGCATCATATCGCCTTTTATGATGCCGCGCTGTTAATCACTTTGCTCCCAACAGCGAATGGCAAGTCGATCCGGGATTAAACTCTCTGAAAAAATGTCACCGTCCCTCCAGAGAATCGAACCCCGGCACCTATCGTCCTCTCACAACGATAGTCAGCCGCCTAACCACTGCGGCCATCGACCCGCCTTGATGATGACAGTGTTGCTGTTTAGTTGAAACTTGTTGGTGTTTAGTGGGTTGAAGTGTTTAGTGTTCTATTTCAGCACCAAGAGATCCAGTGACGAACTTAGCTCGCTTAAGTTTAATTTATGTTTCTAAACTGGTGTCATCATGTTACAGAACTCTTAAATGTCTATATTCTAATAGACATACTTTTGATTAAAAAAAACAAAATTATACTGTGTAATAGTGGACGCCAACGATAAAAGACGAATACAGGTTGTTCAAAATTCATGAATGAGATTTATATAAGGTTTAGAGGTCTACTAGCCATCATCGTACATGAATTCTAGATCAAAAAAGGCATCATCCACCATATTCACCTAATTTGGCTCCGTGGAATTTCTGCCTATTTCCCAAACTGGAATCGGCGATGAAAAGAAATCGTTTCGATATCATCCCTGTCATCCAAAAGAGGGCCATTAATAAAAAAATTAATTAAATAAACGTGATGTTGAAATTGCTCCTGACGTTCATTTTGGGCGGTGATCTGTTTGGATCGAATTCATTCAGGTGAGTTATCAGTGGATTTATCGATGACAAAGTCCTATTGAACGTCCTGGTTGTCTACGAAATTACTTAATGAAACCATATCCAAGTTCTCGTCACAGTTGGTTACGAACAAACTACAGAGAGCCACCAATTATCATTCCTAATAATTTATTTTGAAGTATTTCTAGGTTTTTGAAATGATATCTGGCTAGGCTGGACCATGAAATGGCACCATATATGTTGCCATTAACATTTTTAATTTTAAAAACAAGGAACTTCTCTGACAAAGCGAAAGATGTAGAGCCGATCTTGCTGCAAGAAATTTATTTGAAGATGTTTGAATATGTTCTTCTCTTTTAGCAAACCCAACTGCCACACATTCATTGAGTCACCATTTTGCAGTCCCTGCATTTGGTAGATCATGCACGTAAATCAGGAACAGAGTAAGAGCCTAAAGGGGGGATTCCTGCCGCTATAGGCTTCGAGGAAGAAATCGATGTCTCAAATCTGGCAGAGAGAAAGGACTTTTCTGTTAAATACGAAAGTATGGTCTAAAAATTTTGGGGTTCTCATCACATTTGAGGTCATTTTATGAACAACCCCATCATGCCATACATTTAATATCAAGAAATAGAGTGCCCATAGTCTCATGAGTCTCCTAAACAACTCATATCTAGCGGAGAAACGCAAATAGCTCTACCTTTAAACTGTTAAATGATCAGAAAATGTTAATGTTAAAAGGATCCAAGAGATCTTTCATTCTTGCCACCTTGATATCATGCATGTTTCATACATCTTTCTCCTTCCCACAATAAATTGCAATATATTTTCCAATCTGTTAAAAAAAGGACCAGCCTTACCAAAAAATACCAAAATACATGAACCATACTTATTACTTGTATTGTGGTATCGTGGCTGTATAAGAGAATATTAATTTAGTCTAAATTCTAATTATTTCATCAATTTTTCTTGCCAACCTCCACAAAATTAAATCTATACCTATCTATCCTCATTCCATTTAGTAAATTTATAAACCTCACCGTAGCAATCTAATTCCCTCTAATTCTCCTTCACCCTATTCGGTCCTCTCTACGTAATTTGGGAAACGACGTAATGGCCCTCTCAGTTATCAAAAGTGGTCGTAAGATGGTGTGCTGCCTAACAACCGGTACCTACCTTCGGAACTAATTACTGCAATTTAACGGAGGGGGAGGGGAGCCGAGGGGGTAGGAGAAGCGAAATTTAATCTTAGGATGAACCGCCAGCTTAAGACGTTATTACTTCGTCCGCTTAAGACATGCAGATAAGCAATGCTTTTCCGTTAAGAGAAAAGAGTGCTAAGTGAAAAGTTTGAAGTTTATAGTTCTCTACTAAAGTTTTTCGAAAAGAAAGAACGCGAGAAAATAGGTCAGTGCACCGTTTAAACCTCCTACGAATCGTGGGGTGGCATAATTTTATTGAGAAATTCCATTTTCGCGGCGTAGTCAGCAGGATCTCTCGTAGAGCGTTGGGTGGTATTAATATCTCTACGAATATTAAAATTTAATCTTTAACTCTCGGTTTCCGCCCCTTCCACTACCACAGCGTATATTGAATAAGATACGCCCGATTAAAATTTATTATTATCGATTCTCTATGAGTGAAATACGCGAATATGGAAAGCACGCGAGAATGAGGTCATTAATCACTACTACCAACCACCACACACTTCTCGCACAGTTCTCTATTTTCAGAGCATAACAGGTTATAACGGTGGATGGGGGTGGTGGAGAGGGTACTGTTTCGGTCAATGTGGTGTTTTGTTTTGAAGTCCCGGTAAGTGGATATATGTGGGCATGTATTAGAAGTGCTGGATTTGAGGTTACGAGGTCAAGAAACCCCGATACACTCTATTATATATTATGAATTATTCACGTAGAGGGCTGTGATTTATGCATAATTTTAGGGTTATTTCTGAATTGGGGAAATTATATATACAGGGTTGTTCGCTTCCTAATATAGTTCATCGGTCAAACTAAACTATATTTAAACAGAAAAAAGAAGAAACAAGAACCGGAAGTGACTGTTGGACCTCAATTTCCAATATTACATCCAGCCGGTTCGTAATCGAATTCGTGGGCGTTGTTATCGCTCCTATCCAGCGGAAAGGAAAAGCCCACTTCAGCGAATTTGGATATTCCCTTTGAATTATATTATTCCGATACCTCCCGAAAAGGAACGGACTCGATACTGATTAAGGGTTAAGAAATTATCTCTCGTAAAAATACGTTGGCATTTATTTCGCCCGGTTTGTTTCGGACCGTACTTATCTATGAAGGGAGAGAAAGAGCTGCGGAGGCCTCCCTACTGTCTGGATCGATAGCAATCTTATTAAATAAACATGAAAAGGATGGTCTCTCCGGCGTCGAAGCTTCGCTAAAGGTATATATATATACACACAGATGGAATTCGAGAGGAAATGAGCTGAATCGGAAAGCTGCCTAATGTTAATTATATAACGGTAACGAATCATTAATTTAATTGTACTGGGTGTTTAAGAGAGTGGATAAATTTGTGAGGAATGGAGCGAGTTTATGAGCGTCTGCAATTTATTGAATCATCTGAAGACATAATGCAGAGCATTTCTATTCAAACAGGCACACTAACCAAATTTTCTATCATTACACACTTGCAAAAATACTTTTTGCAGATTTTGACAATGCTAGCGAGATGGGAGATATGAGCGATGTATCTTTAATCTCTCCCACAAGCACTCAAACAATATCAAAGCTGACAACTCACTCACCTCGCAGGGAAAACCTGCAATTGGAAAGAAGGCTAAAAGTACAGAAGGAAGAATTAATGAACAATATCACATTAGATGATTATGTATACTGACTTCCAGAAAAATTGCAACACCTAGAAGTTGTCGAATGATTTTATTGAAATTTTCAGGAAACGTTTATTTTCATTAAACAAATTGATGATTAAAATTTGAATAAAATCTAGCCAGTAGTTTTTTTTTTGCATGTTGTTTCCATAGCACATAGTAACTATAAATTTGAAGTATTAGACCATTTAGTAACTGTCAAGTTTGCAAATTGTTGTTGTTACGTCACAATTTCATTCTGCACTTGATAACAATGCCGAGAGTACGTCAACATCAACATTTTGTCCAATTAAGTGATTTTGAACGTGGCCGTATTATTGGTATGAGAGAGGCCGGACTTTCGCTAAGAGAAATTGCTCGTCGTGTAAACCGAAATGTTTCAACGGTATTGAGGTGTTGATCCAAATGGTCCGAGGAAGGGGTTCGACATCGTCACCGTGGATCTGGACGTCCTCGAAGGACTACAGATCGCGAAGAACGTCGCTTAAGACTTTTGGCCACAAGAGATAGATTTTCAACAACTCGATCAATTGCAAATGATTGGATGAGAGGTACAGGACTCAGAATGTCAATGTCAACTGTTTATCGACGGATAAGATCTTATGGATTGCGTTCATATCGTCCATTTTTATGTCTTCCTCTTACACCACTTCACCGTCTACGCAGACTAAAGTGGAGCAACTTAAGGGTTAATTGGGCGCAGGAATGGCATCAAATTGTGTTTAGTGACGAGTCCCGATTTTGCTTGTGGGCCCACGATGGTCGTAGGAGAGTCAGACGGATGCGTGGAGAACGTAAAAATCCAACATTTTTTGTGGAACGCAACACAGCCCTCACTCAAGGAGTTATGATATGGGGTGCAATATGTTATGGTAGCAGATCACCCTTGGTCTTTATTGACGGCAACCTTAACGCACCTGGTTACATTGCTAATGTGCTACAACCAGTTGGCCTTCCATATCTTCAGGGGCTGCAAAATCCCATTTTCCAGCAGGATAATGCGCGCCCTCATACGGCAAGGGCTACAACACGGTTTTTGGAAGAATCTAACATTGTCGTCCTCCCATGGCCTGCTCGGTCGCCTGATTTGTCGCCCATTGAACATGTATGGGATATGATTGGTAGGCGAATAGGTAATTTACCGCACCCTCCAGATAATTTACACGATCTTCAACAACGGATTCAAGAAGGTTGGAACGATATACCATATGCAGGGCATAATAAGTCCGGATTTATTGCAAATGTTAAAAACAAAAGTAGATAATTTCCCAAAAGAACACAAATTTTGTGTGTTATGGACGAGATGAATATAAAAGCAAACTTATTCTACAATGTAGGAGCAGACAGAGTGGTTGGTCTTGAAGACAGTGGTGAGAAAGAGAAACCTGCTTTGGTTGCAACAGTGTTCATAGTCCGGAGAATTTATTCAAAATGGAGTCAGCCTCTCTGCTTTTATTTTTTTTCACTAAACATGTCCTAGACAGAAATTAAGAAACATTTTATTACACGTTATAAGAGAGTTGCAAAGTATTGGTTTACGAATGAGTGATATGGGTAATAGTAATAACACGCAATTTACCCACCTCCAAGGCATTGATCCCGATCATCCATATTTTTATGTAGGCGATCAAAAAATTGTATTTATGTTTGAAACACCACATCTCATAAAGGCTCTGAGAAACAATTTTATCAAATATAAATTCGTATATGAAGACAAAGAAATTTTACGACAACACATTACTTCACTTTATAAACATGATCAGCAAGATATAGACACATCGAAAAAAATCATAATTAGAGTAGGCTACGTGAATGGATTGTTACTTTAGCCACTTTCACATAATGACATTTATTCCTTGACATTTAATTTGAGGTTATAAACTTTGGTTACAATAAAATATAAAATGTCAAATAATAAATGTCATTATGTGGTAGTGGCTAAAGCAACGATCAAAAACATTTACATAGCCTACACCAATTATGTTTTTTTTTCGATGGCACGTTAGTACCAGAGCAGCTTCGAAACTCATAGATGCCCACATTTTCCCCGATAACTTTGAGAAAATGAAAGTCTAATTCGCAACACAGACCCTCACTGTAACAGTTGCTGCAGGTTTAAATCTATATACAGGGTGGTGCAATCAAGATGGTGTGGACGATTGTAATTAAACGATGACGAATTTCGAAAAACCTTTTTGGAATTTGATTGATAACTACATGGACTACGTTTTAAAAATATTTTCTTTATACAGGGTGATCGAACCAGTCGGTGACGAACCGAACTTATGTTTTTTTTTAATGGAACACTCAGTATAAGAATATTCCAATTGATTCTGCTAATAGATACAAACAATTTGATATAATATTAGTTGCGTCTAAAGCCCATATAGTTACTGAGATAAAAGCGATTAAAATTGAAAAAACGCTCCAATGTCGTCCATTTTATAGCAAAACCGGAAATGAATATTAAATATTAAATGTATCATTGAATGTGCCATATTCTTGAGTAAAATAACGGCCTACACTCAACTTGAATTTATTCACCATTATACAGGATGATCGAGTTTTTTAAATCGATTTTGGGACTTATTTTTTTCAAATAGAACACCCTGTATATTATTTTCTTATGTTACAGAGCACTTTATCAGCTTTCAAAAAAATGCCATACATGTTATCCTTTTGACTGACGGTTTTTAAGCAAATTGACTGCAAATGTAATTTTTTGAGATTTGTTACGTTTAAAGATTAAAGTCATCAGGCGATGACACATGCATATAATCATTATATAATAATGCTCGATAACCGCTTTCCACATATCGAGATAAGCTCTTACGTTTCTGTGGTAATGTGGGGGAGCTCCATCGTGTTGAAACCAAAATTGTTCTCTTGCTCTCAAATTTAACCAGACACTCTTTCAATTCCAGCGTATTCTTCTGTAGTTAGTCATTTCTATTAAATAATAATAAAGCAAGAATAAATTACAAATAGAGAATTTAACGTTTTGTCAGCGATCTTGATTAAAATACTAACTTGATGAGTTTTTTGACGACTTTAAAAAATCTCAAAAAATTACATTTGCGGTCAATTTTCTTAAAAACCGTCAGTCCAAAAGGTAACATGTATGGCATTTTTGGAAAGTTGATAAAGTTCTCTTTAACAAAGGAACATAATATACAGGGTGTTCCATTTGAAAAAAGTAACTCCCAATTAGATTTACAAAACTCGATCATCCTGTATAATGGTGAATAATTTAAAGTTGAGTGTAGGCCATTATTTTACTCAAGAATATGGCACATTCAATGATATACTTAAATTTGTAATCTTCATTTCCGGTTTCGGTATAAAATGGACGACATTCGAGCGTTTTTTCAACTTTAATCGCTCTTCTCTCCGAACTATGGGTTTTAGACCCAACTAATGTTATATCAAATTGTTTATATCAATTAGAAGAATCAATTGGAATATTCTAATACCGAGTGTTCCATTAAAAAAAAAACATAAGTTTGGTTCGTCACCGACTGGTTCGATCACCGTGTATAACGAAAATATTTTTAAAACGTAGTCCATGCAGCCATCAATCAAATCCCAGAAAGGTTTTTCGAAATTCCTCCCCGTTTACCTAATTATAATCGTCCACCCCATCTTGGTTGCACCACCCTGTATATCCGGTTCAGTATCCTCCCAGCAAGTGCTGTGACGACAGCAGAATTCATCGAAATAATAGACAAATGTTTTGATGCACTGAATTCTTCAAGAACAAGCTCAGCGAAGCAGTAGAATCGAGCTTTTAAGGGTCTTAACTACATTGACTGCATTTTTGACAACCTTAAGGTCTATGACCAAACCAGTGACAGAACAAACAAAATAAAATGTTTTGAAATCAGCCTTAATGATTTGCTGCATTTGTGGGATTTCCTAAAAGAATATTGAAGAACTATATCCGGTGAAAGCCTTAAGGGGAAACCATGTACGAAGAGAGCTAGAGAACAGCTACAGCTCTGTATTGTTAGTTAGTAGTTTGTAAAAGAACCTCTGCACTCACTACATTTTGCTCTACAGGACCGTAGGGTTGCTTCCCACCACATATTGGGGTGTTTAAATCGTTTAAAACAGCTTGGAGCCAATATTCCAAGAGCTTATTGTTGTGATACTGGTTGTAGATGAGTGTAATGAGTGCATCATTTTTTTTTGAAGGAACCAACATTAAACAGTTAGGAACAATAAGGAAAAAAGCATCAGGATAATGCATCAAAAATCTTGAAAGCTTGTTGTGGTAATTTGCAATTTCTGAGGAACTTCAAAACAGAATTATTGCAGAAGAGAATATAGAGAAAAACGAAGAAGAATAAGCTTTTTTTTTGCCTGGTCCTTGAACAGAATTTTGACGACTTTAAAAAATCTCAAAAAATTACATTTGCGGTCAATTTGCTTAAAAACCGTCAGTCCAAAAGGTAACATGTATGGCATTTTTGGAAAGCTGATAAAGTTCTCTTTAACAAAGGAACATAATATACAGGGTGTTCCATTTGAAAAAAGTAAGTCCCAATTAGATTTACAAAACTCGATCATCCTGTATAATGGTGAATAATTTAAAGTTGAGTGTAGGCCATTATTTTACTCAAGAATATGGCACATTCAATGATACACTTAAATTTGTAATCTTAATTTCCGGTTTCGGTATAAAATGGACGACATTCGAGCGTTTTTTCAACTTTAATCGCTCTTCTCTCCGTAACTATGGGTTTTAGACCCAACTAATGTTATATCAAATTGTTTATATCAATTAGAAGAATCAATTGGAATATTCTAATACCGAGTGTTCCATTAAAAAAAAACAACATAAGTTTGGTTCGGCACCGACTGGCTCGATCACCTTGTATAACGAAAATATTTTAAAAACGTAATCCATGTAGCCATGAATCAAATCCCAGAAAGGTTTTTCGAAACTCGTCTCCGTTTAATTCTAATCGTCCACCCCATCTTGGTTGCACCACCCTGTACATATATCCGGTTCAGTATCCTCCCAGCAAGTGCTGTGACGACAGCAAAATTCATCCAAACAATAGACAAATGTTTTGATGCACTGAATTCTTCAAGAACAAGCTCAGCGAAGCAGTAGAATCGAGCTTTTAAAGGTCGTAACTACATTGACTGCATTTTTGACAACCTTAAGGTCTATGACCAAACCAGTGACAGAACAAACAAAATAAATCGTTTTGAAATCAGCCTTAATGGTTTGCTGCATTTGTGGGATTGCCTAAAAGAATATTGAAGAACTATTTCCGGTGAAAGCCTTAAGGGGAAACCATGTACGAAGAAAGCTAGAGCCTCTGCACTCACTACATTTTGCTCTACAGGACCCTAGGGTTGCTTCCCACGACATATTGGGGTGTTTAAATCGTTTAAAACAGCTTGGAGCCAATATTCCAAGAGCTTATTGTTGTGATACTGGTTGTAAGGCTGTATATTTTGCAGTCTGTTAAAGAAATTACATGAGAGTGCATCATTTTTTTTGAAGAAACCAACATTAAACAGTTAGGAACAATAAGGTAAAAAGCATCAGGATAATGCATCAAAAATCTTGAAAGCTTGTTGTGGTAATTTGCAATTTCTGAGGAACTTCATAAGTTTTTTTTTTGCCTGGTTCTTGAACAGAATTGCCAAATCTTAACAAGAAAATACCTAGATTGTATGACATATATATATATTTCCTTCTTCCAAAAAAGGGGCCCATCATTAATGCTCGTAAATTCCAAAATTAAATCTAATATAACCAGATTACAGTTACGTTCATGCTTCACCATGAAAGGGATGGTACTACGCCGGCCGAAAGTGTTACGTGCGACTATCATCCGTTATAATAAAATCCTAATTATAGCGCGAGTCTGACTTATTGCTTTTATACGGTCGAAGTGAAGTAACTACGTAGAAGCCGTCGTCCTATCCATCCGGCAATAAACCTTAAGCGTTTGCTCTCATTTTATGTGAAACACACCAATATTTCCGTTTATGGAGTTTTCGGCTGCGAGCATATTCGCCCTAGCGATTAACTGTGTCCGTATGCCTCGCAGAATAATGTCTACCTAAACATAAAACGTGGGCGTTTTATTAATTTAAAAAACCTAACAAGATAGCGAAAGCTCACAATAATTCATCTTCGAGAAAAACTTTTCTCTATGTCAGGACGATTTGTTACCTTTACCGTGCGAAGCAGTCAGATATTAGAATCCAAGAAATATGTACAGTACCTACGTCTATCTATAACGTACATTATATACCTCACAAATGGGAGCCAACATATTAAATTGCGAGATCGGTTCTGATGCCGCTGGTTTGTTCCACTTTGCTAGATGATTAATGACCCGGTGTGCAATACAGGAACTCAGAGTAGCTGGGTCGAAAAAAAGAGACGATCGAAGAAGTTTTATGTTCTCAATAAGTCGCGAGTGCTTTTAAATTAAAATTGAAGATTCCTCCGTTGTAAAACTAGGTCATCCGGAGTAATTTACATGTACGTAATTAGATGAGTTGTTTTTAAAAATTCCATGGTTTGAAATTAATCTGTAAGTATATGGGATAATCAATCGATTTCCTCTATACAAAGCTCTCTCGATAAGGTGCAATTAGACTCGTGTACTAACTTGTTTAGTCTGTTAATTACGTTTAACACTATAGACTGTATCCCCTATAAACCGAACGACATGGTAGCTGGTTTGTGTTCGAAGTGCTCTCGCAATATTATGTAGACCGAATGATTCGGTAAATGTACCTCAGATATCAGGAAGCATATTGGCTTCGGGTTTAATTGATGGTACATCCACGTTTGACGAAAGTAATTAATCAAATGTGGATTTAATTGAAGAGCATCACCTGTAGGTTCTGTTATTACTAATATAATTGATGCACTATAGTTCTAAAAGTTACGATCTTTAATCTTTGTGTGGTGTTTGAAGTTTGTAATGGATGGCTTCATGTTTTGTTCTCCTTTAATTTGAGATGCCACAAAGCAGTCTTATATTTAATCTCACATTTTAATAAGTCAATTTCTGGAATCCATCCTCAAATCGAACAGCCTCAAGGTTAATGCATTAACACCGAAATAGCCAATCAAGGAAAGTTTAGAAATCTGATAATTATTAAGCGGTATTCATCTCAGCGATCTGACAGTTATACAATAATTTTGACAATACATTATTTGACATATAAAATTTATGCATTCTGAATCCAATAATAATTTTCAATCCAAAATAACCTGCTCATTTCCAATAATCTTCCACATTTCCATCATCTTCACAATGCTCACTCCATGTTTCAAATTAATTAATTGTTATTGCTTACTGAATAATTTATGTAATAAAATCTCCTCAAAATGCATTGTGCTTGGCAAAGCTTGACGATGACCAAAAACGAAGCTGGATCATTTTAGGAGACCTCTCACGTTTTGAAAACTAAGTTGTTTCATAAGGCTTATCAACCTGATTTTTATTTCAATTCGGTTACCTAGAATCTTTAACTATTGACCAAGGCACACGTTGGGTGCCAAAATGTTGCAGCAGCATTATATAATAATAATAATAAGAAGACAAAACAAACAATTAAACAACCTCTAAGAAATCTTTAGTCTAAGAATCTATCGATTAATTTTAAACGGCCATTAGAAGACAGTACACCAATAAATAGTGGATTATTTTAAATATACAACAACCATTACAATCTCAAATAAAAGTAAATTTCGAAGCTGAAGAGAAAACCTTGAAATTGCAAAATTCAAAAAAAGTAAGAAGAAAGAGTACAATTCTAATAAAAACTCCTAAAATTGCGAAAGAATTATTAAATGATCAGAAACGATAAAAAATAATCCAATAACTACTTGAATTAGAAACAAAACTGATCCAAAATGCTTGAAAGTCCAAAATAATCAGAGCTTCTATTATTTTTCTATGGAGATAAACAATTGATTTCTGATTGGATACTAAGATAACTCTATAATTAATTATTTTTAATAACAGTTGCAAAAAACTTCCCCTTGATAACTAAATAAGAATTCAATAAGACAATAATCGAACGACCTCCTTTGATCGTGGGAGAGGTTGGTAATGGTAACACATCCCATGATCGCCTATACTAGTAGAGCAATAGATTCGAACTGAGGCATGAACAGCCATCAAAATTTAAAATTAAAATTAATTGTTTTCAAAAACCTTTCACGTGGAAAAAATTTGATCTATTTTTGTGTTCATTTTGTAAAACTTACGGCAACACGCGAAAGATACATCTTTATGGAACAGTGGCCGCGAAAGCCTACAATCTCCCCCCTTCCCCCTAAATAGTAGAGTCCTTTCTTGCTCTCTTGTTCTTCATAGCTTCTGATTTGGACTCTAAGCCAACTGAACAACAAAATCAATCATCTAAAAATTACAAGAATAATTTCCTATCTTTTTCCTTATTTTGAATTATAGTTTTAGATCGATATTTAGTAGGGCAATCATAACAGAAGGAATGCATACACCAGCAACAGTTTTGATAGAAAAATAGCTTTGTGGACAGTTTTTTTTTACTTTGCTCACTCTATAGAAAATTATGAACAGATCTGATAAACCAATTATTCAAGTTTGTTCTTAAGAAGGCCATAACTCATTTGTGGCAGCCTATAAATCATATCAGCACCAAAGATGTGATCATTTAGAACAAGAAAAATTGATAATCTTTTAAGCTTATCGCTAATTGCAATTTGCACAGCGAGAGCTGCTGTGGTAGTCTCGGTAACAAGACAATATAGAAAGCCACTGCAGCAAAGGAAAACTTTGACAACAAAATTTTGAAAGTTAAAATTTTTCGAATACATCGCAATGCCCCTCTCCCACACCCTCCACAAGTATTACTACTTTATTCGCTTTATTATCAGTTTATTATTATCAATATTGCCAGTTGGACATGCTTCATTCAAACAACAGAATGCTGTTCATCCTCTTCATATTAACCTTTATATCAATGTTTCTTTCAATAATCCAAGTTTCTCGTTTCCCAAACTTTAGTTGGACCACCATGCATTGCTTGTATGTCCTATAAAGGTTATATTTATAGTTCGTGCTTGAGGTTGTGTCGATCCTTGAGCACGCGATTTTGACGTAAATGTCATTACAAATCTGTCAAAATCGCGTGCTGAAGCATCGACACAACCTCAAGCACGGACTATAAATAGAGGCTTAAATAAACCAATCTCCTTCTATTTTTGTTTCACATATTTTCACACAGATCTCTTATAGATCCTTTTTGGTTTTCAATAGAAATTTCAATTTGGCGTTGGCCTGGGAGAGTGTGGCTTTAAATCTGAAACAATTTGGTATTAGAAATCCTTCCTATTAAAGAATCAGAACGGGTAATCTATGTATGAGATTACCTTTATTAAGCATCTAGTCAAACTTGACTAACCAACAGTAGTATCAATTTTTACCAACAAAATTTTGTTTGAGATTGGAGGAAGTGCAGAATCGTTATTGAAAAATTTGGGCACCAGAAGATTGTACAAAAGAAAACGCCATTGTTCGAATGGAAAATTTTATAAACTGAAGATTAGCTAAATGATATCGAAGGCTTCCACGGTTCGAGTCTCTGTTATGAGGGCTTCAACCTCTAGCGTGGTTAACACGTCGAATTATCGTGACTTTCTAGCACCCTTTACCTAGTTTTTCTCCTGAAGAAGAGTCAGATATAATTTTATAAACTTTATTTGCGTAAAATTAAATAAGCTGCAAACTAGACCTACCTGTATATATCACTTGCACTAAAACTGATAATGCGTTACAATACCAAGATGTCGGAAGCGGTGTGTATGTTAAGCACCTTCATAAACTCGGTCTTTTACAATAGGGTACTCCCGAAGGGGTAGTAAAACAGACTGCAACAACTTTTGCAATAGCGTGTACGTATATATATATGTACATCAGATCTTTAGTTTATACGCGAAAAGACTATAAAATAAAGTATTATCGCTGGTAGAATGGGAGTGGAAAGAGATCGCAAATCATCAT
>CM043019.1:133537378-133592925 GCA_023690525.1 Holotrichia oblita | reverse complement strand
TGAGAAATTACCTTCAAGGTCAGTTTCTTGAGTTGTTGGGGGGTGGTGGTAATATTAAACTTGGAATGAAGATCAAAAAAAATTACAAATTCAACTTATGTTAAAAAAATGGAACAAACTTTACAGTCTTTTTCAATTTTTGGTTTTCAAAAATGAATGACTAAAGTACGTATTTCATTGCCAAGGTATTTTGTCATTTCTTGGAATGAAGATCAAAAAAATTCTCCTGTGACAAAGTCTTTTCTTTTGGTTTTCAAAAAATGGAAAGTATTTCATTGCCTATTTTGTCATTTCCTCTTTGACAAATAAGACATTTGAATAAGGAATTTCATTGACAAAACAAGCCTACTAGTACAGAATCATTGGAAAAGCATTGAAGACACATTTTGAAAAGCAATTGACAAAAGAGGAAAAGCAAAAGAAAAAGACCATCTCTAATAGAAAAAGTAGACATTTTCGGTTAAACAAGCTCGAAATATATATTTTACGTAAACCGAATATTAAACTAAAAATCACCGTAAATATTCTAGACATTACGTGGTTGTGATTTTTACGCAATCTTCCAGTCATAAACTAATTTACATTATGAATAGTTTACTTATACACATTCATAAGTACACATAAATATAATCTCTACACATGAAGACATGCCTAAAAATAATTCGACGGACATTTTCGGAAGGGAACATTTTTGCGTTTACTGCAGTCGCACTTTTATAGATTTGCCGCCCATTCGGTTTACGCTATATAGACCGCAGTGCTTATTGATTGCTGCAGAAAATTAATTCGGTTTAAGATTATCTCAAGATAATTATTATAACTGAGCTTTTATCGAGCCGAACTGGATAACATAAGTGTAGAGATAATATCTGTTTGTTACTTATTCCTAGACGAAATTTTTTGGCACCTGTGTACGCATTCTTGTATAATTTTGTCTTGCACTGTGTTTATTGATTGTTCTAAATTGTAAAAACACCTGTGGAAATTTTCGAAACGTTCAAAATTTCCTAATTCTTTATGAATTATTGCAAAAATCTTTATTTCAAAGCAGGCAATGCTTTGAGAGAAAAACATTTTTCTTAAAAAACGATGATGAACAATAGGACATAAATATCCCGATTCTATTGTAGTAAATCTATAAATTCCCACAATGTCTATCGTAGGCGAAACAGTTGATACTACACTATAATACAATAGACAGCTTGTATTACTATAAACAAGTGTGTAATCCCGGATTTATCGACTTGAAAAGCGCATTAGATCTTGATCTATGTAGTCACAATCTCGTGGTGGTCTTAATAATACCCATCCCGATCAAAGAGCCAATTGTATTTGACGTTTAAACGTAAACATATTCCCGAAGATTTTCTTTAGAATTCTTGAATTATCGCAAGAAGTAGAAGAGGTCGTAACCTTCAAAAAATTAAAAAAAATATACCAGGCTGCAATACATACATTCCTATAGTATCTCAAGGCTGTGCACTATGCAAGACATATCTTAGAATAAAAATATAACCTACGCTTTGCCAATTAGATCAATGGCAAGTATATTTTTAAAAATACTATAAATTATGTCGGTATAATCACCTTCTATAAGCATAAACGCTAAAGCGCCTAAACATGTGTAAACCGCCATAATTACGGGTAGAATCGGGTAGTACCACCATTTTTCTCGTAATTCCAATAATTTGCAACACATATTTACCACTAAATTAATATGAATTGAAGTATATTACGCGACATGAACCAATAAAACTAATCGGGGTAATCTTCGTCAACACTTTTTATAGATTGACCTCGGTTGTTTTTTTTAATCTTTATCAGTTCCGTTTTATTTAAGTGTTATCATTAAATTACTAACAACTTTTAACAAAATAAACTGTTGTTGTTTGTTTTCAAATGAATGTAAGAACGTCAGAAAAATTCTGACAGTCGCAAACTACTGGAATTCTAAAATATAAACATAACAAAATTTATTAGCTGGAAATCTGTGTCTCCCCAACACTTATCGAAGAGGAAACTGGAATATCCAAAACCACAGTCTATCGAATTTTGACCAACGATTCGGGCAAACAGGTCTGTGCACGCTTCGTGCCACACACTCTGACAGACGACCAAAAAGATTGGAGAGTTCAGTATTGAAAAGATATGTTAAAAAAGTCCCAAAGGAATCCGGCAAGCATGTCAGCCATTCTAACTGGTGAGAGTGCGGCATGGAAGTCACCAGAAGAGCCAAAAGAGAACAGCAAAATCAAGACAATGCTGATTGTTTTCTTGGGTTCAATGGGAATTGTTCAGAATGAATTTCGTCGTTATCAATAGCCAGGCAGTTGGTTTTTGACAATATTTTGACAGTCACATTTATTAATACAGTAATAAATTATTATTTTCACAATTTGACAGCTGTTATAACCAGGTTTAGCTATTAACGTTAGACCTGTTAGACAACATAAGAAATAACTGTTTCCATAATCTGACAGTTCTCGTCAATATTTTGACAGTTAAAATTAGTCACCACTGAAAGTATCAAATCGTCATTAGCTTGACAGATGCAAGAATATTTTGACAATCACATTTAATAACACAGTAACAAATTATTATTTTTATAATTGATGGGCTTAGAACTAGTTCACGATAACTTTTAAGATCAAACCTGTCAGCAATTTATTGACAGTTGACGCCCGAGAATGTAAGAAATAACTGTTTCCATAATCTAACAGCTCTCACCAATATTTGATAGTGAAAATTATCACCACCATTAACAAATATGTGTTTTTTGCACTTTTAGAGCTATCAGTTTTATTTAGAGTTTTAAAGTGTCAAATCTTCATACTTTTGACAGAAGTAAGAACTATTTTGACAGTAGCATCTATTAACGTAGCAAAAAATTACAGTTTTACAGTTTGACAGCTATTATAACTAGTCGAACTACACGCGCTGGTAAATAATTAACTAAATTTCAAAAAATTATTTTACATTTTGACACTCGTCAGATATTTGTTGACAATTGTCGCCATAAACGGTACGAAAGAAGAAGAATGGTATCATCATTTAAAAAAAACAAGTGCTTCTACAGGTTTAGAGCAGTTAATTTTATTTTAAAGCTTTAAAATTGTCAAATCTTCATCATTTTGACAGATGCAAGAAATATTTTGACAGTCACATCTATTAACATAGTAAAAAATTATTATTTTTACGACTTAACAGCTATTATAACTAGCTTAATTAACTACTAGTGCTACCAAATCGATAACTAGAGTTGAAAAAAATAATTTTAGAATTTGACGCCTGTCAGAAATTTGTTGACAATTGTCGCCCGAAATTGTAATTGATCGATATTTTGACAGCAATTTTATTTTAGAGCCTTAAAAGTGCCAAATCTTCATTATTTTGACAGATATAAGAAATATTTTGACAGTCACATCTACTAACACAGTAAAAAGTTATTATTTTTACGACTTGGCAGCTATTATAACTAGTTTAACTAACTACTGTCGCTACCAAACCGATAACTAGATTTGAAAAAAATAATTGTACAATGTGACACCTGTCAGAAATTTGTTGACAATTGTCGCCCGAAATTGTACGAAATAATTGATCGATATTTAGACAGCTACAACTATCACCACTTTAAAAGCAAGTGCTTCTACAGTTTTAGAGCCGACAATTTTATTTTTAGAGCCTTAAAAGTGTCAAATCTTCATCAATTTGACAGATGTAGGAATATATTTTGACAGCTACATCTATTATGTTATAGTTAAAAAGTTATTATTTTTTATGACTTGACAGCTATTATAACGAATTAACTAGATTACCAAAAAACATTTTTTTTACAATTTGACACTTGTCAGAAATTTGTTGATAACTGTCGTCAGAAATTGTACGAAAGAATTGATCAATATTTTGACATATTATTACCACATTTTAAAAAAGAAGTGCTTTACAGTTTTAGAGTTTAGAAGTGTCAAATCTTCATCATTTGACAGATGTAAGAGATATTTTGACACAGTAAAAAATTATTATTTTTACGGCTTGACAGCTATTATAATTAATTTAATTAACTACCAGTGCTACCAAATCGATAAGCAATTAGATTAAAAAAATAATTTTACAATTTGACACCTGTAAGAAGAAATTGTTTCTGTAATCTGATAGCTCCCGTCAATATTTTGACAAATATGTGCTTTTACGATTTTAGGGCAATCAATTTTATTTTACAGCCTTAAAAGTGTCAAATCTTCATTATTTTGACACATGTAAGAACTATTTTGACAGTTATATCTGTTAAAATCGTAACAAATTACTATTTTTATAGTTAGACAGCTGTTGCAACTCTTTCAACTTCCAAATGTTGTTCGTTTTTTGCTTGACATCTGTCAAAAATACTTGCTTTTGCAATCTGACAGCTCCCATCAATATTTTGACTCGAAAATAAAAAGAATTTACAATTGTGCACCTCAATCGGATGTTGATAGAGCGGTCAAATTGTTTATCAATATTATTTGGATGATTTGACAGGTGTCGCCCTTCAGATATTTATTGCATTTATTACAATTATCCATAATTTGATATCAAATAGAAAATGTTCGATAGTCTCGACACAAACAGAATCTTTAAAAACAGTTGTTTTCTTCTTTTAAATCGTGAGCGTTTCCTAAATTACTTTAACAATTACAATAATTTGAAACCGAAACTGTGACTTTTTACAATCTGACAGCTGACAGCACCGCTCTTATTTTCATAATTTGACAGCTCTTAGGTTTTTTTTTTGACAGTTCCACACAATTTCTTTTTATTATAAAAAGAATTTGGATATGTATACCTGGATTATATATTACTGTACCTGATAAAATTTGTATATTTTAATAACGCAAAGAAACGCAGCTTCAACACAATAGATCGATAAATCAAATCTCGAGCTGTTTATGCATGTACTATAGGTGTTAATTTTGGATCAATTTGCGTTAAAGATAGCTGTGTAGATGTGTTTACGAAAACTCGCTGCAGGTATTAAAAAATCAATACCACCTCAGTAAAAATTATGCTCATTTGGGGATTTTTTTTGGTTAGATTAGAAATACTCACCCTCGATTTGTATAAATATTAAAGCACCACCAACTGTATAAATAACGATCACGATTGTCAGAAAAAGTGCGTGAACCATCTACGACTTAAGTGACTAAGTTTATTGTAACACCAAAAGGAGCACTTTTCCCCGATACCAAGTCCAGATCTAGCCGTCCCTATCGTAAAATCCTTAATATCATTGAACTGATTGAAGACGTATCTGGAAGCTTTCCTCGTGTACTGATATGGCGTCGGATTCGGATGGGGTGAGATCCCATGCATACTAATATTAGCACTATAATTACCACCATTTATCGGTTGTGAGGCACTCAGTCTGGGCGTCGTTGCCGATTCAGAAAATCCAACCGGTTGTGGTATATGGAGAGTCGGTGGTGCCCATCCTAAATTTTTCCTGCGACTTCTTCGCGTCTCACCTTTGCTCAAGATGGTCGGGGTACCTGGATCACTCCTAGGTGGTGTTGGGGGTGTTATCGGTGACGATAAACTTTGCGTATCCATATCTTGCGTGCGTTCTCTTCGTTTATAAAGTTAAATATGCAAAATCACATTTTAACACTTTTAATTTACATAAATTTAAATGGGGATGGATTCAATTTTAAAGTAACCAAAACTCTTTGATTTAATAATATTGTATAGACGTCGAAACTGCTCCGTATCACGCGTCGTATTGGACATAGAGTGTCTAGTGCTGTTAGGGGCCAAGCGTCGAGGCGCCAAGCGTCGTTTTCCGTTGAATACGTCGTGGATACTATGTTGGGTTATCTATGTGTATTCGTGAGACGTTTCATCGGGTTTATAAATATTTTCGGGACAATTTTCTGTGTGTGTGTGTGTCTGTGGATGTAACGAGTTCTCTTAAACTGATGACAAACGCGATTTTATGATGAATCTCGCTTTGTTCGTCGAGATTGCGTCTGCTACGGGACTGACATCTTTGATTGTATCTATTAAGAGAGTTGATGGGGTTTATTGTCGTTTCGTTTGTGGTTATAGCAATTTATTTGACATCATAACAGTTTTTATTTCAAAATTCTTCAATTACTAACTTTAACATTACTTGACTTACTAGTTATCGCAGCAAATATTGAATTAACTTCGAATTGGTATACTTTGGACACTTCGCAAGTGCGAAAATCGTTTTCGTAATACACATTTCGCACGTTTGACCTACATATATATGCTAGTATGTTGAGACTTTACTACGATATATTGATTTTTCGACAAAAAGAAATTCTGTATTATTATCAGAAAGTCATCAATCAAACTGCTGGTTCACACGTATGTTTTACTAAATGTCATCATTGCAAGACGGATTATCTTGGATGTATTGGAATTTATATTTTTACGGCAAAACCTTTCAATTTTTTTTTTAATTCTGACATTTGTCTATCAAAAATGGAATCGCTTTAATATTAATACTGTTTCTGCAGTGTCCGAGAATAACCAGACAATACCATCTGGTGTCGTATGGAGCAGTAGTCTTCAACTCAACAGATATAGCTTACCGACCATAGATTGCGAAGAAACTATTACCAACTGGATCTTGAAACAACTGCAACTTGAAGCCAACTTCCATCTCAGATGATTGTCAAGCTACTCTAGAATTAGAGGCAACGAAATAGTTGATAACTTAGGAAGAAGTGACAAAACACTGTCAACATACCCAGCTGCTAATCATTAGCTTACGATCTGTCAGACCAGTATGGATAATGGCCATACGATTTGAAAATGGCTTAGGTGTTTAGCCGCAGGCGCCTAGGCGTTAGCCCATATCCTGCAATTTTCAGGTACCACACCGCACATAATAAGTTATGAGCCTTGAAACTGTCTCCCACTATCTCACCGCCCGCACGAGACCGACACCTCTCGGAGGGCTCCTCTCCCCCGTGATACCCATGTTAGACAAGTTTTCTTGTCAACGTTGGACGGGTCACGCTGGAGACGCTTTAGCGAACTCCTCCTCACATCTGAAGCCCATCAAACGATTATCGAGCTAGGTAATATTAGACATGAAAAAATTGTCCAGAAAATTTATCAAAGTTTGAGCGGTCATAGCGCTCAAACGCGTTAACGTGCTTTCTGAGATTAACAAGATGAACCAACTTGCTCAGAGCGAAGCAGATTCATCAAACGCTTCGAGAAAATTTATCTCTATAACGCAATGATTTGGCCATCAAGATTAATTATCGAGGAGGAAGCAGATCCATCAAACGGTTATCGAGCTAGGTAATATTTAGATGATGAAAAAGTTGTCCAGAAAATTTATGAAAGTTTGAACGGTCACAGCGCTCAAACGCGTTAATGTGCCTTCCTGGGGATTTGTCCTCTCGTTTAGATTAACAAGATGAACCAACTTGCTCAGAGCGAAGCAGATTCATCAAACGCTTCTCGAGAAAATTTATCTCTATAACGAGTTAATGTGCCTTGCTGGGAGTTTGGCCTCTCGTTTAGATTAACAAGGTGAACCTACTTGCTGAGGAGGAAGCAGATCCATCAAACGGTTATCGAGCTAGGTAATATTTAGATGATGAAAAAGTTGTCCAGAAAATTTATGAAAGTTTGAACGGTCACAGCGCTCAAACGCGTTAATGTGCCTTCGTGGGGGTTTGTCCTCTCGTTTAGATTAACAAGATGAACCAACTTGCTCAGAGCGAAGCAGATTCATCAAACGCTTCTCGAGAAAATTTATCTCTATAACGAGTTAATGTGCCTTGCTGGGAGTTTGGCCTCTCGTTTAGATTAACAAGGTGAACCTACTTGCCGAGGAGGAAGCAGATCCATCAAACGGTTATCGAGCTAGGTAATATTTATATGATGAAAAAGTTGTCCAGAAAATTTATGAAAGTTTGAACGGTCACAGCGCTCAAACGCGTTAATGTGCCTTCCTGGGGTTTGTCCTCTCGTTTAGATTAACAAGATGAACCAACTTGCTCAGAGCGAAGCAGATTCATCAAACGCTTCTCGAGAAAATTTATCTCTATAACGAGTTAATGTGCCTTGCTGGGAGTTTGGCCTCTCGTTTAGATTAACAAGGTGAACCTACTTGCCGAGGAGGAAGCAGATCCATCAAACGATTATCGAGCTAGGTAATATTTATATGATGAAAAAGTTGTCCAGAAAATTTATGAAAGTTTGAACGGTCACAGCGCTCAAACGCGTTAATGTGCCTTCGTGGGGGTTTGTCCTCTCGTTTAGATTAACAAGATGAACCAACTTGCTCAGAGCGAAGCAGATTCATCAAACGCTTCTCGAGAAAATTTATCTCTATAACGCGTTAATGTGCCTTGCTGGGAGTTTGGCCTCTCGTTTAGATTAACAAGGTGAACCTACTTGCCGAGGAGGAAGCAGATCCATCAAACGATTATCGAGCTAGGTAATATCTACATGATGAAAAAGTTGTCCAGAAAATTTATGAAAGTTTGAACGGTCACAGCGCTCAAACGCGTTAATGTGCCTTCGTGGGGGTTTGTCCTCTCGTTTAGATTAACAAGATGAACCAACTTGCTCAGAGCGAAGCAGATTCATCAAACGCTTCTCGAGAAAATTTATCTCTATAACGAGTTAATGTGCCTTGCTGGGAGTTTGGCCTCTCGTTTAGATTAACAAGGTGAACCTACTTGCCGAAGGGGAAGCAGATTCATCAAACGGTTATCGAGCTAGGTAATATTTATATGATGAAAAAGTTGTCCAGAAAATTTATGAAAGTTTGAACGGTCACAGCGCTCAAACGCGTTAATGTGCCTTCCTGGGGGTTTGTCCTCTCGTTTAGATTAACAAGATGAACCAACTTGCTCAGAGCGAAGCAGATTCATCAAACGCTTCTCGAGAAAATTTATCTCTATAACGAGTTAATGTGCCTTATTGGGAGTTTGGCCTCTCGTTTAGATTAACAAGGTGAACCTACTTGCCGAGGGGGAAGCAGATCCATCAAACGGTTATCGAGCTAGGTAATATTTATATGATGAAAAAGTTGTCCAGAAAATTTATGAAAGTTTGAACGGTCACAGCGCTCAAACGCGTTAATGTGCCTTCCTGGGGTTTGTCCTCTCGTTTAGATTAACAAGATGAACCAACTTGCTCAGAGCGAAGCAGATTCATCAAACGCTTCTCGAGAAAATTTATCTCTATAACGAGTTAATGTGCCTTGCTGGGAGTTTGGCCTCTCGTTTAGATTAACAAGGTGAACCTACTTGCCGAGGGGGAAGCAGATCCATCAAACGATTATCGAGCTAGGTAATATTTACATGATGAAAAAGTTGTCCAGAAAATTTATGAAAGTTTGAACGGTCACAGCGCTGAAACGCGTTAATGTGCCTTTCTGGGGGTTTGTCCTCTCGTTTAGATTAACAAGATGAACCATCTTGCTCAGAGCGAAGCAGATTCATCAAACGGTTCTCGAGAAAATTTATCTCTATAACGAGTTAATGTGCCTTGCTGGGAGTTTGGCCTCTCGTTTAGATTAACAAGGTGAACCTACTTGCCGAGGAGGAAGCAGATCCATCAAACGGTTATCGAGCTAGGTAATATTTATATGATGAAAAAGTTGTCCAGAAAATTTATGAAAGTTTGAACGGTCACAGCGCTCAAACGCGTTAATGTGTCTAGGGACCTAGGCCTCCTTGCGGATGGCAACTATCGGCCAAGCGTGGGAAACGGCATCTGGCCGTGAGGTACAACCAGCCCGCCCGTGAATTATCACTTATATAAAAAATAATTGAGACAACATATAGTCAGAGTTTGATTTTTTTTTCAGCTTGTGAGTTTGTTTTTTAGTCAGTGAAACGTCAGACCATTAAGAGGCTACATTTCTACCTATAGCTTGAGAGGGCCCAACATCGACTCCCGAGGGACACCTCGTTCTATGTTACTGCTGTAGATCGATATATTGGCTTCTATCCCTGAAGTACGATTTTTTAGGGAAACATTCATAGTCGTATTGCTTCGTTTTCTTATTTTGAATACAAGATTGACAACCTATTACTATGTTTAAGTTAGCTTATAATTTTTTTGTTTGTTTATCCAATTTGCGTTAATCGAACTATAAAAAATTGACCAATTTTATGTTATTGTTTCTGTAAGTATTTCCTGTGAAAAGTGCAATAAATCTCATCGTTAAATCCATTTCTCATTCTTTGTAGTTTAAGTTTAACTTCAATATATAATCCACTCAACAGTTTATGTTGAACTAAAGAAATTTCACCGGATGTATACTTTACTGTGGCGCTTTCTTGCGTACACCACAATATTTTGAGTGTAATAAACTTTATTCCGGTTTTCTTTTTTTCTCCTAATTTCTAATTTAAATATAACCAAGTAACTGAGTGATGGGAATGTTTATGCCAAAAAAATTCTGATTTCTATCTAGCATTACGGCGAATTATATAAATTAAATATAAAATATAATATTTCCGGTAGCATTAACACTTGTGAGGGGTAAATTCGGCCAAACTTTGAAGTGTTTTCCAAAAGAAAAAAAAACGAATTCTTTGAAGTTTTAGTTATGGGATTCTAAAAACAAA
Organism: Holotrichia oblita; assembly: GCA_023690525.1. NCBI lineage: Eukaryota > Metazoa > Arthropoda > Insecta > Coleoptera > Scarabaeidae > Holotrichia > Holotrichia oblita. The sequence continues at coordinate 133,582,318 of CM043019.1, read as the reverse complement.
AAATTATATAGCTATCATTTTCGTTTTATATCCATGTTTATTAGAGACAGGTGCTTTTATAAATTCTATCCTATCATCTATAATTTTTTTCGTTTGACATACATACATACAGTGTGGAACAGCCAAATGGAATAAATTCGATAACAAATAAATGAGGGTGTATTGGGAAAAACGCTTGGACACGTCGATTTGTATTTTTAAATGCGCATTTTTTTCATTTTTGTCAAAAAAAAAAATGGAAACCCCTTATCATTTATTTTTTGGGTTCGAATTCATAATTCATGTACAATGTCCCATACCTATCTTCAACTGTTTCGGAAATATTAAGTGTTTTCAGATTTATTACGAAAATTAACATTAAAAAAAGAAAATTATTTTATTTCACAAATTCGCTACATTACACTAAAAACCTAATAAGTAATACTGATTATTTCTTAATAATGTAAAAAAAAAACAAAAAACATTAATGTCAATGTAGTAAATGTTCAAAATGCTCGCCGCGAACGTCTTGGCAACATGCTAATCTGGTATAGAAATGTCTTCTAACATTACTCAACATCTCAGGCGTGATTGATCTAATCGCAAGCGTGATTCGTCCTTTTAAGTCATCTAAGTTGAGGGATTTAGTTTTGTATACAAGACTTTTGACATATCCCCACAAAAAGTAGTCTAATGGCGTCAGATCAGGAGATCGTGCTGGCCATTCTATCGATCCGCGCCTCCCTATCCACCGATTTGGAAGAATTTGGTTCAGGTACTGCCGGACATTGATTTGGAAATGGGGCGGTGCTCCATCTTGCTGAAACCATACTGTATTGGCAGGAACTTGTGGGTTTGCTGGATTAGAATATAAATTTGCGAAAGTTGGCACGACATTATTTTGGAGCAGTTCTAAATATTTATCTCCATTCAAGTTACCATCAATGAAAAAGGGACCTACGATGTGATTTCCAACAATTCCTGCTCAAACATTAACTTTTTCAGGATATTGCGTATATTCCTCTCTCATCCAGTGAGGATTCTCATTAGACCAATAGCGGCAATTTTGACGATTAACATGGCCGTGAAGTGTAAATGTGCTCTCATCAGAAAATAAAATATCTTCTAATTGGATCACATTGTTATCTAACATTCCCATCATCTGTTCACAAAAATACGTTCTCCTATCGAAATCGTCTTCCATGAGCTCCTGAGTTGGCATCATTTTATAGGGATGCATTTTACTTTCCTTTAATACTCGAAAAATTGATGTGTGGCTAATGTTGAACAGTGGGGCTGCTTTTCGACCAGAATTATGTGGGTTTTCTTGAAACTCAAGCATAATATCCAATTTCATTTCATCACTTACTGCATTGGCAGCTACTTTTTTAATATGTCTTAGATGACCAAGCTCGCAAAACTGTTTTTCTATTTTGCTAATTGTTCCTTGGGATACAGCCGGCAAATTTGGAAATTTTTCGTGAAATAAGCGAGAAACTTCCATTTGTGTCCGTGTGTTATCTCCATAACCAATCATTTGTAGAATGGTTATTTTGTGCATTTCTGTTAAATGAACCATTTTTCTGATATTATTACGTACAGTTAACGAAATTCAAACGACAATAGCACTGGCACTGATCACTACTGTCATGCAGACAGACAACATGTTGCTAAGGCTATGAGTTTTTACGAAAATAAACAAAACGGTCTTTGTATTTTTTTAATTTCATATCAGTAAAAAGGAACGCAGCAATGGTTTTTGCTTACTGTATCAATATCAAGCGCCAAATGGGAAATAGATTTTTAGTATAATGTAGCGAATTTGTGAAATAAAATAATTTTCTTTTTTTAATGTTAATTTTTGTAATAAATCTGAAAACACTTAATATTTCCGAAACAGTTGAAGATAGGTATGGGACATTGTGCATGAATTATGTCTAGAATTTTCCGAAGAACCCAAAAAATAAATGATATGCAGGGGTTTCCATTTAAAATAAGAAAGTTGGTATTGGCCACTGTCACATGACACACCCTGTATAATTTTTTTTTTGAAAAAAATGCACATTTAAAAATACAAATCGACGTGTCCAAGCGTTTTTCCCAATACACCCTCATTTATTTGTTATTGAATTTATTCCATTTGGCTGTTACACACTGTATATATGAAATAATTTGTTTTTAACTTAACAGTACATACATACATACATAATCGAAAGCTACCCGAAGATACAACATAAAATTTACGCAGCAAAAGTTGGCCGTCTAACAATTTTCTCTTTCTCGATTTGTTTCGACCGAACTAATACATACACACTCGTAAATCTATGACATACGGCTAGTCGTAACAACTGTGACGTCAACAAAACACATATCTAAATAAAACCCGAAACCTAAAAGCGAACTTCTATTTCGGTTGCACCACGGCAAACGCCATCAAAATATTCTAAATTTACCCCTCCCTTAACGAACTATGTAACGTGGATTAGATTAGCGTTGTAAACTGGGAAACTTTATGGTACAACATATTAGATATTTTAAATAGATGATTCAAGTTCTAGTTTTGTTAATATTATTCTTTTAATCTCGGATATATTTCCATATTTGTACGTTAAATAAAATAATTAATTAAAAATTAATTTATTCCACAACATAAACTGTTTAAATTGACATTCACAGAATCAATTCTACGTCAAATAGATCAATAGAGATTGTAGGTCTAAATTTATTCGCGAGGCAATTAGATTTAATTGCATTTCGGTAACCGATCAAAACTAGTGCCAGAGGCATCAAAGAAATCGATTAAGAGCCCGTTTGTACGTCAATTTGTACTCTAAATAGTGCACTTCGCGCACGTTATTACGTTACTTTGTAAGTTTAATAGTAATAATGAGTTTAAAAACGTGATCCTTGATATTGTCGTGCTCGTTGAATTATTATTTGAAAACCGTGTGTGTGTGTGTTTAACGAGACGAATAAGCCTCCACTGTATTGGTTCGAGTTTCTTGGAAGGCGAAAATAGACTATCCGTGAAGTCTATTGCTAGCTCAAGACTGGTGTTCGTGTTATATTAAAGTTTTCGCGGAAATATGAATTTATATTAATCATATTTTGAAAAGGATAGTGACTCAGAGTTATGTGGAATCATATCAGACTTAGCATTAAATAATATTTGTTCATCAGCAGAGATAAATGGACATCAAGTACAAACTGTACGAGGTAAAAAAGTGGTTAAAGGTTTTATTTATCCAAATTAAGTTTATTAACAATAAAAATTACCTTGTAGTTCCTTTCCCTCTTCTCAGAAAAGCTCCGATTGTTACTTTTCCTCTCCCATCATACTGACGTTTCATCTACTCTGATATCTCTTCTCCATGACTTTAATATCCTAATGGAAACGTTCACCCTACTTCTCTTTCAACACCTGACATTTTGGACATTTTAACCTCTGATAAACGTGGAAACTGTATGCAGAGGTATTGAAAGCAGTTATCAATCTTGGATAAATCTTTGACGAATTGTTTCATGACTCCCAACTTGATGTGAAGAGGGAGAAAACAAATTTTTATCGATCGACTAAAGCTTTCTGAAAATCGGTCTTTTCACCTGGTCCCAATGTTTCTTTTAGTCCTTGCTCTGCTATCCCATTCACAAATGAAACATGGGTACTCCCTGCAGACCAAGCAGCATGCCCAAAACTTTCAGATTGCCACAAACTGTACAGTTATGATCTCTTTCAAATTCTTGTAATTTCCTTTGAGTTATACAGAATGCCCTATTAAAGATGAAGCATATTTGTTACCATTTTGCAGGAGTACAGTCTTCTTCGCTTCTTTTTGAGGAATCCTCCATTCAATTAGTTTTGTATTCAGTTCCAAATTTTTGAACCAAACCAGGAACATCACTACATTAGACCAATTCGTCTTTCTTGTTTAAAATAGTCAGTAAATTCACGATCTCTAAATCTGTACTGATGAAAAGATGTTCCAGTACTTTTTTTTTCTTTTAATCTAGAACTCAAGAGTTCAGTTATTGCTTGTTAATTCCCAATAAGTCTCTCATCAAATCATCAAGCTCAGACTGAGTGAGAAATTGAGGGATGACATGATCTTGAAAATCACAGTTACTTTCACTCATATCAGATTCATTAGAGCTCATCTCACTTAACATTGCTGGAAGCTGGTCCATGAGCTACAGGTCGCATTGTAGAAGGATGGTTGGGGTGCACTGCATCTCTTTTATTCTTAGAGTTATAGCAACAGCAAAAATAATGATTTCTTGATTGCTTCCACACCATTGGAATGCCAAATTTGAATGATTTCTTTTTAACTGATGACCACTTCCTGAGATCTTCTACACAAATACAGCACACTTTATAAGGAGCCCGTGATTTGCTTTTGTCCCCAAGTCTCACATCGAAATAGGAGCTTAATACACTTTACTAACAAAGTCTGACTCAGACGAGTGGACTATCGGCGATGATTTTCAACTCAAAATTGGTGAGACATCCAAAAAGAATGAAATTTGCGAAAAAGCTGAGGGTGATGGACATTTTTCATTATTTTCCTCGGATTTAGCAACCAAAAATTAATAGAGATCGATATATGTAAAAAAAAATCAACACATAAATAGATGGTCTGATTCCATGAAGGGATTAGGCGTAAAAGATTGTCAATCTCTCCAAATTGTTTATTTCGAAAAAGTTTATGCGATAGTTAACATCGTAAAATGACTGTTGAATTTGTTCTTAGTGAAAAAAAAAGAAGAAAAAGTTGTTGCTTGATGGCATTGATATCTAAAAGACAAAGGTAACGAAAAAATTTATTGGAAATGTGACTATTATTACAAAATAAATGTGCAAAGCTCGAGTTACCACGCTTGAAGAACTAACCATAATGCAGATGCCAGAGAAGTAGAAAAAACAAAATTTCTGTACTGCGATTATTGGACTTAGCCAGCCTACTGCAGCATGTTTACCGAAAGTTTCCAGCATGAAGAGGACTATAAGAAATATTAGGAAAAAGGAGAAGGTGCTTCGGCCTTGCCATTCCATCGAAAAGACAAAAATGGAGAATCCTTTGTCAACTGTTTACAATACATGGATTAATGACAAATATTTCAATTCCATTAATGCATATACTGTTATCAGACAAAACAAAAAATACGATTTCAAAACTGACATGATAAGTGATTTTGCCGAAGAATTTCCTGCTCCAAAGCATCGTGGATGTTTCCTCCAATTTTCGCAGTGTATCCTTAGAAAAATTCAATCAGAAAGTCTAAAGAACCAGTACGAAACCGGTACAGAATTTGCTTTGAAATTGTGCCCACAGTAAATTTAGTCGATGCGTTTGAAACCCTTTGTGAGAAGAATATACTGCCTGAGGATGCCCAACCAATTATGGACTATTTCGAGGACACCTGGATTGGATCCCCCCAAAGGCGCCCAAATCGTCGATCATCACGATTTTGTCATGGTATGTGGAATTGTTATGAGGCTGTAGTAGAATAACTATCAAAAATGAAGGATGGCATCGAGCTATTGAGCTTTCTAATAAAACCATAGTGTTAAAAATTGTATTTATTTCTTTATTTTAGACCTGAATTCTGCTTATTACATCTCATTTCTTCTTCTTTTTATCTTTTCCCTTACCCTTTTTATCTTTATCCCCATCCTTTTGCACACTACTCCAATCTTCAAAAATATCCATAAACAACTCATCAGTAGCAGCATCGACTAGAGGAAATACGAACCTCTTATTCTCTTCCAACCTTCTACGCTCGTCCTCAGCTTCTTGTTCCAATTTTTTTAACCGATCCAATTCCGCTTTCTCCTCTTTAGATAATTTATGCGGTTTCTCCTTTTTACCCTTTTTAGATTCCTTACTCGATTTACTCTTCTTATCGCTACCTTTCCCTTTAGATTTCTTATCAGATTTACTACCTTTTTGGGTATCTTTAGACGGTTTGGACTTCTTGTGAGCAGGCTCTTTTTTAACCTTCTCCTTCTTTTTCTTCTCCGGTTTCGGCCGGCGAAAATCACCTTTCGCAATCTTAGGCACCTTCCACTCAACGTTTAATCTCTGCGTAATAACGCTGGGGATATTATTGGTAGCGATTTTGATCAGGGTGTAGTGGAAATTTCGGTAAAAGCTTAAATTTTAAAAAAATTAATTTTAAAAATTTAAATTTGTAAAACTTACTAATCGAAAACGAAATCTACGATCGCGCAGATAACACCGAAACCGATATATAACCTCTCATCTTGTCGTTTAATATCTTTGCGATCAACGATTTCTTCCCAATCTTCATTATCGATATTGAGGGGATCACTCTTGATCGAAACCTCGTCCTGTTCGCTAGGCACCCAACCGATGTTAGGGTCGTTCATGTCGGCCAAACGTTTCTCGCACAATTTCAACAGCTGCAACCTCTTCATCATATCGGCTTCGGTGAAACTAACAGCCGAGGTTTTGATTATCGTCTTGGAGAAGTCCTTGCTGGTTGGTTTCTTGTTCAAATTGCTCAGGCTCCTCTTGGACGCTCTCATATCGGTAGGAACGCTTATTCTAGTCGATGAAGGTTTACTGATTCGAACGGTGGAATCTTCAGGTTTATATTGGCTGTCCTCATCGAGTTTTAGGACGTCTTCTCTGGGTTTATCGCTTATTAATGTAGGGGACATGAAATTCGCGTCTGTGGAAGAATTGGGTGCAATTCAGGATTTAATTTTAGTTTATGATTCGATAAATACGTTACCTACATCCATTTCAAGCCCTGCGAAAATTAATAAAGATGTTATTTTCGGAATTTAAATATTATTAAATAAATACCTTCATATTCACCACCAGAATCGCTGCATACACCATAACGTTTCCCGTCTATAGAAACGTTTATATCGCTCTTTTCTGAATTCGGGGATAGAGGTAGAAATCTCTTCGGAAGATTGGGGTCTGGTTGATGAAAAAATTTGTAATATTTATTGGGGAATTCCTGACCCTCTATTGGTCGAAATTGTAACGATGAATCGTTCAAACTCGCTTGAGTGCTATCTCTGTTTTCCTCCTCTGTGGTTGGTGATTCAAAATCTCCTTTTCTACATACTAAAAATTATAGAGATTATATAAAGATATGTAGCCCTTTCGAGCCTACTGGAAGGGTCATAGATGTTCCAATTACATAGGAGAACATCATTTGTAGTCATCTGAATGCATGTGTCACTATATTGTGTAATTGCTACAAATTTTCGTGTTAGAAGAGTTAGATGTTGAGTGGGACACAAACGTCCCAATAGTCATTGTCCATAGGTGATATTTGTCCCATTAGGCTGTATTATTTGCAGATAACTCGAAGATATATCTTCAGTCTTTGATGAACAGGATGAGGAGACCCTCTCTCTCAGAAAATGAAATGGAAATTAGAAACATAGATATACGAAATAACGACCATTCTAACAGTGAAGAATCTTTATCTGATGGTGGAGATGAAGAAATCAGTGCTGGAACTTCAGATTAAACAATGGAGGACGAAATCGAGAACAATGATTTATGGTTCAAATGTACTCGTCTAATACTTCCTACAGAGAAAGAAATCTCTTCAATTTTTCGTGAAGGTAGGGTAAATGCATGGTTGTAGCCAGTACACTTGTTGTGGCCACCTAAAAAATCATTGTCAAATAATTTGCTTTAAAGTTGAAAATAAGCCATTTGAATATCGCAGCACAGCCAGATCGTTTTTAGACGCCCTGGTTTGTACAAACACTTCCAGTTTATGTGCCAAATGCAACCAGTACATGGAGAACACTAAACTACAAATGGAACATAAAATCTAGTTGTGGTCACACGATAGATCTAATTAAAATATAATCAAATACAATGGGGCAGAAAAGGATAAAATACGTTGTTTGTTATGTTTTTTTTTCAAAATCCATCATAATGTCTTCGCGAAAGCTATTTCAATACCCAGAAAGTGAAATGGTAAATGCCCTAAAAGCATTAAGGGAAGAAAATATGCCTGTAAGTTCCCAGAACATCAGTTTGAAATAGATTGGAAGGAAAAACTACCGATAATTCTCAACGAGTTGGTCCTGCATGCGTTTTAGGGCCAGAGGTAGAACAAAAATTGGCTGCTCCCAATCCATAGTCCAGATTGTGATGCAAGAGGATTTCCTACCAATAAAGACGCATTGTTCTTCTCAGTGCAAGAACTAGTAAAGTGGAATGTAACATTGACCGAATGTTTCTCAAAGACACCTCCGGACGCAAATGGTTTGATTCTTTCTTGGAAAGACATCCAGAAGTAAGTCAAAAACACGCCGAATTTATAAAAAAAGCAAGAGCTGATGTTACAGAGAGCAGAATACGACGTTGGTTTAGTGAAACTAAAGATAACTATTAGGACCAAAGGTAAAAATGTTTATGATAGAGGAACGTCTGACAAAGATAATGAGACAACCTTGATTGTGGTAAATGCAAAAGCAATAATTGCTCCTCCACCAACGATTTTCAAATTTAAACGTCTACCAAGAACATATCCAGAACCAGCTCCTAAGCGGTTTCCGATACCGGTTGGATGCAAAGCCAACTGAAATACTTTGCCAACGTTTTTATAAAATTTGTGTCTTAACCTTTAGTATCCTTTGCCTTTCCAATGGCATTATTTTAGCTTGTCTTCCGCCCAATACTACACACATATTACAACCACTAGATGTTGCATTCTTTTTTCCTTTGAAGCAACAATGGAAAAAAGTTACATGATCATGAAGGGAGATGCATTAAAAAAAAACGTTCCAGCAGGACTAAATTCGATTTTCACAGACAGGACTTCTCCGAAGCAATTGCGTCAGGATTCCTTACTTGTGGACTTTATCCATTTGACGAAAATGCCCTCGACTACAGCAAAATACCAAGGATCTAACAGACTTAAATAAAAACCAAACTGTAGAATCAGATGTCACCTTGTCTTATTTGAAATTCATCGAGAATCACATATCTCTTTTGGTGTTGAAAACATGTAATACTACATACGCCGCAGGCTATTTTTTGGAGGGAGAAGAGCGGTTTTTGGAACTGTACAATTTATGGCGATCTATTAAAGAAAAAATTGTCATCAAAGTACCCTTTAGATCTTTGGATACAGAAGCAGTTGAAAATATCGAAGATAATTCCTTTATTTTTGACTTTCCTTAAAATTAAAGTAATACGGAAACAAACGTAAGCGAAAAGCACATCAGTATACTCCAAAATATCGTTACTCATAAAATACAAACAGCTCCTGAAGGCCAGTTAGTCCTGATGTTCACTTCCAGTCAGTATCTAAACTCCAGTTAACTCTTGCAACCCAATTAGCTGATGAAATTCAGTTAACTCCTGAAGACCAGTTACCTTCTGAAGCCCAATTAGATATTGAAGTTCAGTTAGCTCCCGATGTTCAGCCAGTTCCTAATGCCCAATTAACTCCTGAAGTTCAATTAGCTTCTGAAATTCAAATAACTCCTGACTTTCAAGCAGCTCCGGAAGAACAACCTAAAGTTCAGCAAGTTGCTGAAAAAGTTGGTAACCATGAAACACTGCTGAAGACGTAAGATTCCTTAAAAAAAAGAACGGTTATTGAAGTGCTGAAAGATGTAAGGTCATGGCCAAAAGAGGACAATATTGTGAAAGAGAAAAGAAAGAATATTCGTTTTCCGTTAGTCTTAACGTCGGATAAATGGATAGAGATTTTTGAAGCAAATGTCAAGGAAAAGATTATGAAAGAAAACAAAAAAAAAGCAAATCAGAAGACTGTCGAAAAAACTATTAACCAAAAGAATGCCAAAGACAAGATTAATGACCAAATACCTATCTAAAAGAGCCTCTTGAATAACAAACCACATCTAATGCAATGAACAATTTTTACCCCTCCAAAATTGTTAATGAAGATAATGGGGATTATTTTTGCTGTGCAATGAGGAAAAGTGAGACAAACAATTGAAAATGGCCAGATCGACCTAACTTAATCTGGTACCACAAAGAAGATATAAAGTGCCAAATAAACGAAATTGTAGCGGGCCGTAGTGGGACGTATATCTCCCAGCTAATGGCCTGCAAAATTTAGACCGATTTTCTTTTGTCCAATTGATTGAATTGCCCAAAAAAATTGTTGCAAAATCCGGGCAAAGAAATTAAAAATAGGGGTTAAGTCTATTAAACAGGCTTACATACATCTGTTGAAGGGGTATCTGGAAATATACGTCTCGTTGACGAGAGAGAGCTGCTCAAACTCGTTGGAAAATCATCCGTAGACGTTTCATCTACAATTAAATCCGATTAAAGATTAGTCGTACAAACGTTGAATAAATCTACCCATATGACAGAAACATTTCTTCCTTTCGATGACGAAACTCCTCTTCTGATCACCGATCTCCATTTCGATCAGTTCATTCGACTTGCAAGTCGAAAACGAAATGGTCGAAACGGAATCTGAATCGGACGATTCAAAATAATCTTGCTCAGTCTCACGACTGGTTGGGACATCTAAATTATCCTTGGTAGGTTTAATATCGTGGGGGGTCATCGTAAAGAGCTCGTTCGGATGGGGAATCTCCTGATTACCTTCGTTTAGATAATCGGCGGCTAGAAATATTATCTCCTTGAAGAATTTGAAGAATTGTTTCCGCGAAAAGCACAATTTCTGATCTAGAATTGCATAAAAATTTTTAAATTTAAAATAATTTTAAATCATATTAACCAGTCAACATAGTAAAAGCATAAACGACCCAATCCAACACCATTCTCTGCTCCTGTTCGCGCAAATAATACTCATCTTGAGACTTCCACAAGCAATCCACTAAGATATCGATAAACCAGAACTGCATGTAATCGTAAGCGTAATTCTTGCAATCGAGGAAATCCCCTAAGATCTCCATACAATTCTTAACGCCAATTTCCCGAACGTACGGTATTTTGAAGTTGGTAAAAGACGGGAACGTCGTCGGAAAGGGGCGTGGTAACACGGTTAAGCTTGAAATCTTTTCTGAGTGCACGGTGGGACTTCGACGTCAGGTTTCGGATCGTGAGTCGCATGATAAAAAACACCGCCTCGGTTTCGCTGAGGAATTTCGGTTCCGGTGGTGTTTGAGGTTCGATTTTGATCTCGACCTCGTCGATTTCATCTGTTATTACCTTCTTTTTCGGTGGCATTATTTAGATTAATTTAAAAAAATTATATTAAATGTCATTTTTAAATTTTTTGACAGAAAGTGGTGCTATCTATTAGCGGAATTATCAATGAATGTAAGATTAGTTCGCATAATTGATAATAGAGGACGTTAGTATGATCTTGCGATTGTAGTTTTCTTGCACTTTATGCTACTATTTTATAGTTTTCTACTTTCATCGGCGCTGTCATAATTGGAAATGTAGAAAATTGGCAATAGATGGCGCACTTAGTGCTTCAAGTTGAAATAAATCAGGAATTGAAAGATAAGTAGGTACAAAAGGTATTTATTGATGAAACTTTAAGAAACAATTTCTTTGCATATTACAGCACAAGAACATATTGCAACCGGTACATTTAGTAAACGTTAGCCCTTTACACCCTTGATATCTGCATTTCGTTTTTCAGACATAATTTCAGGTAGATGTTTGGCTTCCTGCTTGCGAAGTCTTTTATCAGGAACAGGAGATCAGGATTTTTCTACGTTTTACGCTTATTTGATCAGATTCTTCTTCCTTGCTAACATCTGAATCTTGATTGATTGTAATTATCTTTTCTGTTGAGAGTTGAGATAATTTAGGATATCTTTTCTTGGAACTCCTGAAGCTACACAGTCTTCTCTGTATTGGGGCCACCTCGATGAGGCACTGAAATCAAGAAAATTATAAATATAATGAAGAGTTCATTAATTTATTTGTTCATGGGATATTTTGAAATCACCCGATCCAACTGAAGGACGATTGATATATTTTTTTTCCTGGACAGACCATCGTCTACAAGCTCCTATTGATTCATCTCCACACTCCGAAGAAACCAAATAGATATTGGTCTGGAATCATATCTTTCTAGAAATTATGTTTTGGCTTAAAATAGTTTTTCGATGGGAAGAAATTGACGTCTTGTTGGCAGAATTATGAAGTTTGCCGAAATAGAATTGCCTGTGACACCTTGAACTCTCCGATGCTTGGTCTAAACATTTTGCGAGTTTAATAACATCAAACATAAGCATGCTAGAATTTCTGGTAAAGATTGGTTTAAAACGTTTATGAAGGGACATTAACAAGGGAACTCCAGTTACCCAAAATCCGTTTGGTCAAAACAGGAAAGACAATAATAAGAAAGAACCACAACCCCCGAAGGTAGAAGTCACGGTTGTGAGGTGAACAAACTTGGTGAACCTTTTCCGGATGTTTTTAGTTCTTTGTCAGTTTTGAATGCAGTGATTGTGTTTGGGATATGGTTTTCATCAGGGTAGTGTCAATTAGCGTTTCTGATGTGAACTATCTATCAAAAAAAGGCACCCCTATCGGCAAACTGTTTGAGTTTGAGTACCACTCTTCCCCTAACATCTAAGTTCTCTGATGTAGGAATTAAAGTAGATTCTGTAAAGCGTCTTTTCCCATCCAACATTGGTCTAATTTTCCAGAATCGATCATTTTCTTTAGCTTCTTTTGAAACATTATCGTCATCCACCAATTTTAACCGTATTCGGAGCAAGAAAAACCGATTCCTAGACATGCTGTCTGAAATAATTGGAACTCTTGTATCCAATCTCCAAAACATTCTAATCCTGGGTAAGTTGTGAATACCAATAAGAATACAACAAGCAAAGAATTTCCTTTCCCGTCTTTTTTACTTCCTTCATGTTTGTGTACAAGGCCATCGATTCAAAAATTTTATCATCAAGATGTATCTAATAAAATAGTGAAGTAAGGGAATCTGAACAGTAGGTTGGTACCTTTCAATTTGTTCGAATATTGTTCTTTTCCATTTTCTTTTTTTCTCACTTGGAAGTAAATTTATTAATAATATTCATTTGCTTGATCGTCTTCACTTTCTGTTCTTAATATTTGGTTCTGATATGCCCCTAAACCTTGTTTGTTGACACCACAATCATCCGATACCCAAAGTATCAGCAATGATATTGGAGGTTAGAATGATGACCACTGAAAGGTTTGTATGAAAAATACAAGGATATTTTTATTAACGAATTAGGAACCTTAAAAAATTATAAATTAGAGTTAACATTGAAAGAAAATATTTTGTAAAAGCACGACCTCTATCTTTTCCACTTAAACATAAAGTTGATGAAGAATTGGATAGATTAATAGCACTCAAAGTAATTTCAAAAGTAGATTTTAGTGAATGGGCAAGCCTCATTGTATCCATTGTCAAACCAAACTCAAAAATTAGAATTTGTGGTGACTACAAAGTTACAGTCAATCCATTCTAACAAATTGAAAAATACCCGTTAGCAAGGATTGAGGAATTGTTTTCTAATCTATCCAGGAGGAGAAAAATTTTCAAAAATTGATCTGTCACGAAGATTTTGAAACTCATTTAAAAAAATTTAGAATCAGTATTTTCGAGATTAAAGGAAGTAGTATCGAATAAAATTGATTTTTAATTAATCCCTGTTTTATTTAACCTATACAAGCTCAGAGTTCGTTCACATACAGTTACAGCAAAAGTTCTAAATTTTTGCGAATTTAAAATTGCTTCACGATTGAGTCAAACCCAACCCCCTTTCAAAATAAGGGAAAAAAATAAGGCACAAACCGAAAAGTAAACTTTCTTCTTACTTTTACCTTCGATAATATTTGACGCACATCATTAAGTTTGGAATTTCTCACTTCTATACATCTCCCAAGTTGTCAATTTAAACGTTATTTTACGCGGATTCAAACGCGAATCACTCGAGATCGCACAGAGATATATATGTATATGTTAGGTATGTACATGCATAAATAATACGAGCGTGATTTTGCAAATAAACAAGGAATTTTAAACTTGTTAGGAGAACTGCCGTCAAGTTTACACCACCGATAAGAGGAGAGCTTTTCCAGTTCAGTCGTCGACTGGGTGTTCGATTGAGAATTTTTCCTCATATATAACGTTGTTTTCTGATGTGGAAAACTGTATTTCTCCTTTCTCTATTTCGTGTCAGTTCCTTTTTTTTCCCCAATAGCAGAAATAAACACGTCGCAATTTATAATCTTATCGATTAGATTTTTATATAACGTTATTTCATCGAATCTAATATAAAAAATTAAATCTAACGAGAGAGTACAGTGCAACTGATCCACGGGGGAAATCATTCTAGGCTTGTTAAAATTGCATGTGGCTGGTATATACATTTAGGTAGTCTCAGATTTCATTACTAGACAACAATGGATGTTGTCGATTTAGAAAAGAGGGGCTGCAGGCGTAGCTTTTACCACGTTAGCGAATAAAGGAACTATTCCGGTCGATTCTCTAAATAATAATGGCTACTTAGTAATTAAAGTGATTGGTTAAAACTGAAAGAAACATTTTACCATTCCCTACAAATTATGTTTTGGTTTAAAATACTTCTTCGTTAGGAAGAAATTGACGTCTTGTTAGCAGAATTATAAGATTTACTGAAATAGGATTGCTTGCACACAAGCTTAATAAATTTATCATCGATGATCACTTCAAAAAATTGAACGAAGTTTATGATAATCTACATGCCGCCTGATAAATCACTACCAGCAGATTGTTTTGGCAAAGAAATAGAAGAATAGAATAGAGATAAATGATTGAATTTCCAGAATTCAACAGCCTACCTTTGGAATCCATTGGTAGAAAAATCTGCAAAGAGTTATATGGTACAAAATTGCAGAAAAGTGCGTTTTAATATTTGATGGAGCAGCTTGTCATTTAAACCTATCAATCGTCGAAGTTGCAGATTTACTCGACATATTATACTGACTTCCAGAAAAATTGCAACACCTAGAAGCTGTTTAACGATTTTATTGAAATTTTCAGAAAACGTCTATTTCTATGAAACAAAGTTATGATTAAGTTTTAAAAACAAAAAAATAAAAGCTTTAAAAGTTTTTTCAATAATGAGTTGCTCCACCACGATTTGTAATGCACTCATCTAGACGCCTTGGCATGCTATTAATCAAGTGATCTATAGCTGCTTGTGGTATATCGTCCCAACCTTCTTGAATCCGTTGTTGAAGATCGTGTAAATTATCTGGAGGGTGCGGTAAATTACCTATTCGCCTACCAATCATATCCCATACATGTTCAATGGGCGACAAATCAGGCGACCGAGCAGGCCATGGGAGGACGACAATGTTAGATTCTTCCAAAAACCGTGTTGTAGTCCTTGCCGTATGAGGGGGCGCATTATCCTGCTGGAAAATGGGATTTTGCAGCCCCTGAAGATATGGAAGGCCAACTGGTTGTAGCACATTAGCAATGTAACCAGGTGCGTTAAGGTTGCCGTCAATAAAGACCAAGGGTGATCTGCTACCATAACATATTGCACCCCATATCATAACTCCTTGAGTGAGGGCTGTGTTGCGTTCCACAAAAAATGTTGGATTTTTACGTTCTCCACGCATCCGTTTGACTCTCCTACGATCATCGTGGGCCCACAAGCAAAATCGGGACTCGTCACTAAACACAATTTGATGCCATTCCTGCGCCCAATTAACCCTTAAGTTGCTCCACTCTAGTCTGCGTAGACGGTGAAGTGGCGTAAGAGGAAGACATAAAAATGGACGATATGAACGCAATCCATAAGATCTTATCCGGCGATAAACAGTTGACATTGACATTCTGAGTCCTGTACCTCTCATCCAATCATTTGCAATTGATCGAGTTGTTGAAAATCTACCGCTTGTGGCCAAAAGTCTTAAGCGACGTTCTTCGCGATCTGTAGTCCTTCGAGGACGTCCAGATCCACGGCGACGATGTTGAACCCCTTCCTCGGACCATTTGGATCAAACACCTCAATACCGTTGAAACATTTCGGTTTACACGACGAGCAATTTCTATTAGCGAAAGTCCGGCCTCTCTCATACCAATAATACGGCCACGTTCAAAATCACTTAATTGGACAAAATGTTGATGTTGACGTACTCTCGGCATTGTTATCAAGTGCAGAATGAAATTGTGACGTAACAACAACAATTTGCAAACTTGACAGTTACTAAATGGTCTAATACTTTAAATTTATAGTTACTATGTGCTGTGGAAACAACATGCAAAAAAAAAACTACTGGCTAGATTTTATTCAAATTTTAATCATCAATTTGTTTAATGAAAATAAACGTTTCAATTTCAATAAAATCATTCGACTACTTCTAGGTGTTGCAATTTTTCTGGAAGTCAGTATATATTGTTTACTGTCTATCAATGATTTGAACACCAGTAGGATGCTGAAGTGTTACCATTTATAGAACAAAATCCATACAAAAAGCTCATCACTAAGGCACGATTTAATGATTATCCTTTCAAATTTCTGTTTTAAAGCAACTGGTTAGTATGCATTGAATACATGCACAAGCTATTCCAGAAACAGCTTTTCCTCTGATAGAAGCTCCACCTCCTCCAATGACTTTCGAGCATCGACATCAACAATACAAAAAAAATGGAACTGAGCATCGCCCAAACAGGGCTTTTGGAAGGTTTCATCGCATAGTCTACGACAACTCTAGCTTTAAACAACGATGAAGATCATGAGATGTCTGGTTAAGTAAAAAGAATGGCTATAAATTATAACGGAAGTCCAGTCAGCCAAAACCTGTTTGATAAACAAAAAGGAAAAGAAAAAAAGATAAAAAACAAATCCCAATCACGGAAGATGGAAGTGGTACTAAACAGAAACAGGCCAATTGATACTGTCACGGTTCGGTTGTCAGGAGGACAAAATTGATGAGACGAGACAATATTATATTATTATTATTGATTATTTATATATAATGCCTCCTCTCAAAAATTTAGAGAAGCATTAAAAGAGTTCTGGTAATTGGAAAGAGTGTTATAAGAAAAAAAGACAAGAAGAAATATTGTAAAATCCAACCAATTGAAATTCGTACTTTAGCTAAAATGATGTCAATAATTGAAATTAAAGAATCCGCAAGAATACGCTACTCGTTGCTTGTACACAAAATACATATTCCAAGAAATGCTGTGGTCGTCCGAGAAGCAATACAGTTTGGAAATAGACGCGTATTCTCCATAGAACGTTTTAAAATCTTTAGTTTCGTACTTCTTATTCAATAATAAGAATATTTTAAGATGGCAACAAAACATGTGCTGAAATATAGTGCTATTGCTGAGTTTTTGAGTGCATTGGATGAAATTAAATTAATAAAGAGGGCTGAAAGAGCAGTGGAAGCCGTACATATAAAAAAAACTTCATTTCAATCCGGAAATGAGGCAATTAAAAGCAGAAGTCTATGCTAGCATGAAAAATCATTTAGTATTTAAAACATCTGTTTTTAGATTACTCTTGATGTGGAAGGTGATTAGATTAGATTAAAAATGATCTGAATGAAATCGGAGTTACTATCTAACAACAAAATTCACATTTAATAATATAACCTCACTTTATATATTGGAGAAATAAAGGAAATGTAAAGTGTTTTCCATTTTCCTCAATGTCCGAAAAACCACACTAAGTTTGACAGTTAAACGTCAAGTATCCGGACAAATTCGGCAATAAAATGTCAAATATGAGTTCGTGTAGACGTTTAAACGTCACACGCTGACAGAAAGCATCCTGGTTTGGCATTTAAAACTCGGAATTTTATGTGACGAAATTTCACATTTCTGTCAAATAAAGTTACGTTTGACGTTTAAATATCCTACCCACAAATCATTTGATGGGATCAAGTTTAACGTTTAAAATGTTTGACATTAAACCTACACACAAAGTCAAATACAAAACAAATACAGTTTTGCTATTTAGATGTCAAATACGGATAAAATACTTATAATTTTGACATTTAATTGTCAATTAAGTAACAGTTTAACATTTAAATGTCAAATACGAATAAGTTTGAAGTTGAAACGTCAAATACAGACACGTCTTTATATTTAAATGTCGACGACGGTTAGAATACTTATAATTTTGACATTTAGATGTCAATTATGCATAAGTATGACGTTTAAATGTCAAAACATAAGGATATATTGACATTTAAATGTTAACTCAATGTAAGGGCGTAGTTCCACAACATTTTTAGCCGACGCTGGTGCTAATTTATCTAATATCAAAAGACAAGGGCGGGTGACAGTCTATAATAGGTACAAAGGCTTATTTTTCCAGCGCTATCTACTGGTAATTGATTAAAACTTTATGTTAAGTTGAATCTATAGTCTCTAGATATCAATTATGCATAAGTATGACGTTTGAATGTAAAAAAATAAGAACATTTTGACATTTAAATGTTAACTCGACTTAAGGATGTACTTCCACAACATTTTTAGT
Organism: Holotrichia oblita; assembly: GCA_023690525.1. Lineage (NCBI taxonomy): Eukaryota > Metazoa > Arthropoda > Insecta > Coleoptera > Scarabaeidae > Holotrichia > Holotrichia oblita. The sequence goes on along the minus strand of CM043019.1, from coordinate 133,563,894 downwards.
AGACGCTGGTGCCAATTTATCTAACATGAAAAGACAAGGGGATGGCAATCTATAACAAGTACAATAGCTTATTTTTCCAGCGCTATCTACTGGTAATTTATTAGAACCTTATGTTTAGTTGAATATACAATCTCTAGATGGCATTGTGTGTCAAAATCATCCATAATCATTGTTTATTTAACAAAAATCTCAATAAATAGCTTTTTTAAACAGCTGCAGATGTAAATCACACCATATATTATTAATCAAGTCTGGTTATTTCTACCGCGATCATTAACAACTTGTGTTTATTTAAAATTTGTGATCTATTGGAGGCTGTCAATTATGACAGATTACAAACTATTGACAGGTGACGTTAAATCCGCATTTATGACAGGAAACTGTTTTCTTCTCTCTCTACTTAGTTTGCTAGAGGGTTTCGTTAACCATTCAAAAAACGAAACCCAAACATAAAAATTACCGCCACCACAACAAATAAAAAAACATCTAAACATTTAATCATTAGACGTGTCTAACTGTTCTTTTCAACCCGTATAGATAAGCCTCTCCTTTTGCCCTTTTCATTCTACACAACTCGATGTCATCGCCTCTTCCTCTAAATACATCTTTTTCCCGACAGAAAAAAGAACCCTGAAAGGGAACACAGCTATTGTATCGTCGCTAGTCGTGTGTCAACGGCAAAAATTTTAATTTTCCCCCGCCGAACCGCGCGTAGGACGGCGAGGGGGAGGGGGGGATCCCGACAATCCTTTGTATAGTAAAGTCGGTGTATCGCTGTATAGTACAAGCGGCCCACGTGTCTTGAAATCCGGTCGACTGCGTGAAATTTTCGCGTAGGATAAATACAGGACGAGCTTAAGCCTCAACAAAAAAAAAAGAAGAAGGAATATAAGCGAAATCTAGAGGGCGAAGGAATTTATTGTAAAAAGGGAAAATATTTTCGCGTTTATGCCAGAGTTTGATTGATTAAGGCTGAAGAAACTGTGCTAGCTGGGATAAACTTTCGCCGTAAGATGAAATAGGATTCCGGTAAAGGGTTTATCCGATAAAGGGATATAGGAACGATTCTAATATTGAGTGGCAAGGGCATCGAGCTGTTAATTAAAGCGGAAGGATGATTTTATTGTATTTATATCTAAATAGCAACACTTAAATAACGCCCCTATAATAATGATAAAAAAAAACTCTCCGAATCGTTAACTCCCCTTATAATCACCCGAGCACATTGAAAGCTATCAATTACAGTGATAAATCCCCGTAATAGAACTCTTTAACCGAACGCAGAGAGTAATATACTACTCTTGTCAGAAAACAAGACCATCCAATAAAATTAAGATGTTTGTTAATAATCCCAAATCGTACATAATAGACGGCTGAACACACCTGACGAGGAGCTTACCGTCGGTGTCCTTAATCTTTTCGTTCCTGAGGGCGGCTACTGTAATCAATCACGGTGGTGTGCGGTGTCTACGGTTGTTTTCAGACCAGGACGATGTACTGAAACTGAACGTATGGAGTACAAGGAAACCGCATCAAGCCGTACGATTACGGTATTTTATACGGGGAAAATACACGTTTGGGAAATAAGATCGGACTATGTTGCCGTCGTAGAAACTAAATCCGGAAAACAGATTTTCAAATCACGAATATATACCGAGCCTCATTCAAAATCTTTATCCAGATTTTTTTTTTACGAGTATAAGTGAGAATTTGACATATATACAGGGTGTCTCAGCGAGTAACAACGTAAGTGTGATTTTGACGTTAGATTTTGACAACAAATCTTTGAGAACGCTTATTTTCCATGGCACACTGAATAAGTATCGATGAATTATGTATGCATTTAAAAAAAATGTAATTATTTCCTAAAGTATCAATTGCATCAACTATATCAACGTCAATTAGTTGACAGTTGTACAAGATTAAATCGTATTATATTTTCTGAGAATAGAACAGTTCATTTACATCTTTATTTACATACTACCAGTCCATCACCCAACTCCCCTCCCTCATACACACAATCATCTCTTCATTTTTTTTTACAAGAAGGGACCTTGAAAATCCAACCAATTGCAATTTAGACTTCAACCAAGTTAGCGGCTTCATTCAATATACTTAATTTAAAAACAAAATTAAACGTCACATACGAACAAATTTGACAGTTAAACGTCACATAATAATATCAAGAAAATGTCAAATATGAATTCGTCACATTTCAATGTCAAATGCTGACAGATAAACTTTTAAATGTGACATTAAACGTCAACTACAAACAAGTTTTGCTATTTAGATGTCAAACACGGATAAAATAGTTATAATTTTGACAGTTAGTTGTCAATTAAGTATCAGTTTAATATTTAAATGTCAAATACGAATAACTTTGAAGTTGAAATGTCAAATACAGACACGTCTTTATCTTTAAATATCGACGTCGTATAGAATATTTATAATTTTGACATTTAGGTGACAATTATGAAAAAAAATACATACCAAGAGATGCTGTGGTCGAGCAATACAGCTTGGAAATCTCAGCTGCACTAGTTTACAATTTAAAATAAAAATAAACGTCACATACGGGCAAGTTTGACAGTTAAACGTCACCGTATCCGGGCAAATTCGGCAATAAAATGTCAAATATAAGTTCGTGTAGACGTTTAAACGTCACCCCTTGACAGAAAACATCCTGGTTTGGCATTTAAAACTCGGAATTTTATGTGACTTGCACGAATTTCACGTTTCCGTCAAATAAAGTCATGTTTGACGTTTAAATATCCGACATACACAAGTTTAACGTTTAATGTGACATTAAATGTCAAATACAAACAAGTTTTGCTATTTAGATGTCAAACACGGATAAAATACTTATAATTTTGACATTTAGTTGTCAATTAAGTATTAGATTAACATTTAAATGTCAAATACGATTAAGTTTGAAGTTGAAACGTCAAATACAGATACGTCTTTATGTTTAAATATCGACAACGTATAGAATATTTATAATTTTGACATTTAGATGTCAATTATGCATAAAAAATACATAAATCAAGAGATGCTGTGGTCGACCGATAAGCAATACAAATTGGAAATCGGTGCAGCTGCACTCATTATAGTAAAAATAAAAATAAACGTCACATACGGACAAATTCGGCAATAAAATGTCAAATATGTGTTCGTGTAGACGTTTAAACGTCACACGCTGACAGAAAACATCCTGCTTTGCATTTAAAACTCGGAATTTTATGTGACTTGTGCGAATTTCACATTTCTGTCAAATAAAGTCACGTTTGACGTTTAAATATCCGACCTACACAAGTTTAACGTTTAATGTGACATTAAATGTCAAATACAAACAAGTTTTGCTATTTAGATGTCAACCACGGATAAAATACTTATAATTTTGACATTTAGTTGTCAATTAAGTATTAGATTAACGTTTAAATGTCAAATACGAATAAGTTTGAAGTTGAAACGTCAAATATAGACACGTCTTTATGTTTAAATATCGACAACGTATAGAATATTTATAATTTTGACATTTAGATGTCAATTATGCATAAAAAATACATATGTATATCAAGAGATGCTGTGGTCGACCGATAAGCAATACAAATTGGAAATCGGTGCAGCTGCACCCATTACAGTTTGAAATAAAAATAAACGTCACATACGGACAAGTTTGACAGTTAAACGTCACGTATTCGGACAAATTCAGCAATAAAATGTCATTTCTGTCAAATAACGTCACGTTTGACGTTTAAATATCCGACATACACAAGTTTGACGTTTAAATGTGACATTAAACGTCGAATACAAACAAGTTTTGCTATTTAGATGTCAAACACGGATAAAATACTTATAATTTTGACATTTAGTTGTCGACTAAGTATCAGTTTAACATTTAAATGTCAAATACGAATAAGTTTGAAGTTGAAACGTCAAATATAGATACGTCGTTAAGTTTAAATGTCGACGACGGATAGAATATTTAAAAATTTGACATTTAGATGTCAATTATGCGTAAGTATGACGTTCAAATGTCAAAACATCAAGATATCTTGACATTTAAATGTTAACTCGATTTAAAAGCGTAGTTCCAAAAGACAATGGGGCTAGATTACAACCTATAATCTCTAGATGGCATTCTCAGTCAAAATAAAACACAAGATATGTCATTTAGGCTACAGTTAAATTCCAATAAATACGAGTAAGTTTGAAGTATGAGATAGAAACATATGTTTATATTTAAATGTTGGCGACGGATAGAATACTTATAATTTTGACATTTAGTTGTCAATTATGCATAAGTATGACATTTAAATGTCAAAATCTACCTTGACATTTCAATGTTAATACCACTTGAATGTTAACTTTATTTAAGAGCGTAGTACTACAACATATTTAGCAGACGCTAGTGCCAATTTAACTAACTAACTAACTATCAAAAGAAATGAAATATTCGTGACATTTTTAACTGATATTTGACAGATTATTTCCGTCTTTATTTTATTTATTTCTGGTATAATTATTGTTTATAACCTTAAATTTAAATTTTATCAGTCAATATTTGCACGAAAATCTGTATCCTCACATGGGTTTGGATTTCATTATTAACTAAAGACGCTGTATATTCGAAAATGGCAAACTCACATCAATGAGTCAAACTCTGTTATAGTTTCTACTTAATGAAGCTCCCATAATTTTCAATTCCTCAATCAATCAAAATAGAAACAAAAACCTCCATCATTGTCTCTCCGTCGATACTATATAGCGCATATCACTCATCTTTTTTCTTTTCCTCGTCAGTTTTATCTTTTATACAAGACATAATAATTAATTACATTATCCCTCTTCACTCTCGGAATCCGCCGAAGAGATTTCCGCCGTTCTAATTTACCAAAACTTTCCATCAGCGTTAGATGCTTCTTTTTCCTCCTCCTCATCCACCGCCACGTACCCCTAACCAGCTAGAAAGTTATTAAGCCTCAACCGAAACGGAAAATTTCAAGTTAATTACGGACGTTCCTGTTCATTAATTATTTCCTAAATGACCACCACCAACACAGGGACGTAGTAATTCTTTCGACGTGTAAAGGGGTGCACGCTTGTTCTCCAAACAAAATAAAGTTAGTAAAGTCGTTAATTGTCGTTAATTGACGTTAATATTTTTAAGTTTTAATTTTGCCTCGAAATTTGTGGAAAGAGGGATCGATAATTAGAATATATAAACGCGGTGGGTTAGAATTAAATTATTTTGATCTTACAAGTAAATTCAGTAGGTGTTAATGTTAAATAAAAGCAAGCACGATTGCCTGCGTCGTCTCGGAGATGAAATGTTCCAGGGAGAGGAATGAGGCTTGATGAAATTTTAATTTTTTAATTATTTCCCTTGTCGTTTTCGGAGAGGTTTATTTTCCTTGGATAAAATATTAAATTGTTCCTCTATTGGATTTAGAACGTTCTAACACCCAATATCTAGTAAAAGGAACTGTTTGTATTTATGTAGTTAAAAATTAAGAAGGAAAGAACTGGAAAAGAACACCTTCGAATAGAACTATGTATGAGTCAGAATGACTTGACGGAAAATGCGATTAGATTAAATAAATCCCAACTTCGTATTAATTCAGTCAAAACAACGTTATATAATAATGTCGTGTTGCAACTGTTCGTTGAATTTTAATTTTTACCACCAAGAAAAAATTCAATGATCGAATGATGAAGAATAATATTAATAAATCTAAATGTGCATGGAAAATAATAAACAATGAAAGCAATATTAATACTAAAAGAACACACAAATTGATTATAAGAGACAGTAACAATGAGCTAATTGAAGACGTAAACAATACTAACAGTTTTTGTTATGTATGTGGAGAATTCACCGTTCAACAGCATAGACGAAATATTACACCGTTAATAGAAAAATCGTATTAAACCTTTATTTTAAATGAAAAATTACAAATCAAGACAAGTTGTGGACCCCTCACAATGTCTGTGCACGATGTGCTGTTATTTTGAGGAGCTGGATAAACGGTAAGAGCATAGCTATGCCATTTGGTGGACCTATGATTTGGCGAGCACAAAAGGATCATTCGACAGACTTCTACTTTTGCTGTACAAAAACCTTCGGGTTTTCCAGTAAAAATAAGGATAAAATTACCTATCCTAATTTACCTTCTTCCACTCGTCCAGTTCCTCATTCGGAAGCTTTGCCAGTACCAAGTCCTATGGATGTTTCGAACCAAGAGCATGTTGAAACCGAGATAGAAGAATACATTTCAGAGTTGTCGGACACAGATGAAGAATATTTGCCATCTCAAGAGGGCACGCCCTCATTTAATAAATCAATTGGAATTAAATGATCTAGTTTGAGATCTTAATTTATCAGAAACTTAGGCAGAAATATTAGGATCCAGACTGCAAGGATGGAAGTTGCGAGTCCGGTAATTTATTATACAGGGTTGTCACCTAAGCGCGCGCTGGTCTATAGCTCCTATACTAATGATGTTAGGAATTTCGTTCATATACTAATCTATACTACTTGCAAGACTCTATTTCAGGAAAATATTTTTAAGTATATAAGGTGACCCAAATAAGTGTGAAGATATGGAAGTAATTTTTTTTTAATGACACCCCTTGTATTGTGTTGCACATTTCAGTTCATCTCAATGCACTTTATCAATTCCCAAAAAATTATTTCATTACTCCTGGTATTTCCTGAGAAATAAATTAAAAGTCATTAAAATGAAATTTTACGCACTAAAAATAGAAAATAAAAAAAAACGTAGGAGCAATTTTTTGACTCACGATTTAGTATGGAGTGAGTCGAGAAGGGTCTAAGGTTACTCTCACCTTGTTTACATTTCGTAAATTTTCTACAGGGTTACCAGAATTATGGTCGAAAAATGACATATTTCAAACTAATTTTTCTCACTTTTTTCAAATGGAACACCCTATATATTTTTTCACCAGTTGATGCAGAATTAAAAAACAAATATTTTTTGTAAACAACTGTATTTAAATTCTCGACGGTTTTCTAGATATTTATGGAAAACCATTAATTTGGTTTTCCACGGTAAATTTGTATTAACATTTAACTATGAATAACATTAGAGAATTTTACACATGATTAAATTAAGTATTCAAACAATCTACCATTTTCTTGTAAACACAGATTTAACCTGTTTGTTAAAGACCTATTTGTATTTTGTAACATTAAAAGAGTAACTGTATCAAAGGCTTCTCTTATTCTTTCCCGCATGTTTTCTGGTGTAGTTGGTGGTATACGGTAGACCAGATCTTTAACATACCCCCACAGGAAAAAATCAACTTTGGTCAGATCTGGTGACCTTGCGGGCCATGGAACAGGTCCTTGTCTTCCAATCCAGCGACCTGGAAACTTCTCATTCAAAGTATGTCGAACTTGAATACTGAAATGAGCAGGCGGGCCCGTCTAACTGGAACCACATTCTTCTTAACAGCCCTAATGGTATATTCTCTAGAAGGTTATCAAGGTCTTCGTCCAAAAATCTTTGAAAAATATCACCATTGAGATATCCATCAAAGAAATGGGGTCCTATAATATGGTCTCCAATTATACCTCCCCAGACGTTTACATTCCTCCTGCGTTGCCGGTCAACTGCCCTCTTAAAATTTGGATTCACATTGGCGTAATAATGTAGATTATGCCTGTTCACATGACCATTATTGTGGAAAGTTGCTTCATCGGTAAACAATACAATATTAAAAAACCGTACATCTTCTTGAATTCGAGCGAGACCCCAATTACAAAAATTTATCCTGTTTTCGAAATCTTACCCTAGAAGTGCTTGACTCAGTTGTACGTGATATGGATGGAAATGATGTTTCTGCAAAATCTTTTTAACTGAAGTTTGACCTATGTGCAGCAAATCACTAATGTCGGCTGTACTCCTATGTGGATTTTCAACAACAGTTGCAATAATGTTAAATTCGTTTTCATCATTTAATATGGGCTTTACTCTGTCATGTTTTTCATATTTAACTGTCCCAGTCCTGTTAAATCGATCCATCAATCTTTGAAATGCTCTTTCATCTGGGTGCTTTCTATCAGGAAACCTCTCGCCGTACACTCTGGATGCTAGAAGACAATTCTTTAAACATTCTCCGAGAATGTAAATCATATCACTTGATTCTTGGATCGTATAGTTCATTTTTATTAAGAAAGAAATATAATATGTGCAAGATGTCGCCGAGTGTCAGAATAATACGACAATAATTAATAACATTGTCATACCAACGAGTAATTTTTTTTCCATAACCGATTTGATCTATTAACAAAAATTTTCCATAAATATCTAGAAAACCGTCGAGAATTTAAATACAGTTGTACTTACAAAAAATATTTGTTTTTTATTTCTGCATCAAGTGATGAAAAAATATACAGGGTGTTCCATTTGAAAAAAATGAGAAAAATTAGTTTGAAATATGTCATTGTTCGACCATAATCTTGGTAACCCTGTAGAAAATTTACGAAATGTAAACAAGGTGAGAGTAACCTTAGACCTTTCTCGACTCACTCCATACTAAATCGTGAGTCAAAAAATTGCTCCTACGTTTTTTTTTTTTATTTTCTATTTTTAGTGCGTAAAATTTCATTTTAATGACTTTTAATTTATTTCTCCGGAAATACCAGGAGTAATGAAATAATTTTTTGGGAATTGATAAAGTGCATTGAGATGAACTGAAATGTGCAACACAATACAAGGGGTGTCATTAAAAAAAAATTACTTCCATATCTTCACACTTATTTGGGTCACCTTATATACTTAAAAATATTTTCCTGAAATAGAGTCTTGCAAGTAGTATAGATTAGTATATGAACGAAATTCCTAACATCATTAGTTTAGGAGCTATAGACCAGCGCGCGCTTAGGTGACAACCCTGTATACTTTTATTGCTCGATATTCCGGTGTTCTTTCGAATAGTGCTGTTTTGTGACTTGGTATACATAGATTATTCGCCCCTCTGGTAACCATCATTTTATAATAAGTATTATTTTTATGCAGTTTAACTAAATTTTGATGCGCCTGTTTAAATAGGGGACGACATGGCGTATTAGCTGGTCTGTGCAATAAGCATCTTATAATTTTCTTTTGTGCCCTAAATACGCGAATAAAATTTTTTGAAGAGCCCCAGGCAAGAATACAATATTTTATTCTGGAGTAGACGTGGCCAAAATAATAAGTCATTAAGGCGCCGACATTAACTTTATTGCGCAAATTTAACACAACATAAAAAGCCGAGTTTAGTTTTTTTACTAGATCCTCAATGTGTCCATCCCAAGACAGATTGACGTCCAATGTTACACCTAAGAACTTAAACTTACTAGCATTGGGTACCGATTTACCATTTAGGTTAAAATAAATGCTTGAATTTGTTTTGTTGTTGAAGCATACTGCGGCGGATTTATTTATATTTAATTCTAAATTGTTTTTTTGTACACCAATTATGAATAGTTTTATTGACGGTGTTCCCCAGCGGCGATATACTGCTAAAATCGTCACTTCTTATCATACAGGACGTGTCATCTGCATATTGGTAAAGAAAACACATTTCGAGTATATAAGGCGTATCAGCCACGTATATCAAGAACAGCGTAGGACCCAGTATAGAACCCTGCAGAATACCTCTGGTAATCAATGCAGATGAAGATACAGTGTCTCTCTCTATACCTTGCTCGACACTTCTAATACTTAAATACTGACGTCTACCATTTAAGGATTTTATATATTCGAGCGCTATTCCTCTAACACCGATGGATTCTAATTTATTTAATAAAATTTGATGGCTAATAGTGTCAAACGCCTTACTGATGTCATAAAAAAGACCTACTACTTTGTCACCCTCGTCAATACAACCAATTAACTTGTTTAGGAAGGTATAGACAGCCATCTCAGTGTTCTTACCAGGAAGAAAACCGAATTGATGCAGAGGAATTATATTATGTTTTAAGAGATGGCTAAGTAATCGTTTATTTAATATCTTTTCATAAACTTTTGAAAAAGATGGTAAAAGTGAGATAGGGCGATAATTTGATATGTCGTTTTCTTTACCCTTTTTATGAATGGGTACAATTTTGGAAATTTTTAAAGCGTTTGGAAAAGTGGCGGACCTAATGGAATTATTAATAATGATACCTACTCAAAGGTTTTGTTATATATTGCATACATTTCTTAAGTAAAGATGACGGAATACTATCAAATCCATATAATTTCTTTTATTTCATATTCGTCAGTTGGTTGTAGGAACATGGAGTGGTGACATTGATTTGTACTCTCGTAGGAAAAGTTATTAGTCTCGACATTATTAAACTACTTGGTCTACAACTTTGATTCACAAAGTATTGCTGTTTCCTTTGTGAATGGGATAGTCGAGCGAGAAATTTGCACTATACTGTTAAGCAGTGGCCAACCAGAATACAATATACTCTTGAAGTAAAGAACGTAGTCCATAATTCGTTGGTGGAGCTTCATAAAATACTTTTACCGCAATTAGACATAAAATTAGGTCTGATGAAGAATTTCATCAAAGCATTGGACAAAGAGGGATCAGGATTTCGATACCTTAAACAAAAATTTTCTAATATATATGAGCAAAACTTAAAGAGGGGATTTTTATACGACCCCAGATTAATCTGTTACAACAGGATCGAGAATTTGAATTTTAGTTGTTGTCATGCATTCGGCTCTAAATAATCTTGGAGATGTTAGTGACGGGGGTGATGGGGATCAGGATATTTCCACTATTGAAAAAACGCTATCAGGGCAAGTGGAATAGCGATATGCTTGCTGACTACTGTTGGACTTTAATTTGGGAATGTTCTTCACCCCAATATAAAAGAAAAGTGAAAAGAAAGACTTTCTAAATACGTCCCAGAATAGCATAAACTTAGTTAGTGTTAGTATTGTATGATCAATATGAATTTTATTTGTTTATAATACCAGACGTGATAGAAGATATTTGTTTTTATAATAATTATTTGGAATATAAAACAGAATAAGTTTGTATTTATCTCTTTCTAAATGCAATATCTGCAGGTGTTTCGACAAACACCGCACAAACTGTAAAGGCACAATCTTACTAATTTCAATCGCATATTGGTCTTATACCAGGAGGCGGGGCAGATATTGTAAAGCACGTGAGTAGTGAAATATATGCATCTAAAGAGAGGGGAGAAAAAAATTATACATGATAACCCATCAAGTAGTCAATGGTATGAGTCAGAATGACTTGACGGAAAATGCGATTAAGTATATATAAATCCCAACTTCGTATTGATTCAGTCAAATATAACGTTATAATAATGTCGTGTTGTAACTGTTTAAGTATTTTCTTCTCTATAATCGCTTTCGCGGCGATAGCTCTTAAAATTTATGTTAAATTAACGACAAAATGGAATAATTCTTATACGACTTTAGTAGGGAAAACGGCTATAATCACAGGTGCTAATATAGGTGAGAATTGCATCCTTATCTTGTTCTATTTTATAGAGATTAATCGCAATTATTTAACCGAATTAGGAATCGGATATTACACAGCTTTAGATTTCGCGAAAAGAGGTGCTAGAGTGATCTTAGCATGTAGGAATAGAGATAGAGCTGAAGATGCTTTAAGACGTATCATCAAAGCTACCAACAACAAAAACGTCACTTATAAATTGGTCGATTTGAAATCTTTACAATCCGTAAGAGATTTCGTAGCGGACATCAATAAAAATGAAGAAAGAGTTGATATCTTAGTAAACAATGCTGGTGTTATGTTAGATAATGACGATTACACTAAAGATGGGATCCAAACTGTATTACACGTGAATCATATATCACCGTTTTTGCTGACTCATCTTTTAATCGGTAAGAATTTATTTAATTTCAAATCAGAATAATCCAATTCATTTCATTTCATTTGCAGATAAATTAAAAAAATCAGCACCGAGTAGGATCGTTAACGTATCTTCTTTGGCTGCTAAGAATGCTGCTCTATCGATAAAAACTGTTGATAAAATGAATTCGATTCCGAAAGATTTCCTCAACTTCGAGATGTATAACAATTCCAAGTTATGCAACATCTTATTCACGACTGAATTGGCGAAGAGATTAGCCGAAACTGGTGTTACCGTAAACGTATTACACCCGGGTCTTATTGCCTCTAATTTTTTGAGTAACGCTCAGGGTTTCATGAAAAATGTATTCCCATTTATCGTGAAATGGTTCTTCCTCGTATGTATATATAAATATAAAGGATTAAAACGTGATGAATTGATATTATTTTTTATTTTTTTAGACATCAGAAGAAGGGGCTCAAACTCAAATCTATCTATCGGTTTCCAATGATGTCGCTAATGTCACAGGTGGGCTTTTCGATAAATGCAAACAAGTTGATATTTACGAGACAGCTCAAGACGCTGATTTAGCCGTGAAGGTCTGGGAGAAGAGTGAAGAATACGCGAAATTAAACGATAATGAGAAAATTGCATATTTGTAGATATTGTTACAATTAAAAATGTCTAAAATAATTTGAATATATTGTAATGTGAAATTTATTTAAAAATAAAATTAAGAAAATTCGAGCTTTACTCTTTTAAATTAAAATAGGGGTTTTAATAACAATTCATCTCAGAGGTAAAATTCATATAAAAAAGCACTTTTAAAATTTCCTAAAAAAATATATAATATTTTTAATTTTATTTTTATATTTTGCACTTATTCTTAATTTTTTTTGAACTTGCAATCTTTTCGTTTGGTTTTCCTCTTTTGTCAATAAATTGCTTTTCCGTATTTGTGAAAAAAAGCAAAATATTTCGAATTTCCGTCGCCGTTTTCCCAGCCATCCAGAAGTGTTTTATTACTGCACGAAATTCGATTTTATTCATTTTTTTTGGTACACAAAACACACTCTTTAAGACAGATGGGACCGAAATCTCTTCGGTATAACACTCAGGGCGATGAGTACAATCTTTTCCACCCCTTAGAGATCGAAAGTTCGACAAATGCCCGGCTAGATTTTTTTCGTTTTTTTGAAATATCTCAGCTATTAAGAGAGATGGGACGGAAATCTCTTCGGTACAACACTCAGGACGACGAGTACAATCTTTTCCACCCCTCGGAGATCGGAAATTCGGCAAATGCCCGGCTAGATTTTTTCCTTTTTTTTGAAATATCTCGGCTATTAAGAGAGATAGGACCGAAATCTCTTCGGTACAACACTCAGGGCGATGAGTACAATCTTTTCCACCCCTCGGAGATCGGAAATTCGGCAAATGCCCGGCTAGATTTTTTTCTTTTTTTTGAAATATCTCGGCTATTAAGAGAGATGGGACGGAAATCTCTTCGGTACAACACTCAGGACGACGAGTACAATCTTTTCCATCCCTCGGAGATCGAAAGTTCGACAAATGCCCGGCTAGATTTTTTTCGTGTTTTTGAAATATCTCGGCTATTAAGAGAGATAGGACCGAAATCTCTTCGGTAGAACACTCAGGGCGATGAGTACAATCTTTTCCACCCCTCGGAGATCGGAAATTCGGCAAATGCCCGGCTAGATTTTTTTCTTTTTTTTGAAATATCTCGGCTATTAAGAGAGATGGGACCGAAATCTCTTCGGTACAACACTCAGGGCGATGAGTACAATCTTCTCCACCCCTCGGAGATCGAAAGTTCGACAAATGCCCGGCTAGATTTTTTTCTTTTTTTTGAAATATCTCGGCTATTAAGAGAGATGGGACCGAAATCTCTTCGGTACAACACTCAGGGCGATGAGTACAATCTTTTCCACCCCTCGGAGATCGAAAGTTCGACAAATGCCCGGCTAGATTTTTTTCGTGTTTTTGAAATATCTCTGCTATTAAGCAAGACAGGACCGAAATCTCTTCGGTACAACACTCAGGGCGATGAGTACAATATTTCCACCCCTCGGAGATCCAAATTCGACAAATGCCCGGCTAGATTTTTTTCGTTTTTTTGAAATATCTCTGCTATTAAGCAAGACAGGACCGAAATCTCTTCGGTACAACACTCAGGGCGATGAGTACAATCTTCTCCACCCCTCGGAGATCGAAAGTTCGACAAATGCCCGGCTAGATTTTTTCTTTTTTTTTGAAATATCTCGGCTATTAAGAGAGATAGGACCGAAATCTCTTCGGTACAACACTCAGGGCGATGAATACAATCTTTTCCGCCCCCCGGAGATCGAAAATTCGGCAAATGCCCGGCTAGATTTTTTTCGTTTTTTTGAAATATCTCGGCTATTAAGAGAGATAGGACCGAAATCTCTTCGGTACAACACTCAGGGCGATGAATACAATCTTTTCCACCCCTCGGATATCGAAAATTCGACAAATGCCCGGCTAGATTTTTTTCGTTTTTTTGAAATATCTCGGCTATTAAACAACAACTATCTATTGACAGTGGACGTCTGAAATTTTGACAGTTGGGGTTAGGTGATAGATCTCCATTGGCATAATACGTCTACAACAGTTTAACGTTAATCAAAATGTCTACATGTGGGGCTATTTCAACCAATTGTTTCAGGGCTATTATTTATTCTGTTGCAGATGGTTCGAAACTATAAGAGAAAAGGAACCTACACGAAATTGTAGATGATGATTAAATGGATTTGGCCATCAAAAACGTTTTAGATGGATATTTAACAATCAGAGGAGCAGCAGCTCATTTTAATATTCCATCTTCCACATTAAAAGATCGTATTCGTCTTGTCAAAACACAACAAGCTCTAGGAAAATCTATACAGTTTAGTTCTAGTGGTCATCCTACTGTATTTAATAGAGATCAGGAAAAAGATTTTGCCGAAAGAATAAAAGATCTTTCAAGTAGAAATTGAAATCCGCCGAGCTACGTTCATTTATGCTGAGAAATATAATTTGACGCAATTATGAAATGTAATAGCCGTCTTTCTCAATCAAGTAGCAGTAAATGAATTCTTTAATCTATACAAAAATCTGTAATTTGATATTTAAAATCAGGGTAAAGTAGAAACAATCTGGAATATGGATGATACTAGCATACCTTTAAACAACTCTCCGCCAAAAATTGTTGCGGCAAAGGGCGGCAGAGAAGTCGTTAAGCTTACAAATGTGGAAAGAGATCAAAATATAACAATTGTAGTTTGTTGTAGTGCTAATTTATAAAGCAACGACACAAAAATTTAGAGATCCCTACAAAAAAGATTAGCCTTCTTGTACTGTAGTATCCATGATAGAATCTGGATAGATAAACGAAGATGTTTTTGTAGACTGGTTAAAACACTTCCAGAAATATCGTTCGCCCGGAAAGTGTATTCTGATTCTGGATGGTCATATGATTCGTTGTGCATTGCCAGCCTTGGAATACTGTAGAGAACATTAAATCGAGTTTTTGTGTCTTCCACCTCACACCACCCACGCCTTACAACCCCTCGACCCCTCGAACGGTGTTCAAACCTCTAAAGGTGTTTTATAATCAGGGAGCAATTAACTTTGTTCATAATAACTCAACCACGCCATTGTCCAAATTCCATGTTGGTAAACTCGTTACAGATGCTTGGAACAAAGCAGCAACAGTGAGTAATGCTACTAAAGGATCACAGTGCACTGGAATCTTCCCGTTTAATTCTGATGCTATTTCTCATGAAAAATTTCTTCCAGCAATCAATATTATAAGGACAATTCTCCAAATCCAATTCTTCAAAATGCCTGTTTAATACCTAGAATTATTCTCTTCGTCCATTGTGCTTTGATGTTGTTTTCTTCCAAGGGGAGTTGCCGTTTGTGCAGGATTTCTTCACTTGCAGCTGCCCAGCATTCAGGTCCTCCATTTTCATGCACATATTTTCTTTTATTTGTTAAAAGGTCTATCGAGATCATCCCAGCTACGATCTGAAGCGCCACTGTTGAGGTCCTACGAAAGGCTGACACCAGTCTAATTAATTCGATAGGGACTGTATCTATCACACTGTATACTGCAGCAATCACATTACAGAAGATAATGTTGTGTGCGGAGTAACATTTTGAATTGAACAAATTGAATTAAAAAATATCTCTCTTTAGAACAAGATCAGAAACAATAAAACACAAATTAACTCTGCACTATATCTATATAATTAATATTTACATCATCATTAGATGACCTTGGAATCGATACTTTCGAATGCAACAACGTTTGAGTCAGAATGACTCGACAGCAAACGAGATTAGATTAGATTAATGTTTATAAATTCCAACTTCGTATTAATTCAGTCAAATATAACATAACGTTATAATAATGGTGTGTTGTAACTGTTTAAGTATTTTCTTCTCCATAATCGCTTTGGCGGCGATAGCCCTTAAAATTTACGTTAAATTAACGATAAAATGGAATAATTCTTATACGAGTTTAGTTGGGAAAACAGCTATAATCACAGGTGCTAATATAGGTGAGAATTGCATCCTTATCTTGTTCTATTTTATAGAGATTAATCGCAACTATTTAACCGAATTAGGAATCGGATATTACACAGCTTTAGATTTCGCGAAAAGAGGTGCTAGAGTGATCTTAGCATGTAGGAATAGAGATAGAGCTGAAGATGCTTTAAGACGTATCATCAAAGCTACCAACAACAAGAACGTCACTTATAAATTGGTCGATTTGAAATCTTTACAATCCGTAAGAGATTTCGCAGCGGACATCAATAAAAATGAAGAAAAAGTTGATATCTTAGTAAACAATGCTGGTGTTATGTTAGATAATGACGATTACACTAAAGATGGGATCCAAACTGTATTACACGTGAATCATATATCACCGTTTTTGCTGACTCATCTTTTAATCGGTAAGAATTTATTTAATTTCAAATTAGAATAATCCAATTCATTTCATTTCATTTGCAGATAAATTAAAAAAATCAGCACCGAGTAGGATCGTTAACGTATCTTCTTTGGCTGCTAAGAATGCTGCTCTATCGGTAAAAACTGTTGATAAAATGAATTCGATTCCGAAAGATTTCCTCAACTTCGAGATGTATAACAATTCCAAGTTATGCAACATCTTATTCACGACTGAATTGGCGAAAAGATTAGCCGAAACTGGAGTTACCGTAAACGTATTACACCCGGGTCTTATTGCCTCTAATTTTTTGAGTAACGCTCAGGGTTTCATGAAAAATGTATTCCCATTTATCGTGAAATGGTTCTTCCTCGTATGTATATAAATATAAAGGATTAAAACGTGATGAATTGATATTATTTTTTATTTTTTTAGACATCAGAAGAAGGGGCTCAAACTCAAATTTATCTATCGGTTTCCAATGATGTCGCGAATGTCACAGGTGGGCTTTTCGATAAATGCAAACAAGTTGATATTTACGAGACAGCTCAAGATCCTGATTTAGCCGTGAAGGTCTGGGAGAAGAGTGAAGAATACGCTAAATTAAACGATAATGAGAAAATAGCATATTTGTAGATATTGTTACGAATAAAAGTGGCAAAAATGATTTGAATCAATTTTTTTCGTTACTTCCTTTAGGAAATGAAGTAGATCTAGGGAAGATAATCACGTGAACAAACCACGTATAAACGCAAAAGATACACATCCCCGTGCCTGAAGTAAAGTCCTTTTAAGTAGGAAATATTCCCGGCTTGTTAGTTGGAGCTGTGGTGAAGTTTGCATATGTCAGGACGTAGTAAACTAAAATAATGATCCCTTGTAGCAAGGTAATTAAGCTTTACAAACTGTGTAGACATAAAGTTCTCTAGGAACGCATACATAAGCGGAAAGTTGATGATTAAAGCGTTAGATGTCCTTGTAGGGGAACCTATAATGAGTTATGTTATATATTTGAGATTAGAGTTCGAGTTTCAAGTAAAAAATTATTTTGTCCAATATTCTATAGACTTTATTTTAGGTTTTATTTTGTGTTGTGTCTTCACAACCTAGAGAATCAATGTATGGATCAAAACCGATTCCATCTTGACAGTTTCGCTCGCTTTTTTCATTTTGTTTGTCATTTTTTTTTGTGTTAGTGAGTTAATTTCATTAATATAGCAAGAGAGAAAAAAACAATATAATAGATACTGTGTTATTTGAGTAGTCCATTCGTTGATTGCTTAGATGATTTATTGTTTCTTTATTATTATTTATTCTTTAAAGATGCTAATTGATTCATTAATTGAAAGATTGCAGTTTCAAAATGTGACAGTAATTGAATATCCTGTTGAATACATAGAGATGATAAAAACGTTTGTTACTGTTTAGAAAACTGGCTGTGATTTGTGTATTAAGGACTGGAGAATTGAAACTCATGCTATTACGGATTCAAGTCTCAATCTTCTTATCAACCTATTACTGCAGCTAATGGATTCTATTTCTCTTTTCGTATTTTAAATCAAAAGAGTAGTAGTTAAATTCCCCTAAAAATGTGCTTAGAACAAAATTATTGTCAATTTCAATACGAATTCTACGAACAAACTAAAGGTTTAGTCATGGAAAATCCATTAAGTCCGCTATTAGCAGAAATAATTATGGATGAATTAGAAAACATCATTAGCACACACCCATTATTCAGACATTGCATTTATTAGTACAGGTATGTCGATGACGTATTAGTTTGCTTCAACGGTACCGACAGACAACTAAAATCGTTTCACAACCACATGAATACTATTTACCCTAACATAAAATTTACTATGGAAATAGAAGTAAATAAAAGCACATATCACACAGTAATAACAAACACTAATTTTCAATTTATCACAAACCGACACAGACAGATACTATAATTCATGTAAGATCTTTTGAATCTCTGATTTACAAATTATCAGCTTATCAGTCTATGATCCACAAATTAATTAACATTCCCATGAGTCAAGAAAACTTTGAATTAGAAAAGAATAGAATATTTACGACAGGGGTCAATAATGGGTAATCGATGGACACAATAAAAGGCATTTTAACTAAACAACTAGAGTCAAAAACACTCTCCTTAATTTACCCCAAAACAAAAACTATACCTTCTAATTACAATCTTATCACATATGTACTTAGGAAGTAGGGACTATCATTAAGAAAGCGAGTAATGAATCAATTTCTGTCAAAACGAATAACTCAATACAAAGAACTCTTAACAACAAGAAAGATAAAACAAACAAAAAATTGAACTCAGGAGTTTATAAGTTAACATGTGAAGAATGTGGAAAAGTTTACATCGGACAGACAGGGAGGAGTGTTGAAGGCAGGATAAGAGAACATGAAAGAAGTTATAACGATAAGAAAACAGATTCGACCTTTGCTAACCATAAATTTAACAAACAATTTTAAATTTTACATATTCAAGAAAAAGTAAAAAACTTAACTTACTGGAAAGTTTAGAAGTAAATAAATTTAGTAAAATAGATATAATATTAAACGATCAGTTGGACTTCCTCCTCTACTAAATTTAAAACTGTAATTGAATACCCCTACATAACAACAATAAAATTGTGTCATCTATTTTCTGTATTTATAAGTGACATTGTAACAGAAATTGAATTTGTATATTTTCATCACCTGATGAAGCCACAGTGTGGTGTCTACGTTAAATATATTTTTTTGAAACTAAGATTTCTTTTGTAAAAGACAAAGCACTTCTAAAAATATTGCAAATCAATTTTTTTAAATTTTGAAATCTCTTCAACCCGTCCAAATAGCATTTGGCGTTTTTGTCTGCAAAATAATCGTTTACGAAGATGATGGCCTCGTAATTTGACGAAAACCTCTGAACGAAATGAAAAGAAGTTGTTTGAGGTTAGATCTGGTGAATAAGGAGGGTGGTTAAGCAGTTCAAACCGTAATTCGTGGATTTTTTCAATGGCATTCGCTGAGTTGTCTTGTTGAAACAAACATTTTTTTTCTGCAAATGTGGTCGTTTTTCAGCAATTTCTGTCTTTAGCTTGTCGAGTAATGATGCGTAATACACTCCTGTAATGGTTTTGACCGTATTTTTGTTTCAAACATATCCAAGCTTCATTTACAATAATTAATTAGGGCCAAAATTATGTCAATAGAGCGTTGGAATTGTTCATTCAAATACGTTTTTGGTCTAACGTTATCAAGCTTTTAGATATGTTCATAATCTCTGCTATCTCTCTCACTTTAATATTGGCTGGTGTTTAGCACTATTTGGTGAACTTCAGCCATGTTATCGTCAGCGGTTACAGTTTTTGGACGTCTCGAACTCTCAGCATTCTGCCGCTTACAATTTCACTGTGGTACCCTCGTAAATTATATACAGGGTGTAACAATAGTGCGATATTCTTCCATATCTCCTTTGTTATGCAAAATACAGCAAATAATCACCAGTAACTTTACATTTTTAAATGGAACATCCTATATATGATCACATTTTTAAATTGCCTAAGCAATTTTAAGACAACTTTATACAAGATAATATTCAGTTATTTTCATTAGTTTGCAAGATATTTACATTTGATTGAAAATGTTGACATTTTGTTATCCTCAAAAATATGCCATTATTTCGGTGACAGAAAAATGTAACATTATTAAACTTAACATAACGTTAGAAGCATCTTCTATGATGACAATAAACAGATGTAGATGTAGATGTAGATTTCTGTATGTTGCTGTGTAGGTGTGCTCTTTAAGTTTAGAGACCAAACATTAAATAATGAAATTTGAACTTTCTTTACTCTCTATCTGTTGTGCTGAAGCTACGTTAATGTAATGAAAATGAAATCAAATAAAATAGGGTGTTAAATAGTTTCATAGAAACATCAAAACTTATAGCAGTGCCAGTTAGTATCGAGTTTGGTACAGACGAGCTAATTCAAATGATCTAAATCCATCGCTGATTTATCAAATACGTTATCTAAATAGAAGACATCTAGAACCTTTAGCAAACCAGTTGCAAATGAAAATAATCAATTTG
Source organism: Holotrichia oblita (assembly GCA_023690525.1). Taxonomy (NCBI): domain Eukaryota; kingdom Metazoa; phylum Arthropoda; class Insecta; order Coleoptera; family Scarabaeidae; genus Holotrichia; species Holotrichia oblita. The sequence goes on along the minus strand of CM043019.1, from coordinate 133,542,966 downwards.
AAGTACTTGCTATGGCAGTCGAGGATCCCCAACATAAATTTCATGGCTACCATTATTTACCTTTCAATTCCTGAAATATGTCCACTTGTTGGTCAATAATTTCAGGAATTGAAAGATAAGTACATAAAAGTCAACAAATAGATATATTATTTATACATTATTTACAGGAATTGTCTGGGAATGATTTTAAATGTCGCCTCAACTTTAGCCGGTGGATGTTAAATAAAGAACGGAAAAAACCAAGTTTTCATAATTTTGTTTTATTCACGGACGAAGCGACTTTCCATAAAAACGCTTATGTTAATAGACACAATTTTTTATATTATAAAAACTGTGGATTACCATCGTCGTTGGCCTTTGAATGTATGGGGAGGAATAATAGGCAACCGGTTACTTGCTCCATATTTCTTTAACGGTACAGTCAACGGGGAAAATTATCTAGCTTTCCTAAGAAATAAATTAGAAGATTTTCTAGACATCCTTCCTCTTAATATAAAGAGGCATTTGTGGTTTCAGCAAGATGGAGCACATGCATTTCGTGTTAAATGAATTGGCAGAGGAGGTCCAATCTATTGGCCACCAAGGTCACCCGATCTGACCAAATGTGATTTTTTTCTTTGGGAATACTTAAAAGATCAAGTTGGGGGCATGGGAAGCATTTCAAAGTGTTGATGACTGTATGCTGCACAAAGTTTCCTGATCATTCTTGAAAAGAGTAGAAATGTGCATCAATCAGAATGGTGGTTATGTTGAACATGCTTTATAAAATATTTAGTTTATTAGTTACCTAACCGCAATTTTGTATTTTTAAAAGTTCTAAAGTTTACCAACACTCCGTTATATCCTGTCATATGTAGTGTATTTACGAGGGAGCGTTTTTATATTCGCGGAATGAGCGGGTTGTAGGGGGGTGATTAGGTGCATTGGGGGCGTGGCCTGTGCAGCAACTCATAATTAGGATAAATACGAAGTTTCATTGTTATTAGACAGTTAGTCTTTGAGCTATCGTCAACCAAGTAACATAATCAGGAGTGAAAAGTGAAATATGGAAAAAATCGAATATCGTGCCGTTATAAAGTTCCTTACCAGGCAAGGAAAATCAGTCGCGACCATAATGAATGAGATGTCATTGGTTTACGGCGACTCTTGTCCAGGAAAAACCATGGTGTACAAGTGGCATAGTTTATTTAAACAAGGAAGAGAATCCCTTGACGACCCGAGGCCGGGCAGGAGCATTGAGGTGAGCACTTATCCAAAAAGATGAAAAAATTGTACTCGAAGATGCTCGACTAAAGAAGAAACAACTCGCAGAAATGGTTGGAGTATCCGATAAAACAATTTTTAAAATCCTACACGATCATCTCGGCATGTCTAAGGTCAGCGCAAGATGGGTGCCGAGAATGCTCACGCCTCCGCAAAAACAACAGCGCGTAGAGTGTTCGCGTGCATTTTTGGACCTCTGTAATGAAGACAAGGATGGTGTATTGAGTCGAATTGTTACTGGAGACGAAACTTGAGTTCATCATTATGAACCTGAGTCCAAACAAGACTCCATGCAGTGGCATAAAAAGGACACAGCACCTCCCAAGAAATTTAAAGTGTCACAATCAGCTCGGAAACTCATGGCAACGGTATTTTGGGACTCGGAAGGAATATTGTTGATTGATTATAAAGATAAAGGTGTTTCTATAACCGGAGAATATTACGCTTCAATATTAGAGCGACTAAAAGAAGCCATTAAAGAGAAAAGACGGGGAAAATTGACGAAAGGTGTGCTGCTTTTGCACGACAACGCGCCCGTCCACAAGAGCCGCGTTGCGTTAGCTGCCCTGCATAAGGTGGGCTTCGAAATTGCGAATCACCCACCCTACAGCCCAGATCTGGCCCCGAGTGATTATTACCTGTTTCCGAAAACGAAAAAAGAGCTGCGGGGTAAAAAATTTACTGCCGATGATGAAGTCAAGGAGGTAGTTTCGGCGTATTTTGCAGATAAAGAGAAATCATTTTTTTATGAGGGTATAAATAAATTAATTGAAAGATGTGAAAAATGTATCCGTCTTGCAGGTGAATATATTGAAAAAGAAAAATAATTTGGTTTTTTTATTTCCACACCTTAGTAACTGTCTGTAGAGCGTAGTGTTTCAATATGAAAAAATTGAGATTTTCGCATTTCAATTGTTTCAAAAAGACACTGAGTTTTAGAACACTGTCATCATAGAAGATGCTTCTAACATTTTTCCCGTACCGAAATAATGGCATATTTCTGAAGATAGCAAAGTGTCAAAATTTTAAATCGAATGTAAATATCTTCCAAACTAATGAAAATAACTGAATATTATCTTGTATAAAGTTGTCGTAAAATTCCTCAGGAAATTCAAAAATGTGTTTCTGGTGATTACAAGCAAACTAAACACCCTGTACAACTTTCGTATTCAAATATTTGTTACACCCTGTATATATTTAAATAAAAATACAGAATTTTATTGTAATAATATTTATTTCATTTTCTATTATATATATATATAAGACGAAGAATTATATACAATTTATAACAACACAAAAGCAAACGGATACATTGAGTGAAATCAACCTAACCCGCATAGATACATAGTTGAGACTAGGAAATTACAAATTATCACAAAATATCACATCATCATTATAAAATTAAAAAGAGATAATACAAACGAACTTAGAGATATAGAAGGAGAATCACATTTTCTTCAAAAATTTTAAATATTTCTCGATATTAATCAAAATAAACCTACCCTGTATTATATACAACACATCTTCTATTGAATTCTGTTTCAGCTTTGAGTGTAGATAAAGAGTTTTATTTATCTAACATCATATTAATATTAATTTATTATATATGATTTATTACCGCTATTTATTACCATTTACAATCTCTATTTAATTATACAATAATAACTACAGTAATTATAAATAATTTCATGTAAGTATGTACTTTTATTCTTTAATTATTTCTATATCGACAGCCTTTTTTCCAAATTTTTTTTTAGCATTTAAAATACATGTACATATATATAATTCATTTCTCCGTATAAAAAGCATCATTTTAAAAATTGACTATAAGAGGAACATAATCTAGTATTATTTCTTACACGTATAAGTTTTCTCTTTAATTATTATTATAATTGCTACCTTTATATTACAAGTAAATACATAAATCTCGATTGTCTATTATTATATTATGGAATTTTAAAATTCATATATTTTCTTTTAATACTAAATTTAATTTAAATCTTAGATATTTATTTGTAGGAAAGAAATAAAATTTATATTATTCATATTTACAATTTCGTCTGTATGTACCGGGTGCTCAACAAATATAAAGATAATTTTATCTGAAACCAAATTAGACAACCCCCACAGGGGTTAAACTTAAAATAACCACCTGAAAACGTCGATCAAACTCATTTCCAATAACATAGGCCGACAGAGACAGCTATAGAACACTCCACTTCTTCGGATGGAAGATCAACAAGAACTTTAAGGAAAAGCGGCGGTGTATGTTTATTAAAAACTTTTTGAATTATCTACTCTCGGGTGGTGCCTCTCGAAGGGACGATGAGAGCACAAAAAAAATATATAAGAAGTTTGCCGGTATGATATTGACAGAGCTTCAACATCTAAGATGCGGGGTAGCCAACGTAAACACTCAGTTCGATTAAGTTGTCCGTGAAAACTTTTTTCTGTCTCTTATAGCAACGATGGCAAGTATAATTTTTTTTGCGTGTGTTGGTGCTTGGTGTTGTAGAAAGCTTGTTCTGGTGGAAAAAAATATATAAAAAAATAAATTGAATTGAGTTTTTTTTTAGGAAGTTTAAACTATAATATTATAATGGAAGAATTATCTTTGATCGATCTTAATAATTAAATATTTCAGTTGCTGCATTTTAAGCGAGGTTTTCTCTAGAAGATTATAGATGAAAATCCGCTGTTAAATATTTAATATGAGAATGCTAAGCTGTCCGCGTAGAATGTTTAACGCGGGGGATAAATTTATAATTATAAAATGTTCTGAATCCTGCCAGGATGAAGTTGTATACTCTGAAATAATTGTAATAAATTTTAAATTAGTATCAAATATCTAGATACTTTTCTAGATTATCGATGTACGTAATAATTAGCAAAGACTTAAGCTAGGAGTACTCATACGATGAGGCTAATCGTTAACATATATACAGTATAAACAAAAAACGATCCAAAATGGATTCTTGCAGAACTCGAGTTGAGTTTGTTACCACATTTAAAATTCCATGACATACATACATAATAACAGGAAGGTTCTAAATAAGTCAATAAATATACTTTAGTTTCGAAAGGAAGCTGAATATTGTGTATCTTCAAATTCATTCATGAGTCACCCTATTAGTAAAAACAATAAAAGAGGTTAGGTAACTAATTCTAAGCTCCTTGTCTTTATCAAGCAAGATCAGAACTAATACCAAGCCTACTCCTGGTAGGCAGATTAAACTGTAGTCCCTTTCTAATTCTTAACCTCTTTTATTGTTCTTGTTAGTAGGATAATTGTTTTCGGTAGTATTTTGTTCAAGACAAAAATTTGCTGTAAATATCAAGTTTTCCAAGAATTTTATTTAATTTATTGTTTATCCAATATTCTTTAGTGACAGGTCCATTATGTGAGACTAATGATATTATACGACTTTCTTGTCTTTGTAATTCTTGATGTGTGACAGGACTAGAGGCAAATGCTTATTTTATGTTAGTAGGAGTAAGGAGGATGGCATTGTTTGGTAATAAACAAGCCACCATTGAAGTCCAGATACAGATATAGAAAAGTTTCGATATTTATACTGCTTTTTGTTGGCACAATGAGCAACTGACACTACAAGTAATGAGTCAACCTATTTTGGCTTCTTGCATTTTCCATTAAGCAGCATCGCCAAAGAGGCTTACCACAAGAAACGATAGATACACTTTCTTTCATTCTCATTGGCCACAATACATTCAAGGTGATTAATAATGTCCTTTCTCCTGTAAAGTCATCTTGAATAATGACTTTATTCAATTTTATGTTTTTGTTTGATTTAAGTTTTTTGTTCTTCTAGGTCTAATTTAGGATTTGAGTCAATACCAACTAGGCATTTCATAATTCTTCGTTTTGAGCTTTTGCAAGTACCTACTGTCCTTAATTATACCATTTCCTTTTACTTGGGACTTTGTACTACCATTGCCTTTAATGACATATTCAATTGTAGCATTCAATTGTAGCAGTAACATTTCTGGTGTTTTATAAAAATGCAGCAAAAAAAAGACTTGATTTAAGTTTTGTGTTCCTCTAGGTCTAATTTAGGATTTGAGTCAAGACCAACCAGATATTTCTTAATCCTTCTAACTAATTCTTCGTTTTGAGCTTCTGTAAGTACTATCTTTAATTATACAATTTCCTTTTTCTTGGGGCTTTGTATTACCATTGCCTTTAATGACATATTCAATTGTAGCAGTAACATTTCTGGTGTTTTTTAAAAAATGCAGCAAAAAAAAATACCAAATTATTTATTAACATCACTACCATTAACTACAATAATGAGCAAAGAATAAAC